>VXBA01004822.1:1289641-1323465 GCA_013399895.1 Serilophus lunatus | reverse complement strand
GCAGGATTGGATGTTATTCCCTGCTGGGCTCTGTAAGACACCTATGAGCGAAAAGGACACATCGCATATTCAGACAACATTTTGGAAAACTCTTAGTCCAGTTCTTCACTGTAGCTCTGAGATTTATTTTCATGCTTGGGTTTGAAGAGGAGCAGAAATTATGATGATGAAACTTCCAGACTTCCAGGTGTGAAAGGACATAGTTTATTGTCACCACACAGTAAAGAAGTAATAAGAAATTAGATTATTATTCATTAGCCCAGGCTCAGCAGTGTGAAAGCAGCTGTGAGAGTGCCTTCCTGCAGAGCAAAAGTAGATGCCTTCTATAGGTTCTTCTATAGGTTGCCATGTGAGACTGCAAACACTAGACCATGCAATTTTTAATACAGTTTCCTTTTGCTACAAAAGAAAAATCTATCCCACACATATGCTATAACATCCCTTGCTTTATTAAAATATTTTATTTTAACATTTGCTTTATCCTGTAAAAAGCTCATTGCACTGTTGAAAATCTTGATGCTTTTATGGCTACCCAGGCAGCATACTAAGATTTAAAATTATGTCATTCAAAGTTAGGAACTACAAGAGTTAAAGCCACTCTGCAGTAGCCCAGCCAGTATGTGCAAAACATACTTCCAGCTCTTGGTCTCCTGCATCTTTCAGAGCACAAGACGGGAAATTAGTGAAAAGCTGGATAATTTTATTTCCTCCATACTGTTCAACATTTGCTGTCTCAGGCTTTCCTCCGAACTACTACCTTCCTCATCAGCTTTCTATGTTGTTCATTAGTGTAGCACTTGCATGTTACACAAATATTAATTAATGGTATTTTCACAGCCTCGTATGACACAAGGGGCACTGTCCCTATTTCACCAGGGAGTAACAGAGCGGTTATACACGTTATTATATAACACTGTTATACACATTGTTTTAGACTCTTTGTTTACTGCTGCCTGAAGATTCAGACTCCTCTACATCTCATCTACAGACTCATCTACATCACCAAGTCTGTGAGGAAGCATACTATCTTTTCTTTGGATAACAGTCCTATGTTACACACACCTGGGCTCACTCCTTTCTAACCACCTAAAGGAGAAAACCATAATGTGATCACATAAATGAAGACCATTCCCAGTTGCTTAAGAACATGGATCTCAGTTGGATTGCAGAGGCTCAGAATTTTTGCATTCTGAGCTCTACAGCTTCATTAATATCTTAAATATAGGGATTTTCATACTTTATTGTTCAGCTTTTTTAAAAAAAAAAAAAAGACAGTGAAAAACAACTGTAAAACTACAAAACTGGTGAAGAAAAGAGATTAGGCATCTTATCAGAACTTCCCAAATGAGAACCTCCCCATCTAACATGTCCCATGTCACTCAAGCTAGCAGACTTGTCAGCCTGAAGAAGAGAAAGCTTTGAGGTGACCCAATTGCAGCCTTCCATTACCTAAAGGAGGACTACAAGAAAGATGGACAGGGACTTTTTACAAGGGCAGGTAGTTACATGTCAAGAGGGAATGGTTTTAAACTGAAATAGGGAAGGTTTATATTAGATAGCATGAAGAAATTCTTTACTCTGAGAGTGGTGAACCACTGGAAAAGGCTGCCTTGAGAAGCTGTGGATGCCCCATCCCTGGAAGTGTTCAATGCCAGGTTGGATGGGCCTTTGAGAAAACTAGTCTCATGGAAAGACCCCCTGCCCAAGGCACGTGTTTTGGAACTAGGTGATCTCTAAGATCCCTTCCAATCCAAAGAATTCTAAGATTCTATGACCAAGCACCAAGTAGAGCTTAGAAATGGTGAATGATAATATTTATTATGGGATTCCCTGGATATCTTCTGTAACAGAAGAATGACAACACTCAAGAAACACCTCTTACCTCTCCACATATTTTGATTCATTTGCCTTTTTGCTTCAAGGGATTAGTTTCCACCCAACTGCTTATTGGCAGCACATGTCAATCATTCTCTATGGTAATTCAGATCTTCATCTGATCTTCAGTCAGTTCATCCCACATCTCTCTCCATATCATCTTCATGGGTAAAAATTACCCAAGCACATCCTTGACACAACATCATCACACCTCTTCTAACATCCAAAGGCCAAGTTTTCCACATTGTTGTCCCTTTCCTGCCTCGACCTTCCCACCTTCTCTGTAGTGTAATTAAATAATTTCTAATGTAGGTGGCAGAAGGGTAACAGTGAAATCATAGACAAGCAATGTCCTGTCTCTGAGACCCAATTCAAAAGTGAAAACCGACCATTTTTCCCCCAAAAAATGGTACAATATTGAAGGACTATTTAGCTTTTAGTGTTTATTACAAACACTCTGAGTTTCATAGAAATTCCAATATATATAAAGCAATAATTAGAAACGTTATTCTTACAGCTTTTGTAACTGACAGGAAACGGTCGTAGCTGATAAGGACAATGCTAAACACTGAAGCTGTGCACAGGAGATAGTCCATAACAAGCCAGATCTTGCACAGGCCTCTTCCCAAGTGCCATGTTCCTGTCAGGGCATAAGGGATGTACAAAGGTATACAGAACACACCTACGGAAATAAAACAAACACACACATCAGTCAGCACTGCAGGCACTGCTAGTGAAAGCAGAGACATACTTCTGTAGTATCTGATAAAAGCACGATTAATACTTACTCGAATTTCCATATGGAAGGTTTTGTATTATCATGCTACCCATGAAAACTTTGCTACAAACTATGCACTAGTAACAGTCTTATAATTAATGCTTCTCTGAAAGGTGCATTGTGTTTATTGTGTATTATTATTATTTCTCTTGTCAATATCACCTGCTAAAGGAAGGAGCAGTTGACTTTTTCACTTGCTGAAGTAAACACTGTTTGCATTAACTGCTGAAATTAAAACAAACAAAAACATCTCTCCCAGTAGTGTAATTCACTGTTTTCTACAATAAGTTATCCAATTGCCATGCTTCTATTCTCTTAGAAGCATGATATGGTGTCCAAAAGCATTTCAGACTACCTTGTTATAGAAATATGAGTTTCAGACTAATTTTTAAAACTATATGATCAAAAGGCTGACAAAACCTGCGCCCAGCCTAACATTTTTTCTCATCATAATTCTTTATCATAACCACTTTTCAGTGGTGAACTGACAGGGTACACACCAAGCCATGGGAACACACATGAGTGACCTGCCTGCACCCATGGCTATCTAAATCTAGGCTGTTATATATAAGTGTTGTGAAAGTGACAGTATTACCTAATTTTAATGAATTTTGAGGAGATGACCCTATACAGTGTCACAATGCAGCTTTGGGAGGCTGAAGAGCCTGAAGAGAGTGTAGTTTGCTAGGATGCAGAAACACAATGAATAGCATCAATACTGCAATGAAATGGAATCACTGCATCTACAGAGCAACTAACATTTGCTCTTTCAAGCAAAACACTATAATATATAGATTTTACCATTTGGAGGCGGGGGGAGAAGCTATGATTTCAACTTTAGATTTATTACATGGTAGTGTGTACTCCTGTAACAGGTGTTGAAGAGTATCTTCAAGGTTTCCATTTACATAAAAATGTTACAATTCCTGTAGAACTCTATTCAAATCCAGCTCTAGATCCAGAAACACAGAGAGAAAGCAAAAGTTGCTGAATGTCAAAATCAGACAGATTAGATATGTTATAAAGAATAAGCAAATGACTCTGCAAGCTTTTAGGAATTAGGATCATGCAGAAAGAAATAATTTAGGCATACCCTGAATCTAAATTATTTAGCCACAGAAATACAAATCAGTTTCAGTCTAATGTTGGCAAAGCTTTTAAGCAAATTCACAATTAAAAACTAGACATTCTGGTAAATATAACATCAGAAACAAAAACATATGAAAATTAGGCAATGCCAAGAAAGCTCTACTTCCTTCTTTGACAGAGTACATTACTTCGTATTTCTTAAAGAGATGCTGGTGTTGGTTGAGTATAGTGCTAGATTACAAGGCAGATGACAGAACATCACTTTGTCCACTGGTTTTCTACCCACTGCTGTGTTTTCTCTTGTGTCCTGTAACTGGACAGAAGGCAGCAAGAGCTCTGCAGCACAACAAGGCAGATGTAAGCCGGAAGAAGACATCAAGCATTATGGGGGAAGGGAGCGAAACGTACAAGGAGATCTTGACATCACAAGGGTTGGACTATTAGAAGCTGTGACCCTAACAGAACTTCTGACACTGGCAATACATTTTCAGAAGAGTTTCTTCTGTTCTTTCAGCATTCCTTTTAAAGGTGTAGCTAAAAAATAGTAGAATAAAAACAGATTAAAATATTCTGTTGGGATATGACAAGTCGGAATACAGATTTCCTGAAACAACCGCAACTTTTCAAAGCCATCCTTCTGCACACTCAATAATTTAACCAAGACTTTTACCAGAGACACTCAACACTTCATAGAATATTGCAATCTATCTATTGCATCTATTTTCAACTGCACATCTCATATCTTCATTGTACTTTTTCTCAGCACAAGTTTCAAAATTAAATGTATAAATATGTATACATATATACATGTAACACCAAACTTCTTAGAAAATGTTTATTTACCTATAATAACATATTCCTAAGGTATTGCTCTAGATAGAGCATGTAGAGCAAAATGCTTACAAATACTATTCATCACTATTTAGTCAGAAACTTCATCTGGATTGTGTGACAACAGACTGAACTGGAAGATATCCACCATGTATGCAAGATCTGACAGATAATATATGCTATACTTGATTTGACTATCTAAACTTTCACGAAAACTCTTCACAAACAACTTCCACACTTCATTACTCCATAAAATTCATGCACCATAGCATTTTATACTGAAGCAATAACATCAAACATTACCTGTTTACCTGACATTGCATCCTTCTTTTCTCAAAAATCATAGGCTGCTAAACCACATCATGCAGCTTCCATCATTCCTTTCCCTTCCCCTACATACAACTAGGAAATACTTCTCTTAGAAGAATCCACACAGAAAATAAAACACATTGCTTCTCCTAAGATTCCTAGGACACAATTAGTACATGCCTCCACAACTGTGACTTACCCACTGCAAAGTCAGAAACAGCAAGATTGAGAAAGAAATAGTTACTCCGATGCCTGAGGTTTCTGTCCATGATGAAAGCAAGGATTACCAGGATGTTTCCAAGGGTGGTGACCAGACAGAGCAACACCATCAGGAAAGCCAGCAGCACCAACACACCCAGTGAAAACTCGGAGCTCGGAGACTGGGTGGGCCAAGTCTCATTACACATTGCAGCCATACTTGGAGTTTCGGCAGTGCTGTTGTCCATGTCGCATATCCGAGTCAGTTCAGTCTGGGAAGACAGTTGCATCTGCAGGGTCATCCAAACAGTGGAGATTCATAAGGAGTTAAAACAGGAGAGGTCAAAAATCCAATAAACACAACAAAAAAAAATTGTCTCAGGTGAGGAAAAAAGTAAAAGCTTTTGAAGCTAGACAAACCTAGTTTTCTTAAGATTTTTTAACTCATACATAATTCTAGAAGTTACTGGTTAAGAAATGTGCTATTTTCTCAAGCTTGTGTTTTAAAATGCACCTTCTTCATTAAGCAAACTGATTCTTATCTGTGGAGTTCAGGAAGGCTGACTTCTTCTCTCTTGCTTTGCTCCCTCCCTCTCAGACGTGTTTTGCTTGCTAGCATTATGGACAATTTTTTCTGAATTTTTTTCTTAATCCTGTGTATATATCATAGTGAGAATTCAAACCACTTTCTAATTTCATCTGGTGTCATTGCAATTTAGCAAGTCTGTGGTCCCTCTCTATTGCATCTTTTTGTTGATCAAAGACATGGCCAACTTCATAGTTGCTGTTGTTAATCTTCTTGAGGACTCTAGGGCTGAAAACTGGTATGATGTAAATAAGCATATATAGAATTAAATATCAGAGCAGTTAGCCAGCAATGGTCCTATCCTCAGAGATCAGTTGCAAAACTCCCACTGAAATCAGTTTCAAAACTTTTTGCAGCAGGCCCAGTGATGGGGCATCAGATCCATCCCAGAACCAAGGAACTAAATACTGAATCCCTGAATGTGAATGAGACCTTGGCAATTAACTTTAATAGGATGAGGCTTTTCTTTCCACACTGGTGGGAAAAATCATGTGTCTTCCAAAAATGCTTATATTTTGTATGAGTAATGAAGTTACTTGCAGAGAGCTGTGAGTGTTCCACAGTTGTAAAAATTCAATCACTTTTATTATGGGTTCTAAAAACACTTTGGTGTCTAATTTTAGATACTTAAATTTGAAAAATGTTGGCTGTCATGTCTTTGCTTCTGTTATGGGAACAAATTCATTAGCATTTGCCAAGTGCTTTTACTAAATGTTTGAATGGCAGCAGTACAAAAATTGCAAAACTTTATCATCCATACAAATATCTTCACAGCATGGATGTCCATTACTGCTTTAAGCTTTATTTCATTTCCAGGTAATGCAGAAAACATACTATGGCATGAATTCTAAGTAATGTCAGTAGCCTTTCCTCTGCTAGCCATGCTGAAGCCTCAAGAGGAAACTCGTCAGCTTCTCTGTTTTTCATGAGAACCAGCAGACGTTGCCAAATGGCTTAAACTTGGGGTGTTTTCCAGGAGTATATAGCCACCTAATAATTCTTTTTCATCTCCCTCCTTCAACATTTCTTCTTGGAGTTAACTTAGATCTAACTTGGTTTCTCAAAATCTTACATACCCATCTCTTCCACATCAGGCTTGGATAGCAAGGCATCTACAAATATGAAGTGATTTAACAGAAAATCCACTAAATAAGCTTTTAGTATATTTTTTTGTGTGTGTGGTTATGATTGAAACAGTCTAGAACATGTCTAGCTAGGAAAATATCTAAAGTAGCTAATAAGCTGATCTTCATTTTTTATTCAAATACATATGATAGGCAATAAATGGATAGCACAGATGAATACACCAAAAGGATCCACAAGTAAATGTTCCAGCTTTCTCTTCCCTTCATTCTTTCCCCATTAAAAAACATGTACTAAACAGCAGAAGCACCACTCTGAACTACCTGCAGTACCAAGAAATTCCAAACAGTCTAGAGTTGCTATGCTGCAATAAGAAAGACAATTACCCTCACTTCCAAAAGTTAAGGTTAGTAGATTTTAAAAACGTGAGCTCTTTATATTTCAGCATGGAAGCCTTCCAGATACATGTAGAACATTTAGAAAAACTGTTAAGTCTCATAACCATTTGTAAATTTGTAAGAATAACAGTACTTTTAGAACTATTAAGTGCCATAACCACTTGTAAGCTTGTAAGAATAACAATTCTTCTATCTGACTGCTCAACTGTCATGAATTAATGAAGGCTCTTCTACCTGAAGTATCTGACAGAGAAACCACCTACCAGTTCTTCAGAATATACCTGGCTAACAAAAAAGCCCAGTTAGAGAGCAGATAGAACGTCATAGTCTGGTCACTTGAGACACAAAGAAAAATAAATCATTCTGATACTACCTTGTAGGAGGCTGTGGTGCAGTAATGGCTAATTTGTCTTCATCCATACTGCCAATTAATTTCCAGAATAGAAAAGTAAAAACAGTAAAATAGGTAAGATTCAATGGAGTGGCAAAAAAGACAAAATAAATTCTATCTTTTCCTGTTTGATTCTTTATTGACATATTTTTATATGTTGCAGGCAACTGTACTTCGGGCATAAATTAATTCTATTATCCTTTTCTTCTTTTTTTTGCCAGATAATGAAATTTGTAACTCAAAAGTAGGGAATGTATCTTAAGCAAATTTACAATATTTGATAACAAACATGGTTAAAATTGCTGCTTCAGTTTAACATTAAAAATAATATCCTAACAAAATTTAAAAACTCAGAGTTTGTGCCAGTCATTTTTGTAATCTCCTTCTTTTGTTGGATCTTCTTAGAATAAAAGAAGTTTTAACTTAGGAAATGCTTGCAAACAAAAAACAGGAAGAGAATGTAACTTCCCTAACCAAAAGTGTCCACAACACAGCCAGCCAACACTTCACCCTTTACTGAAAGTAATAGTGGGAAAAAACAACTGTATTTTCACTTTGATGGTATTTCCATACATTTTGAAGGAAAGAGGATTCATTTTGCTGTCTGAGTGGATAACCTATATGGTCTATTCATTGATGCAGCCTGTGGTTATCAAAAATCTCTTTTTTCCATTTTAGGGTGTTAGTTTTTGCCAGCACACCACACCAGCATGTGAGATTCTTGGACAGAAGGATCAGTATTTTCTGTTAAAAAACCAAAAAACAACCAAGTAATAAAAAAATAGTCAGATAGCTAGCTTCCTTATAACTCAGACTGAACACCCAAAAAGTTCAGACCTTCAGAATCACTTGTTGAGTCTGAGCATTTCTAGCGTTAAGAATGCTCTTTCAAAAAAAGAGCACGCATTGCCATGAATAGAATTGCTTCTGGGCAGCTGCAGCAGAACTTACAATTCACCAGTCCCCACATTAAGTAATTGTTACAATCTCAAACTTTCAGAAAAGCAACAGAAAAAGTCAACAAAGTACTGGAATTGAGTGCCAAAATTTTTACTTTAGAAGAGTCTATCCATTAGATAAATTATGAGCAAGTAATAACTTGTATGACCCAAAAAGTACAAGACTATTACAGATGCAGTATGGTCTCCTTTCCTATATGGAAATCCACTTTAGTGTCACAAGTACAGATGCTAAGGCTGAACTCAAAAGACCTTTGCTACAAAGACAAGGCAGTGTAACTTTGTAAAATTGTTTTACTAAATCAATGCAGCAATCAGTGTGTTTGCTTTGGTTTTTAATCATGTATTTTAGTGGCATTTTTTAAGTTATTGAAATTTCTAAGGAGTATCTCCGCTATACTATCAAATTCTCAAGTAGTTACTTTCTTTAGATGAAGTTTGCCTCGAGGAAGGTTTCCTAGGGTCCCCGTCTTGGAAAACTATAATGAACAGTTCAATGTTAGAAGCTATTTAAAAGTTGTTAATACCAAACTGGTGGTCAAGCAATGTAGTCTTACAATTTCACCTTTAAACTATGTAAGTGCCACTGGAGAAAAGGCATTAAAAATAGTCACAGACCTGACATTACTATATGAGCAAACTATGTAAGGTGAAGCTGACTTAAGAAAGCACCTGTCACTAAGCTGAAAATTAACAAATCACAAAGCTTAGGAAAATAACTTGAGAAAACAACAAAAAAAATCCAATAGATCCTTTAAGTCTATCCTCTCCAAGTGGAATATATCAAGGGAACATTTAAAAAAAAATTTCATCTCATCTAAATAGCAACATGACAACAGACAAAAGACTCTGTTTTTGGGGTGGCTTTTTTGTTTGTTTGTTTTTGTGAGGTTTTTAATGCATTGAAGTCTGAATGCTATTAATAAAAGACTAGAAAATTAAAGTTTTTGTGATCATAACACTTGGGGGTTTTCTCCACTGTACACCAAGGGAAGTTTTCAGAGCATTTATATGTTCACCACTAGATGTTAACAGTTTTATTTCGAAATCCCTGTGTACTTTGTAGAAATCACTAGTTCCTTTAATTATGCAACACTTAATCCTCAGCTTCTCAACAGGCTCCTAGAGTCCCAACTGTCACAGAACAATCCACAAAGAAATTCCATAGTAATCTCATCGTATTTCTTGTTTCACTTCCCACGTTTAGCCTTTCTTACGTCACCAAGCACGCCTTGTGTAGCATCTGATCAAGGTCAGCAGAGGCCGGACCAGGCTCTCCAAGGCCATACAGCACTTGACCACATGCTTTCCTTTTACAGAAGAAAATCTAAACCTCAAAAAGTGACCTATTTTATGAATGACTCCAGTCTTGCCCTCAATACAAAAAACTAGGGAATTCAACTAGTGAGACAAGACAGGAATTTGAATCCAGGGATGGAGAAGATGAGAAATTCACATTTTCAATTAGTCAGCTGTTGTTTGGTTCCAAATGTTGCCCCTGGCTTGCATCAGGAACGGTGTGGCAAGCAGGACTAGGGAGGTTATCCTTCCCCTGTACTCGGCACTGGTTAGGCCACACCTTGAGTGCTGTGTCCAGTTCTGGGCCCCTCAGTACAGGAGAGATGTTGAGTTACTGGAACATGTCCAGAGAAGGGCAACGAGGATGGTGAAGGGGCTGGAGCACAAGCCCTATGAGGAGCGGCTGAGGGAGATGGGGTTGTTCAGCCTGGAGAAGAGGAGGCTCAGGAGTGACCTTATTGCTGTCTGTAACTACCTGAAAGGAGGGTGTAGTCAGGCGGGGGTCAGTCTCTTCTCTCAGGGAACTGGCGACAGAACAAGAGGACACAGTCTCAAGCTCCATCGGGGGAGGTTTTGACTTGGTATTAGGAAGAAATTCTTCACACAAAGGGTGATCCACTGTTGGAATGGGCTGCCCAGGGAGGTGGTGGAGCCACCAACCCTGGAGGTGTTCCATAGTAGGCTGAATGAGGCACTTGGTGCCATGGTTTAGATGGTGGGCTGTTAGATTATAGGTTGGACTTGGTGATCTTTAAGGTCTCTTCCAACCTTGTTGATACTGCGATACTGTTGCAATGTCCTCATAACAAGGAGCTGAAATGTGTAAGAAACAGAAATCTCATGTCTAAGCTTTACTTCAGAACATCAAGAAAAACCCAGAAAACAAGATGAAAATATATCTATAGCTTTACTGGATTGTCTTCTGAATACAATGCATCTGTTGTATCAGATAAGGCAATAAGGTCCAGGTTTTCTTTGTATAAATATATGCAAAATAATCTTTTAAAAGTTTTTAAAAAATAAATTAGTGTTCTGTTCTCTTCTTGTTGTCCTTCCTTATCTTTTTGCTCTTTCCTGCTTGTCTAGATGATTCTTCCTGAAATGAAAAACAAGCATTTCAAAATTTGAGCAATATTCTTGTGAATCACAAGTATTCTCTCAAGATCATCCATGAGAATTATTTTTAATATTAATAGTGTTCATAAATCACTGGGATTTATGAGAATTCTGAGTTGTGTAGTATTTATCCACTCAGTCTTGCTATTTAGAAATTCCTGTCTTCAGCAATGATAAAACTATAGATGTAGCTCTGCCAATAGAAGAATATGGTGTAAAAATAATTTCAGCCATTTCCACTCAGGGAAGAAGTTACCAGTATTGGAATAATTCTGTACCACTATACTGCAGAACTCCTTTTGTGTGGATGTGGCCTCATCACAAGATACACCAGGACATTAAAACTGCTTTGCTTCCCTAAGTGAAACAAATCTACACTGGGAAAAACAAAATTTGGCCAGTCTTGCTGGATCAACACTGTAATGTACAGTTTACTCTGACTGTCAGTTCTGCAAAACAAGACTTCTCCTTGGTAGGCATTCATTGCAAACACTCCTCAAAATGGTGAAGGAATCTGACACTACGTCTGACAAGAACATAAGATATTTTAATCTCTTCCCTTCACATGGGAAATGGAGTCTAACCAGTTGTTTGAACTCTGCTATTCTGAAGAGAGTTAGCTAAAAGAATAGTTTCTCCAAGAGTGACATCTGTGGTGCTAGAATAATCATTATCCTAAGTTCCATCTGTGATTTTTCTGATGGACACTGGTAACAAAATATGTTTGTTACTACACTATAAAAAAAATACAGTCTGCTTTAAGTTGTTAAAAATAGAAAAAATAAGTAATACTTTGTACTAAACCTTCTCAGGGGGATAAATGCTTAAACATAATTAATTTCCTTTTATTTTATGTGCAATGCTTTCAAAAAAAACCACTGCTAAACTGCCAAGAATGTGAATCACCAAGTATATACATGTACCTGCAATGGAAAAAGCAAGTAACTGAAAAGTGGAGGAGGAGGAAAGGCAAAGAATGTTCAGCTTTCAGGTACAGACATCTGAAATACATTTATATACAAAAACCCTGACAGCTGCATAATTTTTCAATTATCCATTAGTAATTATTTCCTACTACCTGAAACTTTCTGTCATTAGGGTGACACAGGGAAGCATGAGAAGTGGCAGCTTCCAGTTTTCTGAACACAGAAAGAGGCACTTCCCTTCACCATCCTGCCTCAACCCTCAAATCTGTTTGGACCAACTCTCTCAGCTGCTGCCACCTTTCTGTCACACACCTCACACACTTAGAAAATAGGTCACCAGCTTCCCTGGAAGTTCTTCACAGTGATCCTGCGAGTGCATCAAAGCAACCCAAGGATGACACAGGTTGTATTACTTTTCTTCTGGCTTCATCTAACAGTGAAAATTCACACAAGTTCATATACAAAATCTGTCTTTCTAAGTGGCAGAAGCTTACCACTGCAGGTACATAGTTATGCTCCACAAGTATATTTCTTGCACAATTGTTTATATGTTTGAAACGATCTGGTCCTAAGAGAATACCTCCATACCAGCGGGATACCACAACCAGCACGTTGTGGACATTCAAAATCTGTGAATGACAGAAAGAAATAAAAGTGGTTATTTTTCAATCAGACTAGTTTTACTGTTGATACCAATTTTAAACATAAAACATGTTTACTATCTAGCTTTTTTATGAAGAACTTCTGTGGCACGCATAGGTTATCGGAGGGTAACAAATAATGTTAAGTCAGCAGCTGTGCTAAGTTTCCCTCTCCAAGCCCCTTCCCAAAGGTAAATTCAAAAGTAAAATGAGTCAGTGTATCCCTCACAAAGGGCACAAAGCTATCTCAGGCACTACAGTTGCTCATCTATGTGTCAAAAGCTTCAGGAATTACTTAAAGGGAAAAGGACTGGGTTATGTTTCTTATTCTTCGACATGTTCAATCCTGATTTCCAGAAAACCTCTGCCATTAGGCAGAATGTCCACCTCCACTTTTGGAAGTATTGATGGATGAGGCTGAAAACAGACAGGGCACAGTCATTATACATATGGCTACCAAAATGCCATAAGCTAGTACACTTAGCATGTGCATGTTAACAACCATTAATCATCTCCATTAAGGAGAAAATATAGGTACTTGACTAATTTGGACAGTATTATTACAAGAGTCTATCATTGTTTTGCAAAAACGGAATCATTCTAAAATTTTAAAATTAATACTGATAAAAATAAAGAAAAAATGATATGGACATGTTCCACAACAGGCACTTTCTATTCTACTTTTACACATTGGCCATAAAGTTTATGTATAGCAACTGCTCATGGTAAACAGGATGGAATTATTGTAAAATGCAGATTATTGTAACCGAAAAGAGCTATCCCAAGAGCTAGGTTTATCTGAAACAAGATTAGATTTCTATTGCAAAAAAACCCACAACTCTAAGTACAGCAACAATGTTTTAAATCACCTAATTTTCACACCTGTATCATATCTCATAATAGCTCACGACAGAAGAGCTACAAGATCTACAAAGATCTAGAAATAAGCCCATAAACTATTTTAATCTTTTCTTATGGTTAAAAATTGCATTTTCCTGATCCCTACCTCAGTATTCTTCGAAAACTGGAATATCCCCAGTTATTAGAACTATAGATGGAGAGAGATAGTCCAGATAACTTAGACACATTCACATTTGAAAGGGTTTATGTCACTTTCTAAACTGGATTTTTATGGAGTATTAAGTGTCTAGACACTCCAAGTCTGACAGCTTTCGAAAATTAACATGCCAAGAAAAAAACTGTTAAGATCAGAACAAAGTGAGGTACAGTAATTGCCAAATTCTTTCTTTATTTTCTTAACAATAATGTTTCCACACTTAGCACACATACTTGCCTATATTTCATAAGCTGAGTTTTCCTTCTGAAGTCTTGTTTGAAAGAAAAACAAGAGAGTTCTTGTTTAAACAGTTTAAAAAAGCTCTAAATTTAAAATGCCAAAATACTTCCTTTTTTTTTTCTGAAAAAAATATAAAAGCAAGCTTGAGGGGAGGAAAAAGAAGTCTTCGGGAATGAGTACAACATACTAAGCAACAGAATATTCAAATAAGAAAAAGATGGGAAAACAAAACTCCTGTTGAGAAGCGGACATCAATCTCAAAAAAACCAAAACCAGTATTTCGTCTGCTCATATATTTAAGTGTCTTGAGGCACAGCATTAAGATGTACCCAGCCGACCCCTATAGTTACGATATTTTATTTATGGTTGTACTAGGGCTTGCATCATGAACCAAAACTTATCAAACTCAACTCATTTAGCAGTACCCTTGATGAGGGAATATTCTTTCAACAGTGAAAACTGAAATATGTGCAAGTCTGAGGGTTAAGGACACAGAACTGGAAACAGCATAACAAAACAGACTAAGTGACCAAAACAACCAAACTGCTTCACTCCCACTAACTCTCGTGCTTGAAGTTCTGCTGTGCAAGTTCATATATATATATATCTCTTTTTATTACACATAGTTCCATAGGAAACCGCATCAGCTTCTTCCAGCCTTCATTTTCTATACATCTTACACGACACAGTAAGCATAGGAATCAAAATTCAATTATGTCTTAACACATTAAAACCATTACTACCACCAATGAAACATCACTCATCTATGATCTGAGACTTGAAAATGCTAGAGTCTGTGTTTTTCCTTTCACCTTTGGGAAAGCAATCACTTCTTTGACTGCAAGCAGAGCAAGAATTAAAGAATTAAGCTTTTTTACACTATAGTGACTTCTAAAATCTGTTCAAGATTTCCAGAAGTCAAAGATTATTTTCTACAACCTGCATAAGATGAAGAAGACGTCCACCTGCTGCTGTTTCTCCATCATCTTCACAATCTTGTAAGAAAGTCTGCTTATCTTCACAGTAAATTCTTGAAATAAATAACAGAATACATGAAAAAAATGTTAATCGACTAACATCTTCACATAATAAAGTCTCAGAGATCTTTCATACTCAGATATATCAACTCTAATTCTCTACTTAGGACATTTACATGAAAACAGGATGAGGCTTAGGGTAAACCACAAATATATGTCTGTACTGTAGAACAAGTTTTGAGAAGCTTTTACACAGACTTTAGCTACAGAGACATTACCAATGTAAAGTCCCTGAAAAGAAAAATCCTTAGGTTTTTAGTGTAATTATTATACTTAGATAAAATCAACTCTGTTAGATACAGGTTCAAGTTATGGTACAAACTTGTAAGTTGGAAGAACTTGGACAAAAAATATTATGAATAATTAGTCATGTTTATATTTCAGCAGCAACATGAAGCTGTCACTGAAATCCTTCTTCAGATTCTTCATGTAATCTCTTTTCTTAGCGGGCATTCCAGGAAACTGCTTCATATAAAGGACAGCTGCCCAAGTCTACCTTGCTAGAAGTAATGCTCAGAGATCTACTGTTTGTTACCAACGGATTTCATAACTTCCAAACCTACTGGAAGTGACACAGTGAGAAGGAGGCTGCTGGTACTAAGTGACAAATAGGAAGCAGTTAAGTATGTGTCTGTTGTTTTCTGAAGTGCATTTGGATAGTAGGAGTGAAAGAAGCCAGATCATCGTCTGCATCAACAGAAATATCCTCTCTGCAGAAATCTTTTACTTTTAGGCAGAAGCTTTTACTGTTTGGTAAAATAAGCTTTCACTTCATGTTCCACCAGGATCATACCAGGATGGGCAGGAATGGATCAGCATTTATTCTGCTTTTTTCAGATGTCTGCTTCCTCCAGTAATGAAAGGGCTCCCTTTCACTGTCACTTATATTCCTCAGAAAACTTGCATTGCTATCTGGACTGAGATCAATTCATTTGACAAAAACTATATTCACAAAAATTGCCAGAAGCAGACCACTGCCAAATTAATTTTTAACTGTTTCTTATTCTCCCTGAAGTTTCTCATATTTCAGCTGAAATTTAATATGCCAGATGTCAGCATCAGGCTTTCTGTTTGGAGTTTTATTTCAACTGAATATTTTCAGCTATTTCTAAATATATGGTTGGAAAGAAAAAGAAGTTACTTCGCTCAAGTAAAAACACATTTAGTTCAGTATGATGCAGTATGCTCACACATACTATACAAAGTATACCAACACATGCTCAAATCCATGCCTCTTTTTTTTTCATATCCATGCCTTTTGCTTTTTTTTTTTTTGAATGCAAAATGATGCTTTACTATCCTATTTCCTACTGTACATTCTACTTTCTTGACCTTAAATTCAACGTAAAGCCTGCAATACTATAAAAATAAGGAACTTACTCCCTTAAGGATTTAATAGCAAGGAATTTCTTTTAACAGTTACGAATTTAATAGTAAAGAGTATCTTTCTCATGTCCTGCACTCGTTTGTCACAGAACACTAAAAAAAGAAAAAATAAAATCCCTATTTGCATCTCACCTATATGCATATATGTTGTGAGTAGCACTTGCAATTTTCTTGTTCTCATATAATTTTTCAAGAACTCTTTTTACCTTAAAAAAAAGGAAAAAAACCTTCCATTTATAACAGGGATTTCATATACACATCTCAGTATCGCTGTAAAACACACATCTCCTTGGTACATACACAAAATGATTTTACACTTTGACATAAAATGAATTAAATATTTCATGTGTTAAGTCAAGAAGCAGCTTCTCAGTACCCTCATGCTTGTTTCAAATCATTTTTCTGAGATACAGAAAACCGATGCTTCTTGGATATGTACACTCTGTACATTCATGTTATTGCTAAAGATACAGAATTGTCAAATTGCTTTACTAAACAAGAAAGAACAGTAAGATCCAGAAAACATTTTTAAGCAGTATTAAGTATCAATTACACCTGATTATTTTTCCAACTATAAGATTAAGCTAGAATAGAACACAACTTGACAAAAAGCACTACACAGTTTTTACCTATTTCATAAAAGTGTGATGTTTAGAAAGCCCTACTGTATTTCATTTTAAGTTTTGCCTTTTCCTTCAGACATGCTTTTTTCCAGAGTTGCCATTTCATATAAAGCACAACAAAAAAAGGGGTCTTGAAAGCGCCACTATTTCCCAGGAAACAGATATTCGCATCGTGCCCATCTTTCCACTCTTCAGAAGCACCAAGTTCAAAACATTTATCAATATCAGTTCACCTTATGCTTCTACTAAAACAAGCCAATAATTTTAGAACCCTTTGCAATTGTCTAGCAAAAAAAAGAGCTTTTGATTAAGGCATCATTTTAGTACATAATGTAAAATATATATATACATGGACTTAGGGTACAAATGATATGAAATGATCATCACCTTTGACATTGTTCACCAGCCACCAGATTCCTAAAAACACATCCTGAAGACTCATTATGTGTCTATATTACAAATGAACCTCCAAGACAAACATCTTAAGCCTCAGCAACAATTTATCCCTTTCTCTGGCGCAGCTCCTAAGCTTTTTTTCTTTCTTTTTCCCCTCTCTATTATTCTTGCTTTAAGGAAATACAGTAGGTCATCCTCTAAATGTCAGTGAGGCACCTGCTCATAAAAAACATGAGGTGTTCAAATAAAAGATCACCTCTTAGTCCCACTCAGTGAAGGAATTCACACAGCAATCTGTACACTGTCTTAAAATACCAATGAGTCTCACTGCAGCACACAGATTATGCAGATAAAGTATTATGGGCACCTACTAATCTCTCTGGCTGATAAAGAAGCCAACTTTCACTACAGCTGCACCGGTTACTCCATCCTCATCTCTTGTGACTTTTCTTTCAGAAAAATTAGTCCATACCACAGTAAAGCTTCCCTGCAGTCTGAAGACCAAGCATCCCACACCGCACAGCAAGACTCTGTGACACAAGATGGATTTGGCAGGTGGGGAGTTGCTCTGTCTTTATAGTAACCATATATCAATAATCTTGACGGGAAATTTCTAGGTTTACTGAATATTCATTATCTTTAAAGGAAAAAATGTCATGAAAGAACAATGTCAATTAAGAATGCAAAAGAAAAATTACCAACCCACTTTAAGTGAGTACTACTACTTGACATAGATCTGCCCTTTTGCAAACGCCCGTCTGTGGGTACAGACTTCCTCACTGTAGGAACAATCTTACTCATAAACCATGATAAAAGAGTCAGAGTATTTTAAAACTGAAGAATTACATGGAGCCAATGATTCCTGTTTCTTCCCTTTCTAAAGCAACACAGTTCATCTATATAATACATATAAAAGAATCACTTAAAGCAGATACAGCTGTAGCACAAGAACCTAAGTGAATGTACAGTATATGTGAACTTGACAGGTCAAAATATTCCTGTAAGGATATAGGAATTTAAAGACCATGTTTGATGTCCCTACTAGGCAAATTAACAAGAGAGAAGAAAAAACAGAAAAACACACAGACAGCTTAAAACACTAAGGCTTTTGTATAGAGAAACATACCTCAAAACCCTGTCAATCTGTTAACATTCTTTCACAGTCACTGAGCACATACTAGACTTAGCTTGTCTGGAATTTCCAAAAAGCATTTGGCAACATTCCTTACCAAAAATTCCTAAGAAAATAAAATCTAAAATTGGGAAAAAAGAAAGAGAAAAATCCTCTCAAGGTTTAACTCATCAGAAGAGATGAGTAGTTTCCTCACTGAACAGGATGATCAAAGGAGGCTGATAATAATAGATGCAAAGTGATGTACAAAGTAACTCAAAATCCCTCTCAAGTAGGTCTCGATCAAGATTTATTTATGCATTATCCAAGTGTGTTTTTCAACAGAATTCCTTTCTGAGGGACGGAAAACGTTCATAAACTCATTTTAATTAATTTTCCAAGTAGCACATGATAGACTCAGGAGCTTCCAAATATCTTATAATAAACTTGCCAACATCCAGGAACCAAATTATAACGTTCTTACTCTCTTACATCTAATATCATGAAAGGTAAAGAATAGCAGGAAGCGCTGTAGAGCTGTTATTTAGAGCTATTCAGCAGATAGTGAAAGCAAGAAACTGGTGAATACTCAAACAACAGCACACACAGATGCACAGACAGACAAACAAATAAACATATTTGGCCAATTCCAAGTATTTCAGTAATATTTTGTCAAGCTCCAAGCACAGGCAGAAATAGTAGAACTGATCTCTACTAACTTGTCTGGTTGTCACCACTGGAGCCAGATGTGCCTGGAAAGTACTCCTTCGATCTGTGATTGGGTTTCCATGATGTATGGATGGCAGTTCTTCATCTATTAATCACAAACAAGGAAGTGTTTCTTCTCTTTTAAGAGTACAAAAGAAATGTATATGGCTACGTAAGTAAAGAATGCTTCAACTTTAAAAGAAGTATTTGTTAAAGTGAGGTAAACAAGATGACACACAGAACTACCAAAAATATGTTGGGTTATTTAATGACTTATTAAACTTCACTATAATTTTAGTGTTACAAATCTTACTTTAAAGCTGAGCAGAACAGCAGAATCTTCAGGCCTCCCCTACATTATTTCAACCAAATTAACAAGAGCATACTTTTTACCTTCCTGACTTTCAGATGTCACATAATTTAACATTTTAATTGCATCTTCTTGAATGGGCTCATAGTCTAGGAGAAAATCTTCTCCATCATCTTCATCAACTTCTTCACTGGTTTTCTTAATATCTGGTTCTTTTAAAATACAAGTAGTAGAATTTATTATACATTTGTTTGTGAGACAAATAAAAACAAATGTGAAGCTCTTTTTCTCAAAGATCTCTGGCTTTTCAGGTCAAAACGGTTTGCCATTAAAAATTATACAATGATAGACAGCAATTACATTAATTATAACGAAACCCAAAAATACTTAGCCAAGCATTAACTAAAACCTACCCTAGAATCAGCAATACAATACTCATGCTATGGGATCCTTGCATAAGGTCTTCTATTTCAATACTAAGTAACAGTATTTCTAAGAAGAAAACAATGATGTTTACTATTTCAATTAAATATTTGCAATGCTATCTTTAATTCAATCTGAATTTAGAGGCCAATACAAGGGAATGCTTCACAAAAACTCCAGTCATTTACTCCATCATCATACATTACTCCAGTCATTTGGAGGAAAATGTAGAGCTATAGCTCAATGCTATTTCATGAGGTCATAAAATCATTAGATTTGAAACATTTCTCCTGACATGTTTCCTGTATTCTGGGAACTCCCCAAATCCTCTTTTCCCTCATGCGCAGAACGTACAAAAAATAATAGTCCATTACAAAAGAGGAAACATCACACATGGTTAGTGTTCTGGCATTTGGGTTTAGAGATAAGTTAATATATCACAGACTGATTCCTATTCAGAAGGCCTATAATGCGGTAATGATGCAGCTTTTATAATATAGGTATTTTCCATATAAAGGCAGAGGGGTGATAAAGCATGTTCAAAAGGTCTAGAAAAACATTAGACATACTAAGGAGAAGCCATAAGGTTGAAGATAAAACAAGCAAACTTCCAACACTTTCTCATTACATTGTAATGTAATGGAGTAAATTTCTCACCTCTCAGCATCCCCTCCTTTAGTCACATCAATGAAAATTGAATCCTTAAATGTCTGTGTTTGCAGCAGGAAAATGCACAGTTTATTGAAAGACTAAAACTAGACCTTACCATGAAGCAACAGTTCTTCTTCAGTCTTATTCCTCACAGGACTAAACATCCAAGACACAGAAAAATACTTCTGTTTCCTTTTGCCACATCTGCACGCACGCATGTCACTCATGCAGTTCATAGCATTTAGCATTTTAATGCACAAAAAAACCCACCACTTTTTGATAGAACAACTGTGAATTTACACAAATTCTGAAAGAGTAACAACAGAAGAATCACTGCAATTCTAGTGATGATGTACTTCTCATCTCAATAGAGTAAAATGAAATTAAGATGGAATACTTGGCCATTTGTCTGCATATTCCAATGATGTTTATCTTCCTTTGAATCTCAATCCTCCAACAGTGCACTCAACATCAGAAATTAATTACTGGTATTAATAATTCCTTTGCAGAACAGAGAACAAGGCATAATGTACCTGTGTGCAGCACAGTCCTTTCATGCAAGTAATTTCATTCCTGAGGAAACTGAGGACCTTGTTGTAGTTCAAAAGCCACCTCACCCCTTTTCCCTACTGCTTTTTAAAAAGGTGAAGCTCTCACTGTATAGCAGTAAGCCACGACACTGGAGACTGTTTTCTGATATTCAGTTCCAATACAAAAATGGACATGAACTTTAACTTGGAATGAAATTTACTTTTCAGTGGAACAAGAAGTAAACTGAAAAGCTCATATATTTTCTGAAGTACCTGGATCTGAAGACTGTGCCTTTTCTATCAGAACTTCTCGTATCTTCTCCACCCATAAATATAGTATACTTTCACCAAGGTTCTGTCTGGAAGAAAAAACTCACAGTAAATGAAGAATCATTTTTGCAGATTTCACTTAGAAAGTACACCAAATAACACACATATTTCATACACACAGAAATAGAACATAATAAGCTAGTGAGATAAAGAGCTTAGGCAGGCTTGTGTCAAGTTCTGTCTCAGGATTTCACTGAGCGAAACACATGGTATCTGCATCATTACACGCTCTCTTAGTGGCTTGCTTTATTTATTTCTTAAGTGCACCAATGCTGGAGGGAAAGAGACAACTGACAGAAACTTTTTGACCATTAAGCAAAGGCAAAGCAACTGTGAGCAGAGTAAGTTGGACAGACCCCAGTATTTTCAGAATACTAAGGTAGGATGTCTAGCCTTAGAGCTTTCACTGGATTGGTTTTCTCTACTGAAAGCACTGAACTGCCAGTGGTGAGCTCCTTCAGCTGCTCTGTGGCTGCAGGGGACTCTCTCTTCATCAACACTGCCAAGGTTGATCTTGGTGGACTGTGACAGTAGGTTAGTGGAAGCACACACAGTGCAGCATTGGACTGATAGACTACAGTTTGGGTAACAAGCAGCCCTATAGGGCAGGGAGGTAAAGATTTAGGTATATGAGTCTTCAGTCAAGGGGCACAGGTGTGTATCAAGGTACTGGAGAAGGCTGGGATGAACATGTTTTATTCAGTGCACATTCAGAGTTAAGAAATGCTTCTTTAATGTGCAACAGGACCCAAACAGATCAAAATACATTTCAAATGGTGTCCTGAAAAGTTGTCTTCAGAGTTTTATTTTAGTACATTTGTGAACTGTGCATGTTTGTCTCTGAAACAAAACTAAAGATTTAGGGCCATAGGTAACTCATAATTTCTCATTAATTTTATTCTTGCTGCCACCATCCGGGCACCAGGTAAGTGACAAAATTACATCTCTAAACTCTTACTTTACTTAATGTATAGAGCACTACTGCTGAAAACAATCAAATTCAATGAACATACATATTTTAAGAAAAAATATTCAAGCAAAATTAAGGAATTTATAAACTTGTAGGTCTGTCTCTAAATCTGGACAGACTCCAGAACAATTCAACACTTTGATTTCACACAGCTTATCATACAGATGCACTGCCTTAATACCTCAAGACTGTATTTTTTCTAGTGAAGGAATAAGAGGTTAGACACCAAGTAAGATTTCTCAGCTTTGCATTAGTAAATAGCAGTTTCGCCAGCTATAAATCAATTTCAATTTCTGAATAGTTGTAAATGACACTTAATCTGAAAGGTTACTTTTCCATGATGCTATTTTTTTTGTCACTTATGTCTAAGTCATGAAACAACGCTTTCTATTGAATAAAAGTCTTACCAGAGGAATATCTGGGAAGAAAAAAAAAAACCCAAGGAAAGTCAAACAAAAATATATGCTATATATAGCAAAGTTGTTTTTAACAACTTTGTGTCTCCCAAAACAGACTTGTGTGATCTACAACTATCCACTTTTTCCATACCCTTAAGAAGATACAGTGACCAACAGTATAGTTCATATTGGTTTAGAATGCAGAACTATAGAACTTAGATCACTAGGGACTAGAAACCTGGTCAAACACACGATGCAAATGATGCAGAGTATCTCTTTATCTGACAACCATTCAGGCACTGAATAGATAAAAGGCTTTCACAAATACTGTGCACATCAGTGACTACTCCAGGTTTCCCAGCAGCCTAAAATGACATGGCCTAAAGTACAAACATGTTCATTTCCTGCTGAACAAACAAATGTGAGAGAAGGCCAGCAAGGGCTTGAAGGGCAGCTCATATAGCCAAAAGGGAGAAGCAAGGGACTGAATCAGCATGATTAAACAGTCTACAAGACTGCTGAGGTGGGGAACAAAACAAAAAAAAAAGAGAAAAAAAAAAAAGAGAAAAAAATTCTTCACAACCATGTTTGCAATCCTCACGTGCCAACTTGTGCTAGATGCTCAGGACATTTAAAGAATCACTCACAGTAACTCTACCCGCGTATGGTACAGACTCCATTAAATCCTTTGAAAATGGACAGTATTAAAGACAATCTCTCTCCTCTTTGTTCCATTGAACAACTGTGGTCAATACGATCCCAGAGAATTTTTCGCTTAAAATCCTTGTGCATTTTTAACGCTTCAAATTCAATTTTATTTGCTTAAATGGTCTGTTGCTTAATTAGCTAAGAAACACAGTTAATCAAAGCAAATGAGTAATTAGATGAAAAACCATTATGTGAGCCAGGTGCTCTCTTCCTTATGGTGTTAAAAAAACACCATTTCTTATGCACTATCTGGGGCATGACTGTGCTTCCTTATGATATATTTTCAACTCATTTATTTTGCATTCTCTCTGGGATCTGAAAGAAATAAACCATGTAAAGTTACTACATTTACTACCCTGATCTCACAGCAATTCAAAAACACGTAATTTGAGTATTTCTAAATGCTCTGTTTATTCTCATGCACTCATTATGCCTTGTTGTTAGCTGCACACTGTGACAATAAACAGTCCACATTGTTCCAAATTCAACAGATTCTGCATGTGCTTCCTTTAAAACCTACTTATCCTTTAACTTTTAAGAAAAACTCTTACATCACTTATGCTCTAAGACACAAGCAAATGTTTTCACATCCTGTGGTTTAACATTCAAATGCAGAATAGGTGTAGAAATCTTGTACTTCACAGCACCAATTAGTAAACCATCTCCCAGATTCCAGAGGGGGTCTATTCTATTAGGAGTCAAAATGAAGAAGTCTATCCTTATACAACAACATAAACGAGATTTCTCAGAGTTTAACACAATTTGTTCTTGCAAAATGATTAGCAAATACACAGCATCTTTAACTGTTTGATAAAAGAAACTTGCTCTGTTTATTGCAGCAATCACTTCACAAGTACTGGCTCACGTAGGTACTTCAAAAGCATACATTTAGAAAGGCATGAATTGAAAATACATGGTCTCCTTTTACTATATTCCACAGTTTGGAACTTACACGTATATTTCTTCCAAGCTATTTGCTAGTTCCATATAATCTTGTCCTCGAAGCCAAGGGGCACTAGAATGAAAAGAAATGCAATGAAAATTGTGTCATATGCTGCTTCCAACGTTCTCAAATAAATGTGATGAACACTTTGAAAACATACCTTTGCCAATCATCAAGATTCCAGCTGTAAACATCTTGGAAAAAGCATTATCACCCAGCTGTCCTTCAAGAAACCTAACTTGGGCTGATTTTTGCTACCTCGGGTAAAAAAGCTGGACTCGTTTTTCATGAAACACCACTGTCACTCCAATGTCACCCTAAGTACTATGAGTTTGCCCTTCCAAATCCTTCAGCACCATGGTACCTACTATATTTAGAATGACCCTTCAGTTCTGTGCCATTGTCCTCCTGGTCTCATGTTAAACTACAAACTTTGCCTCAGGTTTCCCAGCACTTCTTTGTATTGCCTTGTCAATACTCTCGATCAAAACTCAGTAGATATGCTGTGTGTCATCCCCTGCAGGTCCCTCTCACCCAAATCAGGGACATGGCTTACGTATCTCCATTCCCATCTTGTTTACATTCCAAGAGACAAAGGGAGAGCAGGGAACGAAAGCTGGAAGATGGCACGTGCCATGCCTCCATCCCAACAAGAGTCAATGCTCAGATGAAAAGCATTCCTTACAACCTGAAACAAGGATCCAGACAAGGGGGTACACCCAAGGAACCAATAAGACACGACTGTCCAATACAACAGGCAGCTGCCACCATAACTCCACAGTCTGACTGCTGACCAGCCACAAAATAATCAGCAAGAATTAGAGTTGAGGGGAGACAGCAAACTGTCCTAGGGAGCTCCGAAAGGTTAATTTCAGAGAAAGAACAGAATATCTTTGCTGGAAACATCCCCCACCTGTAATTCAAATGGTCATCTAAACTTTCACTTACAGGGTAAACAATTAACAGTGACAATTAAGAAAATACAAACGTTGGCAAGAAAATGTCACTTACTTGAGTTGATAAATAGGTGGCTCTGCAGCTGGATATCCTGGTGGCAGAATCACCTGCAAGAAATTCAAGGCATGTATTCATTGGACTACTCCTCTCAGCTAGCTGAGCTTTACTGAAGGGCTCTGATGCCAAGCACTAGGATTAGCATTACAAACGAACACAACAGTTCAGTATGTTGTTACAGAAGTACAAGAGCACATGAACATCTGTATTTGGAACTGCGTTAAGGGTAACACACACAATTACACTTCATGGTGCAATTTGTAAGGATGCAAAATAAAGTACCAAAAAAATTTAAAAGAAGCTGAACACGAGGTTACTGGAATTAAATAAGTGGCACCCCACTTCCATAAGGAGTCATTTCAGTGTTTCTTCCAAGGGGCAAACTTACTGCTTTCGGTTGTGAAAACATAAAGTAGGAAGTTACTCAATTAGGTTGATCCAAATTTTGTCTCCACACTTACCAGAACATCAATCTAGAAGCAACTGCAGCAGATTCACTGAGGTATATTACACAAAGTCAATGTTAAAAATATTTCAGAAATTAGTCTTTGGAGAAGCACACTGAAATGTTTTTGTCAGGTGTGGAATTAGGTATGTGAATACTGAATATATCACAAACACATCAATGTGTTACAGGAATAATCATTGAAAAGCCTTATCACAGATTCTAAAATAAAGTTTCTTAATCCATTTTAGTAGATAATGAATCCTATTTTAGAATGGTTTCCCACAGCACACATTTTCACCTGCATTGGCCCAACTGCAAATTTTGTGCTGAACTCTTTACCACCACTATACCTGCAAACACAGCGTCCACTTTGGCTGATCCAGACAATCACTAATCTTAATGCAATAGATTTTTTCATCTTCATCAACAACACACCAATCTTCACCATAGATAGAAGAAAGGGCTTCTATTTCATCAATCTAACAGAAAAAAAAAAACAGCAAACGTTTATGCAAAAATAAATAACCTCCCCACAAAGCCCACAACCTTGTGTGTCAATCAGAATCTTTTTAAGGCTTGCTCTTCTACAGCTTATTGGCAGATGTGACAAGATTGACTTCACCGGATGGCCGTAAATATTGGAGATTCACTCCTGATTCACAGGACGTAAGCTGCACCAGGGAACATTTAGGCTGGACATTAGGAAGCATTTTGTTCCTTAAAGAGTGATTACGCATTGGAATGGACTGCTCAGGGAGTGGTGGAGTCACCACCGCCAGGGGTGGTTACGGAAAGGACGGACGCGGCTCTCGGTAGCACGGTCGAGTTGACAAGGCGGCGTTTGATCATAGGCTGAACTTTATCCCGGAGGTCTGTTCCCACCTAATCGATTCTGTGACTCTCTAGGTAACTTCTGCCCGGTTCTCCCACGCACACACACCAGCTTTCGCATTTCTACGGATAAACCCGGCGTTCTCAGCAGTGACGAGGTGAGCAAGGCGACAACACACTCCCTGCCGCTCCGTGTGTCCCTGCTGCTCCCGGCTGGGCCGGACCCCCGCACGGGAAAGACCCCCGAGGGGCTCAACACTAAGCTATTCCCGAGGAAGCGCGGGTTCTCAGCACATTCCCGTTTAAAAAAAAAAATAAAAATAAAATAAGTAAAAAAAGGGAGAGCTACCTTCCCCGTTGAAATAAAACGCCCCCCGGCTCCCAGCGCCGCTCACCTGCTGCGGGTCCCGCCCCGCGCCCCCCGCCGCCATCGGAGCCGCGCGCAGCAGGAAGGGGCGGTGGGAGCCGGGCAGGAGCCGCCCACGGCAGCGCCCGCCCTTCCTGCCGGCGGACTGCGGGGGGCGGGCAGCGGAGCCGTGGTGGCTTGCAGCCTGTTGCCTTGTTTCTTAGGTCCTGCGTTTACAATAATCTCTGCGAACAGTTGGTGTTTCAGGGGCGGTTTCGCTGGTGCAGCCGCTGTCACCTTGCGTTTATGGGACTCGGAAGGAGGGACTACATGATTTCTTCTGAAAGCGGTTTAAAAGTCATATAGGTGTTCGAAGCGTTTTTCGTTACAGTTCTAGAAATTAATTTCTTTTAACATTGACAAGTTGAAGACATCTCAGCAGTGATCAGTAAAAGTCTCTTTTGGCTTGCACGGGTGTCACTTTTTTTGCAGTTTCTGTAGTTCGTGCTGTCTTCCAGTGTGATTTTATGCTGACAGTCATGAGGAATTCAAGGCAAGCTTTGTTTTCCCCTTTCTGAAAAACTTAAGAGAATCCGTACCTGGCTCTGGAGGCAGGATTAGAGTTCAGAGGGATTGTTGACAATCAGGAGGGGTGTTCTAAAGAGAAAACCAAACCAAACCAACCACCACCACAATAACAAGACCCCAGCAGGCAAAGGCACAAACCTAGCTCTGTATTACCAGCTACATATATTTTGGATGGAAAACTACCAGTTACACAGCAGTTCTGCAGAAATTATTCCAAAGTCAGAGTGAATCCAAGACCTTTGTCTTCAGTGTCATAGATCAAGTTGCTTTACTTATTTTGGAAACAGAATATACTCAGTCTCAGAACATGACAGAAATGCACATTTTACTAGACAAAGTCACACATTCTACTTAATTTTAGGGAGACTGAGGGACAGTGACAGAGTGAGCTTATTGTTTAAACAATTGCCTTCTGATCCAAACGTAACAGAAAGCTTTAATCTACAAGGACAAAACAAAAATGGTGCTCCATCTGTTCATCCTAATACTAAATATAAATTTAAGGAAAGAACTATGACATTTTAAACTTTCTGACAGTATAGCATACTGTATAGTGTTTGTACTTTACAAGTCACTAGTTTTGACTTAGCCGAACAAGTGAGATTATTATAAGCATGATTTGTTATTAAATAGCTCAAAAATGTTATTGATGTTTTTTATGGCTGTTGTCTATAATGCATATGAAAGCACTGATATGAAAGACTAGCAATCTACTATTGGGCCACAAAGAAAATGTACCAGTTAAAGAAACACCAAGAATAAATCACAAAAACTGTATGGACTGTAGACAGATCTCTGACAGATTTCTGGGGACTCTATCATTTCCTTTCACTGTCATTTATATTTGTGATAAGTCTTACTAAATAGAGATGAAGACAAATCTGGCTTGTGAATCTCCAGCATGTTTATGTATACTAAATTAATAATAACAGACTAGCTGATGTGGTGCACAAGAGTATTTAACTGCTAATTAATTTCTTTGTCCATGTGAAATAAACATTCTATTAAAGCTGGTATGAAATACATATCCACAGCTTTAAAACTAAGGACAACATCACAGTGGAGTTTGCTGGACTATTTGGGATCTTCCTTTAGTACATAACAGAACCTCACTGTTCTTTATGGTGAGACATCTCCTAAACTGATACTCTTTACAGCAGTGTATTAACTTTGATATTTAAAAATGTTACTGAATCTTACCTTTGGCCCATCAGTTCTCCCTTTGTGAACTATAGAGAGCAACCAAGAACAATTAAAGCTCAAACCAAATCAATTAATCAAAAGGAGGCCCTTAGGTCAGGAAGCGGCCCAAATTGCTACCTTGAATCCACATTCTTTGTTTTGTCTTCTCAGGGCAAGAAAATACACTGGGTAATTACTGATGCTTTTCTGGAACTAGAATTCTAATCTTAAACCATATACAAATATTTATTCAGTCAGGATTGAATCACAAATAAGTGAAAAATACAGAACTTAAAAATACAAAAAAACTAAAGTTTGAGTAAAATATCAATAACCTTGCTTTGTTTTGCATACAACAAAGTTGTTGCTTGTTCAAGCCACTTCTCCTTCATAATAAAAAAGAGGAAGAGTAAGAACAAATAAGGACAATGTCATGCAGTGTACTACCCGTTAATGCCCTCAGTTCTGTATTCTAGTTTTGGCGAGTCTTTTCTTTTACTGAGACTCCGACAGTACTGTGGCTTTATCTTCCGAATACCTCAAGGAGGGCATTTTGCTATAGTAACTTACCAAAAAAGCACCAATTTTTTAATGCTCCAATTCCACTCTAAATTCAATAGTAATCTAATTCTATAATAGAAATCTCATTTGGACCATCCAATATTGAGCATATATACATTTAAGCACAAAGAAATTCAGCTGGTTTCAGTTTTCCAATGATGCGTTTTTCTAGATTGTGGTCTAAACAGACATAAATTAGCTATAAGGTTCATAGCTACGAGCTCTCCACATGCAGCTGACTTATCATTTTGAAACTAAAGCCAAACCAAACTGATTCGACCCCAAGAACTAAAAAGTGAATTAAACAAGCCTAATTCTTGGTCTAAAACTACTTGTCTGGTAAGACTAAGGAGAAATATAGGTACGGGTAACTTAACACCTTGAATAAAAGTGTTTTTTCTCATTTAGCCACAAGCCAGTTTTTGTGCTAGCTGTAGCACTGTACAGTTGCCTTTTATAGTGTTACAGAAATCCAAAAACTTTTCTAAGAAGTAGTAACTGCTAACAGGTTTTAGGAACCTTCTTGAGAGAAGAGGACCAGCAGTGAATTCTCACATTTCCTCCCGCCATACCTGCACTCAGATAAAAACTGGCACCTTAAAAGAAACTCTTATCTGTTTAGGACTTTTTTTCCTGCTAGAAGATAACTCCAGAAACTGCCTGAGCTAGTTTCAGTGCTGCTTTGAGCAGCAAAAAGCATTTCTCATTTCAGAAGGCAATCCAGGTTGCACCATCTGTAAATTAATTACATTATATGGTTATTTGCCCAAAAAGTATGGCAGAAACTTCAGCAACGGACTCTTATCTGCAAAAATTCCTTTTACAGGCAGTTCAGAACAACACGAGTATTTGTTTTGGTCACTCACTGGCAGCAGCTCTTGGTAATCCAGGGAGATCCAGAATCATGTCTGAGAGTGTCAGCACATTAGTTAACTCTCCTGTCCCTGTCTTTTGCCAGCTTTTAGTAAATAAAATCAGCATGGAAATATGACAAGGACTTGTGCTTACTGCACTGCTTTCCAGAAGGAGCTGAGGAGCAGCTTCCTCAAGAAGTGAATCAGGGCTACATGAAAGCTGCTAAGAAACAAATTTTTAGCTTCTGTCCAAGGACTGTTGGTTAGGTAATAAATATTCAGTCATTAAACGAGTTACTGCGTGAAAACAGTCATATGTCTCAAATTTGACCACTATGCTCTAGTCTGAAAAGGGAGAAAAAAAAAAGAGTCAGTGCAATAAAGAGTTGCTGTATCAGAATTAAAACTGTGAAGTTTTGGTGGATTTTTTTTGGGGGGATGGGAGGGTAGCAATATAAATGCCTAGAAATTCTTGTCCCTTTCCAAGTCTGAAATGTTTTCCAAAAGCTTTTCGTTATTTCAGCCCTGGATAAACCATTAGCAACCAGGTTAACTGTGCAGAGGTAGAAAGGGGTGTAAGAGAGGTGCTGCTTGTCTTCTTTTAGCTGCAAATGGCACCTTGCAAAACGAGAAATGATTGGCATCTTGGCTTGTATAGTTTCTAATGATGACAACAGCCAAAATAGCGTGGTTGCTTTTTTCCAAGCAGTAGCAATGAAGAGTGCTATTATTTCAAAATTTCCAGCTGAAATGCTTCCTAGTCATAAGGTTGGGTTGCCTGCAGCAATGCATTCAAGTAGTTGATGAAGCACTCCACCCACATCTGAAAAGGGAGATAAAGAAGTTTCTCCTCAGGAAGCACTATGGCTTTGACTTCTGCCATCAGGTTGCCCCACCACAGAATCTGAGAGGGTATAAAAAATACTCTTCTGTGAAAATCACTGACAAAACAGTTCAGTGAGTTCTCTGCAAGGCTGTTTGCCAGTGTGTTTAGTCCTAAAATGGGACATGCTTCATGCTTTCTGCATCACTAATATCAGCAGGTTATCTGAAAGATGAAAGACATGAAAAAAGAACAGAGAAAAGAGATGCTTAAAACAGAACAAAACCTTGATATTGGCAACACTGCTTTTTTTTTCATTTCCACACTTCAGCATTTAAAATGCACTTGGTGATTACTACTCTGGGATATGTAAGGAGGCAAAACATGGCTGAAAAATAGACATTCTTTGAAGATGCTGGAAGCAGAGGGAATACAGTGATCCTGATTAGGTGAGCACTGTACATCCAGGAGTACAGTTAAAGGGAGCAGGCCCAGGTTTGTGCTGTGCTGCCTTCAGCCTGTGTTGTGGTACACAAAATCCTTGGAAGCAAGATAAACTCTGCCAGCTCCTTGCACAGAGGGGCCTGATGGCAGCCTGCGTTTAGTGCAGGGGGATTACACCACCTGCCTGGCCTTGCCTTTATCTAGAAGCATAGCAGGGAGTGAACCTCTCCTGTGAACATCCTTTATGAACAGCTCATTTATTGTGAGAAAACTAAAATAGATGGGCCAAAGAGGAGCTTCTCTCCACAGATTGGATCTGTGTAGCCTGCAGTGGGAGAAGTCCATCCAGGATGAATCCAATGCTGCAGGAATGTGGACATCATTGCATCTGAAAGCATATAAGATTTACTTGCTAGCTCTACTGCTCTTTACTCTGTCTTTTTAAAACATTGAATTTATGAAGTTATTTGTTTTCAGGCCTTTCTTACTCAGAAGAAAAACCTTCACTGGCTGGCTAAATGGTGAAATTCTGAACTGAAAACTGTGCTGCATTGCAATGGGTTATAGAGTAGGAGAATGGCAATACGTCTGTTTTATTACAAAATTTATAAGAAATATGAGGTAATAATATACATATTTTTATATACCATTTGTATATGTAAAATACAAAACAAAATAAGAAAAGGGAGGGATGTTTGAGTTTATTGGGAGATTGCTTAAAGCAGTTATGGCATTGTGAAAAATGGCTCCAAGTCAGAAGCAAGAGGAAGAAATAAAGGAAAAGGTATGTGGGAATGACACAACTAGTGCTCTGAAAGTAAGGACAGTAACTTGAAGACCTGCTCCTAAGAAAAAAAGCCAGTGTGATCCTCCCCTGAAGTCTCTCAGATGTCATATAATTATTACTGAAGCATCACTGGAAGCAGATCTCTTAATTAAGATAAACTAATTTAAAGTAACAAAAAGCAAATTCATGTTATCTCCGCAGGTGTGGAACTGCTCCTTCTCTTCTTTTTGGTACGTTATTCTTTGAACATTAAAAATACACGTAGCTTTAGACAATACAGGAAGATTAAGCATGCCTCATTATTTATGTCTGAAGAGTTTCACAAGAATTGCTCAGGTTTAAACTTGCCGACTTTTGTAACAGAAGTTTCATCCTAATCTTTTGCGATAGTTTCTCGTGGCTCCTATGGCTCCTGCCCTGCCTTTTCAGTGCTCCTTCTGCTTATGACACAGACTTGGTCATGCTGCAACAGCACAAAGCTTCCCTGCTCCCTTAATTCCTGAAGGATTTCAGAGGCACTGTGAGAGTTTTCAAAAGGCAAAACCTTTCTCATATGCTAAAGGCAGAAAAACAAGGTGCCAACTCTTGGCTTCAGGTGAAAGGTGCCGTGGAGAACAGATAAGGGCAGGACAGAGGGGAAGGAGTGGTAGACCAAAGGGTCTCTAACAAAGGGAGTACTTCATTTTTTGTCTGGTTATTACCCAATCTCTCACTCTTCTAAAATCCTTTTGGCCGGGCAGTTCTTAGGAGCAGCGTGTGTATTCAGTTTCCTTTCACTTGCACTATGGTTGTATACGAGACTAAAACTATTTCAAAGACCTTTTTTCCCCTCTGGTGATGGCACGATTCTTGTACTGTTACCGTATTCCTTTGCGGGCTTTTTTTCCATTTCCCCCATCTCCCTGAACACTGGCCAGTGGCTTTGTATTCCCACTGCCTCTTCCCCATCATTGTACCCCTCCAAGGATGCTGGCGTTCTCCCAGTGCAGAGGGGAGCCAAGGCTAGTGCGCCCAGCAGCTGAGGCTGCAGGGGAGACAGGGCTATCAGGGAGTCACAGAACAGGCAGGGTTGGAAGGAACCCCTGGAGATCATTCCAGTCCAATACCCTCGCCAAGGCAGCGTCACCCGGAGCAGGTGACACAGAGGCGGTTTCTATGTTTCCAGGGAGAGAAACTCCACGACCACCACCTGGATGGGAGCCTGTTCCAGTGCACTGCCACCCTCCACGTAAAGAACTTTTTGTGGTTTAATTTATGGTCGCTGCTGCTCATCCTGTCGCTGGGCACCACTGAGGAGTGTGACACCAGTCGGCGGCGGGACCAGGGCAGTACCTGCGGGACAGCCCCGGGGGCACAGGGGGGGCACGGGGAGTGTCACTGTCCCTCCCCGGGAAGAGCGGCTCGTTTCTCGCAGAGGGGAGGCCCCTCGGCGGGGCCTTGCTTCGCCCCTCGCAGCTTTTCGGGCGGGCTGCGGCCAGCCCCGGGACGCCTCGGGCGACCCCTGCAGCGCACCCGCATGGCCGGCGCCGGTGCCGGGGGCGGTGCTGCTGCTAGTGTCGGTGCCGGGGGCGGTGCCGCTGCCGCTGCCGGTGCCGGTGCCAGGCGGGCGGAGTCTGTCCCGCCCCGCACCGCCCCGCCGGGACCCC
>VXBA01004822.1:1259802-1289610 GCA_013399895.1 Serilophus lunatus | reverse complement strand
CCCGCGGTGGCTTTGGCTTTGGCTTTGTTGCTGCTGCTGCCGTGGCGGCGTCTCTGGCTGTCCCGTGTCGCCGTGGCCGCCTCTCCTCCGCAGCCGCCAGGAGTGTTTTCGGGGGGTCTGGTGGGTGTGTCGCTGGTTCCCCCGCTGGGGAGGGCGCTGTGCGGGGCAGGGGGGCGGCCCAAAGCATCGCCGGGCTCGGGAGACGAAGCGGAGGCGGCCTCGGTAGGCGGGGGCCGGGGGTGGTCCCTGGTCCTGGGGGAGCGGTGCCCGCCCGCTGCTGGGCGCGGGTGCCCCTTCCTCCTCCTCCTCCTCCTCCTTCTCCTCTTCCTCCTCCTCCTTCTTCTGGCGCCTGTCCCTGGAACAGCCGTGGCGGTCGCCGGTGCTCCCAGGTCTGAGCGCACCTTTCCCCTTAGGCAAGAAGCGCGGCTGCTGCGACGCCTGAGCCTGTCTCGCCTTAAAAAGTATTTAATTACCGCTGGCGAAACGAGCTGTTCGATCCCAGGCGGACGTAGGGAACTCCTGCCATTCTGCTGAAGTTCCTGGCTGCTTGGGACTGTGCCTGCCTGCTGGTCCGGGTGAGATCTCTCACGGTCTGTGGGTAAGCTTTATTCGGAGCTCCTGGGCTGAAGGAAAGTCTTTGATGTAACTCAAAACATATACAGAAATCAGCCAGGAGATGCCCAAGAACAAGGATTAGTTTAAATAGCTATTGCCTTGGCAGTGGTGTTGTATAGACAGTGTGTTATTGCAGCTGTGTTAATTGCTATTAAGCAAATAGTAGATTGATTTTACAGAGGTGGTACTTTCACAGGAAGACTGTCGTAGAAGCATCTTCAGCTTCTAACTCCTAGAACCCTTTACCCAAAGATGGAAACAACTACTTTTAGATAACATCACTCATGCTTCTAGTACAGCCACTCTTTCTTCTTGGAACAACTCATGTCAGTACCGTGTTGTGTGTGGGTTTGTCGACAGGTTCTGTCTGTTTGTGCAGCTTGGTGCATTTTGCCCGCCTCCTTTACAAGCATCACATCCTAAGGTGTGCGTGCTGGGACATGTAGGAAGTCGTCCTGAGCAAGGATCATCCTTTCTTACAGGAATCTAATTTTCATTGCTGGAGGGAGATCTCCTGAAATACTAAGCAATGTTGTGCATTTTACCAGCCTTACTGTTTGTCACGAGTTCCTACGCAACCAGTGGCTACTGCCTCAGAGTCTTAATGCCAAGTTGGCCAGTGCCATTACTGCTTCTCCTGCTTTTGTAGCTATGGCAGAGTGAAACCCACCCATGTTCGGCTTAGTGTGTGTTGTCACTGTCCTGGGCTGTGTGCATAGGTGGAGGACTCAGCAGGAGAAGAAATCAAAGCAAAGGCAAGTGGGTCTTACAAATAGTGCTGCCCTGTGGTCTGTCTTTGTAGACCATTTGAAAAAAAGCAGCTTTTTTTTTTTTTTCTTGGACTCTGTCGTAGCAGGTGGGTAAAGTTAGTACTTTGTATATTGGTAGTGAGGTGGCCATTTGTATTGAAGTATGGTGCAAAACTCCCTTCAGCAGGGATGCAGGCAGAATGGTAAGCTGGGCACTCTGTTAGAAAACAGCCTCTGTGTGAAAACAGATGCTGTAATCGCGTGAGATCTCTCTGGCATGGGTGTCATGGAAGAAGATAAAAGCGGAGCACCTCAATGCTATTTTTTATACCTTCTTAAAGGATAAGATTCAATTAGCGGTCAAGTACTGCTATGGTAGCCCTAATGAGTTCAACAGAAGTTCCTTGCAGTCACATCTCTGCTGTAGGAGGAGATTCTAAATAATATTCTGTGGCGTTTTGTCATGGTGGGCTGGTGACTGTGGAGACTACCATGCAAGCCTTTCAATGGCACAAGGCATGAAGATGGGCTGTGAAAGGCAATTTAACCTTTATCAGCTGATTAATGGAATAAGGTAATGATGGCAACACCATTGACTGAAGAGATATGTGGTCTATTAAGTGGGCAGTGGATTTGCATAGGGGCAGCACAAATCATATAGGTTAACCTGCTGGTAGTATCTTAAGGCTAATAACTCCAAACTAAACTATTAAGTTTCTCCCTCAGTGCTAATGATCGGGCTTGTTGCCTCAAAACTGGTGGATGGGCATATTGGATCTCTCTTGGTGGTGGGTCATGGGACCAAATAAACTCCTGTCTGGGGGAATGCGGGTGTACAAAGTACAGTTGCAAGGACGCAGCATTTGAGTGCCTTTGTATTGATTTGTTTCCAAACTCTAAACTTGTCACTCAAAAGTCTGTTGGTGGTTGCTCATCTCCTTTATAAAGTAAATTCTGTTGCTTAAAACAGTATTTTCAAAATTATGAGTTCTGTTAAGAGCCTTTTTGCTGCCAGCACCATTTAGGCACTTCATTTACCTCATTACCTAAGACTTTTTGTTCTTTATTATTTGTCTGATGGTAGCTGCATGCAGATTTGCTTTCCAGCCCCAACTGTAGAAACATTTTCATGTGAGTGATCCTTCTAACTGTGACTAATAGCCAGACAGTCATTCTTCTGCATCATTGAATACTTCAGGCTAACAAAGTGTATTTGAAATTGGAGGCTTGGCCCAAACTGCAAAGCCTCTGGGGACTAAACCAGTGAAGCAGACAGACCTTTCTCAGCCATGTTAGCATGCATGTCACTCTCTTGCTAATGTTTGCTGTAAGAGTACAAATAAATGAGTTATTTTAACCTTATGACTATCTGGTGGCAGAAAAACCATGCAAGTAATTCTACCCAAGGATTTGGCTTCCCATGTATTTTAAGCTGTTTAAGATTCTGTTTGTGTGCATAATGGGCCTTGTTGCATACAAGAGTTGTATATTTGAATCAGTGTCTTGGTTCCCTTCCCAAGCAGTCTTTTCTTCCATCTCATCAATATCAAATGAAAACAGCAGGTTTTTAATGTGTTGAAAGTGCATTACTATTCATACCTGCTGAGTCTGTGGGACATTGACAAATGATACAGAGCAATGATAGGAGTGTGTTTCTCTCATCTGAGAGATGGCTGAAGAAATACTGTATGGGAAGGGGTGAAGATGAAGGATGAGCATTTTTTTAAATGCCTAATGCTCGTAGGCCAGCAAGATGATCTCTAACTGTCCTCTTGACTTTTGTCTGTACAATCCTCGGAACCCAATGAAACTATGTCACTCAGCTTCAGAGACAGTATTATAGGCTAGTAAGGAATTAACATATTTATCTTTCTCTAGACACTGGTAGAACTAATTCACTGAAAAAATTACTCCTGCCTCAGTTACAATAAACTGTGCAGTGTTGCCTTGCACAAGTGGACACACACTCCTGTTTAAAGGAGAAGGTAGCTTCAGGGCTCAAAGAACTGCTAGAAGAACTAGTACTGTTTTGTTTTGTTTTCTAGTAGAACTGAAAAGCATGCACAAACGAGACCGCTGTCTAACCTCTTCTGGAGAAGGCATTTATATCCCGTGTCTGGTAGATTGCAGGTGGCTGATCCAGTCTGTTCTTCTGAAATATGGTAGAAAGAGTTTGTTTAGTCTATCAAATTTCTTGGAAAACAGATTCTCTCCTTTTGTTGATTGAGCAATAGGTGGGAAAACCTTTCTTTGCTGCATTGTTAGTGCTTTGGCCATCTGTCCTGTTCTAGGTTTCTGCCTCAGTCTTGAACATTACAGGCTCTGTCACTGTTACAGGCATTTTGTTACGTGACCAGTGTTCTCACTGTCTCTTTCCTTGATGAGTGACATCTTACAGTAGTCCTCTATCTAAACTATGAGTGTGTGTGGTGCTATCTAGCTGCTTGTCTAGTACAGCAGAGTGTAAATAGTTTGTGGGAACAATCAAAACTTTTGCTAGTATAGGAAAACTAACTGTGAGGCCAGCAATCATTAACCAACTTCAGAAATGTAGGTTCTGCAGGACTTGGTAAACCTAGTGTGTCAGGTGAACATAGTAAACTGGAGACACAAAACTTGGACAACAACCGCTTTCTTGTTTTCCTGTTGTATTTAACAGCAGTAAGTTGTGTTATAGCAAGACAGTCTTTTGAAGCTGTTTTTAGAATTGTTTCTTAACACTTCCTAAAAGCAACATATTTAAATAGGGCATTGCTGCATCTGGGTCTAGTTGAATCATAGAATCATAGAATATGCTGAGTTGGAATGGGACCCATCAGGATCATCGAGTCCAACTCCTGGCCCTACACAAGACACCCCAAGTATCACTCCATGTGCCTGAGAGGTTTGTCCAGATGCTTCTTGAGCTCAGACAGGCTTGGTGCTGTGACCACTTCCCTGGGGAACCTGTTCCAGTGCTCAACCATCCTCAGGATGAAAAATTTTTTCCCAGTGTTTAACCTAAACCTCCCCGATTCAGTTTCACACCATTCCCTCAAGTCCTGCCACTGGTCCAAGGAGATCAGAATCTACCTTTCCTCTTCCCCTCATGAGAATATTGAAGATCACAGTGAGGTCTCCCCTCAGTCTCCTCTTTTCCAGGCTGATCAGACCAAGTGGCCTCAGTTGCTTCTCATATGGCTTCCCCTCCAGGCTCTTCACCATTGTCATGGCCCTCCTTTGGATGCTCTCTAATATCTTAATGTCTTTTTTTGTATTGTGGTGTCCAAAACTGCGTGCAGGACTCAAGGTGAGGCCGCATCAGTGCAGAGCAGAGTGGAACTACCACGTCTCTTGACCAGCTGGTGGTGCTGTGCCTGATGTACCCCAGTTATCCCTCGGCTAGCCCTCCTGGCTGCCAGGGCACTGATGCCTCATATTCAAGTTGCCATTGATCAGGACCCCCGGGTCTCTCCAGCCTCTCGTCCCCCAATTTCTACACACAACTAGAGTCGCCCTGTCCCAGGTGCAGAATCCAGCGCTTGTCCTTGTTAAACTTCATATGCTTGGTGGTTGTAATCACATTTAAAAAAAAAAAAAGTTAAACCAGCTTCATATTGTGATTTCAGTGTGGAAAAAGATTTCTAAGACATCATTTAATAACTGCATTCTGCAAGAGACCTGGTAAGTAGCAGTACTGCTTGCCCAGAGGTCTAAGTCTCCCTTTCTAATAGAGAGCTATAAAAGAAGTTATGCCAAAAGGTTTTGTTTTCTGCCTTCTTTGGAAGATGTAAATACTTCTTTTTTTGTAGTTCAAGAGTGATGGTAAAATGAGAATTAGTGATGTTTTACAGTTGTGAGTTATCATCTTTGTATTTTACTATTGTGTTTCTTAAAGATAAGGTCAAATCTGTGAAGTTGTTTGAATATCTGACTCCCCTTCAAGTCAAGGTTGGAGGGGCGCAGGTATCCAAGCTCAAGAGGTGATAGTCCCAATCACTAATGGTTATCTAGGACCTCCATGCAAAGAGAGAGATTCTGTTCCCCAGGGTTGGCACCCAAAATAAGTGTCAGTTAATTCTGAAGAAGTACTCGGGCTAATAGATGTATATAATTACTTTTTCTATTTCCCTGCTGCCTTTGGAATCTTTAAGGGGTAAAAGTAAAAACCTTATTAGGGAAAAGTAAATGCTTAGAGGTTAATGCTTGTAGCAAACCTTGTCTCGCTTGTGGCGTACAGTTTCAATGCCCAAGCAACACTTAGAACCTAGAAAGCTGAAAAGCAAGAAAGCACGGGTGTTTTGTTATTTAACTGCTTTATATAAGGAATTTTAATGCTTCTTAGTAGCCTGAGTGCAGGACTGTTGAAAACAGATTGCGCATTAAATGTTCCACAGGGAGAATAATTATCTTTCTCATACTGGATTTAGTATTAAATAAGGAGGAAAAGTTACATAATATTAAGCCATAACTTGCAGCAGCATAAGAGATTGCAAAATTGGTTCTTTCCTATCTTTTATTAGAGATGAGTACTGAAGCAGAACAGCAGCTTCTCCACGATGCTAGAAATGGAAATGCTGAAGAAGTTAAACAGCTGTTGGATACCATGGACAAAGGAGAAATAAGCTTTGATATCAACTGTAAAGGTTAGTAGCCTTTCCCAAATGTTTGTAATCTCGCTGTTGAAGTCACATGTAGTCAAACGGGTAGTGATAGCTTAATCTTGTTTTCTTTGGAGTGCTCAACAGAATAATAAAAAGCTTTTACCCTGTGACTTTAGGCCCTACTTGCATAGGGGAGAGATAATAAGAGCAGAGTACAGATAGTTGTAGCGTACAGAAAACCTCAAAGTAGTTCACAGGCACTGGAAGCGTCAACAAGACAAAGAATCGGTAGCTCTTTTTGCCTGTGTTCATGCTTATGCCAACTTTGGAGCTTTATAGTACTGAGCAAAACAGACCATGGTGCCAGGGGATGGTTCAGGGAAGTAACTAGTCTTCATCGAGGCTGCAGAGATTAGATCAGGTCATTCACAGGGCTCTGCTAGGTATGATTTTTTTTATTATTATTATTTATTTTTTGTATTTTCTTTAGGCCTGTGTTTCATTGTCTATAGTAGGAGCATTAAGTTTCCTGCCACTCGCAGGAACATTTGGGACAAATATATGATTTTACCATTAGCAGTAATACTTGGTTACTTGGGAAAGGAAACTAAAACTGTTCTTCATCTGTCTTTGGCCAACACTAAAGTTTAGCTTGTGCATGGCTAACATAGTTGTGGCCAAGCAGCTTGCTTGCTGAGCAATAAAACTTCAAAGTGGGACTGGATTTGAAGCTTGCTAGCAATTTCACATTGACTTATTTCTTTATTTATTTAGCAGCTTTATATTTCTCTTTATTTACAGGAGTGTGTTTTGGTTGCTTCAAAAAAGTGGATGTGTGTCCCATTTCTGCACAGTCTGGTATTCCATTGTTCAGCATTTAACTGTTAAGCACCACTAGAAGATAGTGATACAGAGTGAGAGGGGAGAGAGCAATTATGCTTCCTGTCACCCATGACAAAGGGAACACTTTGCCCTAAAGAGCAGGGGTGCTTGTTGTCTGAACAAGCTCTATCCCTTTCCCAAGTCTCATTCTGAATCATCAGTCTACTCATCCTTTTGTTTGACTACTCAACTGTGTTTGTGTTTTCCCAGTGGTTAATGTACTTACCTCAGAAAAACAAACTGTAAGCCCGAGCTCTTTCTACTTCATCTTTGGGCAACTAGTTTGTAGTTTTAAGGGGAACTATACAGACCTTGATTAAGCTAAACTCCTCCACGCTCACAAGTATGCCCTTTGCAAATATTCAAGACATTGTGTGTATTGCCTAAACAGTTGGAATGTAACTACCATAAAATTCATGCAACAGTACCTATAAATAAGCTTCTGAAGTCTCTTGTGCTTGAGACTTTCACATCAGTCTCTGATGTGTTCTTAAACATAATCTGAAGTCAAGAAAAAATAATATGAACCGCAGAATATGCTGTTTCATTATGTCACACAAACGAGGTCAGAAAGTCTGCAGCACAGAGGGGGCTCAGGTTATGAAGTCAAGATGGTGCTGAGCTGTTTTCCTCCTAGTTTAGCAATACATGGCAGCCAGTTAATACTTGCTTGCTAATGTGAGGTCTAGGACTCTATATGGGATGTGCTTATGATAGTTCAAGAAAAAAAAATAATTCTGAATGTGGAATCTGTCCACATTGAAATCTTTGATTTCTTAGTTCTGATTCTTCTAAATGTTAGAGGACACAAAAGTGTAATTAAAAGTCTTCTCTCGAGGAACTGTTCTCTAACTTCAGTGTTAACTTTCTATTCTTCCACAGTCACTTTTCAGAGACTAACTTGTCTCTGAACTCTCACTTTGCTCCCATAGCATACCCCATTGGGAATAGTCTTAAGACAAATTCAGGCCAAACAACCCCTGCCATTCTGCCTCCTCACTGGCAAAACCACCATGTCTTGCTACAAGTTCTGATCTGTTGGGTACTACCAGATAGTAATTGCATAACCACATGATGATTTACTAAAATACACACTGCAGACTGTAACTGTCTTTTTGCAACTGTCAATCTTCCCTCTCTTCCTGACAGACTCTTGTGCTTCTGTCATTTACCTTCTTAGATATTCAGATGTTCCTAGAAAGTCAGGGTACAGGGAGTATCTTCAGTGCTGCAGCAGTTCCTTCAGTACTTGCATTGCAGTGGCAATGACACTTGGCTTGGAATAAAGTGCTTCTGGAGCAGGTGGGAGCCTGTACTGGAGGTAGTGTAAACTTCCTCCAGGTTGTACCTTGGGAGACATAAGTCTGGCAAGTCAATGTGCCAGGGTATCAAAGCCTGTGTTCGATACCTTGTACTTGTCTTTCCAGGAGTGAGCTGGTATCTGAGGCTGTGTGTGCTGTAGATTAATGAGTGTGAAATCTGATGATACTGATCATTTACATCTCAATTTTAGCCAAAGTGAAGGAAGAGAAAGTAAATCCAGGCTTCTTGTACTTGCTCTGTTGTGACTGTGTTCCACCCAGTCAGTGCTTGCAGATAAGCAGGACGTGCTTGAGGAGAATTCAGAGAAATGATCTGAACTTCAGTTTTTGGTTTTCTCAGTTCACTGGTTTGGAAAGAAGGTATCTACATTAAAACAGTACTCAACCCAGGTTTTATCCAAAATGATCGTGTTTCCTGAGGCCATCTATTGTTGGCTCATTCTCCTTAAATACAAGAAAACAGAATATCTAGGAATTTGCAAAGTAAGAAATCTGTAAAGTGAGGTCAATGGTCAATAGTACGTTATGGCAAAATAAACACTTGAATGCACAGTGGCCTAGCAGGCTGCAGCTGGGAAATGACTGCCTAGTTTGTCTCCATTCTCTAAACAAATGGTAACTGAGAATTAAGAGTTAACTGGCATTAAAGCAAAGAGCTGGGTGGGAGGAGTAGAGGAATTGTGTTTTTGTTGGAATTATATTATTTCTACTTTCCTATCCTTGCATTCTTCCCAGAAATGATGTCCTGGTTTAAAATAACAACAAAAAAGGTCCAAACACTCTTAGTCACGTGAAAAAGTAATGAACGCCTCAAGAATTTGAGAAATAACTATCATCAGAATTGCAAACATTCAGAGTGAATGGAGAACAAGGGTCTGTGACTCTTTATTCAGTAAAAAGTACAAATCTGGATAGGTTTCTGGTTATTTTTTCATGACTGAATTCCTTGGCAGCAGCACAGTCTTGTCAGAGCTGTAACTAATGGCTGTCTTGGGTTAATTGTATGAATTTTATTGCAGCTTGGGCATCTTTTGTGTTCTTTGAAAGAACCGTGTTCCCAACTAGACTGAGGGATGAATGATGTCTGTTTAGTGCGAAATCCAGCATAAGTAACCCCAGAGCCAGCGATCCACACTATCTTCTGTGGTGCTTTAGCCCATCAGTCACAAAGGGTAGGAGCTCTGTTGTAGGCCAGACTGTGATGAGGGAAAGGTCTAAATCTGGAGCTGGAAACAATAGGAGTTGAGAAGAAAGAGAATCAAGTAACAAAAGAAATTGCCAATACAGAGCAGAAACGTTAGCTGGAAGCAATTATAAGAAGTGGGAGCGTACTTCAGTTGTGAAGCACATTCTAATGTTAATTTTTAATATGAAAACAGAAAGTATGCTGAACTTTCAAGACCAACAGTTTGTTTTTCCTCATGCAAGCAGCTCGTTTCCTCAGAGCAAACTTATATTGTGCATGTTCCATGCCTCAGTACTTGAGGTTATGTGGCAGGGGAAAACTTAATGGTGGCAGTAATTTCAGAACTACTTCTAATTCCTTGCTTTCCTTTTGCTTCCAAATACAACATGATTGCTTTTAGGACACTTGGAATGCCTTGGCTCTGTTGCTTAGTAAAAACAAAGCACAAATCAGCTTTGCTTAATGCACTGGTGTTGGAAAGTAATGTGAATTGTTAACTTTATTAATCTCTAATGCTTTCATACGTTGCTTTTAAAGAGGTGATTTTATGACAGTTGTTGAATTTTATTCAAGCAGACAGTCCTCCAGGGCATGGTTTAAATATTCTTTAAAGCATAAATTGTTTTTTCTCCTGCATGGTCACTTCTGTGCTCGCTTCCTGTCTGTGCTTTATCATTTTGCAGCTTAGATAGTACACAAGTTCTACTGTGCCCATGTATTTCAAGTCATATCCCTTAGTAAGGCTGTTTTTATTGAAGTTGAATACAAGCACAAGACAACCAAAACCCCCAACATTAGGTCATGCTACCTGCTTGGTTTTGAATCCTTTTTTTTGACAAATGGATGGACATACCTCTCATTTGTGTAAAGGGAATAAAACTGAATAAACCAATGAGTTTTTTAGTAAACAAGAGAAATAATGTCCTTGCATGACTATTTTCATAGTGGATGAAAGTAACTGAAGCTTATTGCAGGTGTTGAAAGATGAGCTATTACATGCAAACAAAAGTTTTATTGTCAGTCAGGCTACATGATTTTTTCCGTTCGGAAAGATTTTGCAGATTTGAATCTTAACATTCTCAAACTGCATCCTGATTTACTAATTCAAATAATGTAATATTGATGCTTCCAGACTCCTTGCTCCTCTGTTACTGTGAAGAATGGTCATCCATGCCAGCCTTGAAGCACATGACAAGATCTCTTTTGTATTGTGTGACCAAAACTTAATTTACCTGTTTTGTCTTTTAGGCAGAAGTAAATCTAATATGGGTTGGACACCTCTTCACCTTGCTTGTTACTTCGGACATGCTGTTGTGGTAGAGGATTTGCTGAAGGTATATTTCTCCTTTCATCATAAAACAGAAAATTCCTTGTTACTTTAGAAGCAGTTAGTGTTAATTCCTTTCTTTGTCCATAGAAGAAAGGAGGCTTTGCAGAGGAGTAGAGCCACTCCTACAGTTTATCTACATGTAACATAGAGGTAACTGATAATTAAAACTAAGGATTGAGATAGCTGTGGTAGATAGAGATTGGCAGAGTTTACAAGGATCCAAAATAGTGACACTGGAAATCTATACAGTAGCTTATAGCAGTGTTTAGTCTGAACAGTGTTTGCAATTATCAGTAGCTTTCTTTTGTTAACTTTTTCCTGGAATGTGTATGTAAATGTCTGCATGTAGCAATTAAAGACAAAATCACAGAATTAACAAGGTTGGAACAGACCATTGAGATCAAGTCTAACCTATTCCCTAACATCATCCCATCATCTAAATCATGTCACTAAGTACCATACTAAGACAAGTAGTATATAGGTATGCACTCATAAAAGCTCAGTTTTTTCCAAGCTTAGTGGATATCTGTATATTGTAAGGCAGCACATGATACTAGTAATGCAATTACTTCAAGGGTTTCATCTATGATACTGTAGTACATAAAGTACACAAATTTGGGCAATTTCACTTACTGAGTTCCAGGAAAGGCTAAAGTGTCTCAAATGCAAAAAAGCTGTGTCATCTAATTTTACAGTGCTCATAGAAGTATGCCCAGAATTCTGCACAAAGTAATTTGCATGTGTTTCTTTCGAGCACAGGCTAACACAGTTTGACTCATTATTGCTTTCTAGCATCTTTGAGATAATGAACTATGCGAAGAACTTTGAAATGATGAACCTCTGCCATCAAAGCTGACCTTTTTTATATTTGCATGAAAACTACAAATGCAGTGAATATGTGGCTTCTGGCTGAACTTAGTTTTTTTGCTCTCGGTAGCTTTGACCAACCTTAACTGTATTAGACCCTACTCATATTGGAAAGTTTTTTTCTGTAGACAGCAGGAGTGTCATAAACAGCCTCAAATATAAAGGTAGCTTATTCTGAATGAAATTCAAGGTTGGATTAAGGCTGCCAGCCATAATTCAGGCTCGAAAGAAGGAAACAGATTTGAGATTTCTTTGAGAAATTCTTCTCTAGCCTATATGCTTGCTCAGTAAATAGTGCCGTTTTCAATTTGAGAGGGCTACTTAAAGCAAAAAGGTCAAGTTTTATCACTTAAAGCATTTATCAACCATTCAACTTCAAGAGTTGGAAGAGTGTATGTGACTTTGTGCTTTCTTCGTTTCTTTGATAGGGCTCTTTAAAGGGTACTATTTAAATAATAAGGTGAGAAATAAGGGAGACTCTGTAACTCTGAAAGCTAGGCATGTATGATTGTGTCTGTGTACTTGTGCCTAGATTTTATGCTCAAAGGAGATATTAGCAGAAAGAGAGCTCTAGAACTTAAGTCAGGTTCATCAGTTAACTTTAGGCAGGTAGCAGTGACCTGCCTAAATCATGTGATATAAACATATGTGATGAAGTTTAAACATGTCCTGCCCTCTTTCTGACTCTTTGAGTGATTAAGTAAAGTGGTGTAGAAGGCTTACTCAATGAAAGAAAGACAGGATTTCCTGGTTTCCTGGAACAATGCCTGTGCAGTGTGGCAGTCCTCCTTTCAGGTAAAAGGTACGGGATGGAGAAAGTATGTGGCAAAAGGAAAGGAGATTCAAGACAAAGACTGTAGAAGAAAAAAGGGAAAAGAAAGGTTGAAGTTTTAGATGGTACCATCTTAATGCCCACATGGAAGTTTTCACTTCAAGTGAAAGAACAGCAATGTTGCCTAGAGAGAACACTTGTTATATCAAGGGTACCAGGAAACTGGTGCTACTGTGTACATCTGTAGTAATATATGTATGCATGTTATATAGTATCACTACAGATTGTTTATTGTAGGGTTTTTTTCCCCTAACACCTCCCTGCCAAAAACCCCAAACAAATAAACCAAAAACCTACAAAACTCCAAACAACCAAAACCAAAGGAAAAAACAAGTGAACAAGATCCCCCACTCCCTGTGTTAAATTTATTTCCCATATACCTGCTTCTTAAAAGTATGAGAGATGCCTGGAAAAAATGCAGGAGGCTTTTCCTTGATGAAATTTACAGAATGTTGGTTATGAATCTTACATAGGTACTGTATCTTTGTTTCCAGAATGGCTGTATTACAGTTCTGTCCTCCCCTTCCCCCCCCCCAGTCAGAGGAAATAGCTGTGTAGTTCTTGTTGAAAGGGCACTCAGATGTCTTTTGGTCTTGCTGTTTAGGCTGGTGCAGATGTGAATGTGCTGAATGACATGGGGGACACTCCACTCCATCGTGCAGCTTTCACGGGACGTAAGGTAAAGTGTGTTGGCTCTTTTAAGCCTCAGTTGTAGAATTATTAAGAAAGTGCTAGCAATAAGGCCACTTCAAAAAGATGTTTTTACAGTGTCTAAAAATGACTTATTGTCTGTTTTGGTATCGTGTGTTTAGAAGGACTAGGCACATTGCCTAGCTTGTATAACTGTCCAAAAAAAAACCACAGAGAGAAACCACATGGTTTTAATCTTAGTGGCTTCTAGAGGAGAAAAGAGCCCTGTAAATTAGGACACACAGGCCTGTTTGGTCTGTGGAAGTGCTGTTTCTTCACAGATAGCTAGAACTAAAGAGCTTTTTATAGGCTTATGTAATGTGAGACTAGTTTGATTTGCTCCCCACATGCCACCATCATTCCATAACTAGCACTACCTCTATGGATAACCTCTTAGCCTTTCTGAAAGAGTGACTACTTACTGTGTTATCAAAAGAGCCAATTGTACTGGTTTTGTCTGTCAAATTCAGCATTTGCACCAGCTTCACCAGTTTTTCACAGTGAGTCTGTTCAGCTACAACTCTCGTTAGCTCCTTCAGCCTGACTGATGTGTGAGAGAAGGTTGCAGTCTGTCTCACTCTTCAATCTCTCTAAAACATCCCTTCCTGTTTTCATAAAAAACCAGCAGTGGTGAGAAACTCTTACACAGCTCATCTTACAGGATGTCAGTAGCTGGAAAGCCTGATTGTGGCCTTGCTGTTACACAGACAGACAAGGAGTGGTTTTCAAATTGTTTTTCAGGAGGTGGTGATGTTACTCCTGCAGCATAATGCTGACACTTCTATTGTCAATGGGAGTGGAGAGACTGCAAGAGAAGTTACTCATGATAAAGACATAAGGAATATGTTGGAAGGTAACTTTGATCCATATCACACATAGCCTGTTTTGTTTGGTTTTTCTCAACACATGTATGTTCTGAAAGCTGATTTTTCTACTGCAAGTTACAGAGCTTAGTTGAATTTTCTCTGTAAACTTAGAAACATTAGAAAGAAAAAAGTCTTAGTTTTTGACTCTCATCTGCAGTACTGACAGGTGGGGGGGTTTGTGTGACTTAGAGTTAGATATCGTGAATGCCACTAGAAATACTCAAGTAACTATTTCAGTCCTCCTGGAGTAGTCCTTGCTACAGATCTGAATGGAACATGGTAGTCAAAGCCTTGGTTCACTGGAAGAGCAAATCCTCAAGTCAAGAATAGTGGCTTTGTGTCAACTGAATCATTAAAGAACAAAATTCTGAACAGTTTGCAAAGGTGACCCAGTTTTGGATCGAGTTCAGAACTTGCCATTGCAGTCTTAGATGTTATGTAAAAAAGAAAAAAAAGAGTAAAGTCCTTTCCCTTCATTTCCCTCCATTGCATCATTGGTCAAAAGTAAGGGAGATGGTGTAAATTCACTGCTTATAGTTTTGGAGAGTTCTAAGAATTGTGTTTTTTAACTGGTAGTATGTGATACTCTTAAATACAGGTGAAGCTCTGGTCTACTGCCACAGACTGTACCTGTGAAGTAATCTTGCTTCTGATTCCACATGCATATTTGGAGATAACAGTCCCTTCAGCTGCTCATCTGCTGAATTCTTAGAGTAACATTTCTGTGAGATGATAGGAAGAGTAGAAAAGAAACTGAGAAGGAACACAGAGATGATCTGATGTGGATGCTGCATAGTTCCCCTATTTTCTCTCCTGCAGGGAGTGGAGTTGTTTATAAGTGTTAAAAAAATGATAATGTATGTGTATACAAACTTGCACATCTTGTCAAATTTTACATAATTTGAATGTATTTTTTCTTTGAGACAGACTTCTCTGAATAAATATTCCATTTATACCTCTTCCAAATGAATAATACTGGAACTTGTTTCTCTAAGTTTGTTTTGATACTGTTTTTCAGTGAAGTACTTCATATGTACTTGCTATTTCACTGAGACTGGACTTTTTTTTTTTTTTAAATAGCAGTGGAAAGGACACAAGAAAGGAAACTGGAAGAACTTCTCTTAGGAGCAGCAAGAGAGGGGGAAACAGGGAAACTGACTGCCTTGGTAAGAATTCAAGTGCTTGTAATACTTTTGTGTCAAGTGGTTGAAGCCATAATGCTAATGTAACAAAGTATGACATTGTGCCTTGCATTTCAAAGTGCTGTGACTTCAGAACATCAGTGCAATGCACCATGTTATGTTGGTGAGGTGCTGAACCCTGAAGGGATTCCTCCTTCCTCCATTTTGAAGGTTGCAAAACAATGGTTTTCGGCTTCTTTCATGTTTCTGAGTTCTTTTCAGGTAGTTGTAAATAGCAGTGTAATGGTTCTAGGTCTGCTGACATAATGGGGATGCCTTAATGTCATGGGTAACTAGACCTTCACCACAGTATGGCCTTAAATCTTGGAAATAAGCTTTTTGTTGTTAGCATCTGTTGCAGCTAAAGCCTCTTATAATTTTTAATGCACAGTTGTCTGCACCACAAAATTTCACACTGAGCAGAAATTGAAAATTGTATATGTGTGCATGTGCACACTCATAGAAATTCCAGCTGAATGTGGCATGGTAAGGCTCTTGGAGAGGTAGATCATGGGAGAGCTGAGGCTGGAGGGTGCCTTTGGAGATGAACTAGTCCAATTCCTGTTTGCAGAGCAGAATTAACTAGAGCAGGAGAAATGGAAAGAGAACCAGAGCTGTACAAAGTGCTTAATGTGTGGAAGAATGGTTCATTAATACCCTGGCACAATTCTATTAATTGTAATTAATACACTGGCATAAGTGATCAGTTCTTGATTCTGGTAATTTTAGCACTTGTTGGATGTTTGCTGACTAAATCTTAAGCTGATGTGAAAAAAAAATCAAAAAAGGTGACTCCTTAGTGAAATCTGTCATTAAAGAACTCTGCTTTCTCTTGTGTGTCATGTAACATGCATATGCATGTTACTCTTCCTGTGAAAGTTTTAATTTCTAAGTGTTTGGGTTTTGGTTTTTTTAGTATTTAGTGTCTTTGAGCTCTGTATATGTGAGGAAAGCTATATGTTGACTTCTAAAACTTTTCAAAGTACTTACCGTATTTTTGAGCCTGTGTCAGTTTTTAATTCTTAGCAGGTATTGGAATGGTTTGGTATGAGTACTTGGACCTGTGACTGTTGTAACACAATTTTAAAACTCCTGCTGACTCTTGAGAAAAAGTCCAAAGAACTTTCTCCACTTGTTACTCTATGATGTAAACCTCTTTGACTTTCCTGCCCTTAGGTTAATACCTCTGTGGAGAATTTGTGTAGCTCTTCAAAACCGCCCTTTATCTTGAGAATTCCTCATACTATGCTACTGGAAGTTCAAGTCTTTCTGCTGCTCCTGTATGGTTGTTTTATTATCGGATTACTATGCTCATGAACTTCAGCTGCTTACACTGGGTTTTGTTGTGAGGCTAAACACCAGAACATGCTATTTACTGCCCTGCCTATGGAACAGAGTGCCATTTACTTGAAAGATACCCTCTTGTTATTAATGCTCTTTTATCTCAAGTATTTTTACCAAAAAAGGCTGTACTCTGTATTGTAACACAGTTGTCTGGCAGAGAAAATGTAATGGTGCAGTTTCTCTGAACCACCTTCTAACTGAACTTCAGATAATTTTTTCTCTTTTACCTGCATACACTTAAACTTTATAACTGCTTCCTGTTGAAGTTTTTGAAGTCAGGTGGCTTTTTTTCTTCTCTTCTGTCAAAGTTCTTGCTAGATCACAGTATGTTTTGCTACTAGGAGGTAAATCTTCAGTGGCTGAATATTAAGCCAGGCTTTTTAGTCCATTTGAGGCAAAACCAGTGTGTTTTTCTTGTGAGGCCTCAAAAATATACTATACATGTCCTGAAGTGACTGGGGAGCTTTTTGTCTCAATGAGTCGACGCATCAAACTTTTTTCCAAATATTGCCTTGTAACATGGTATAAGGTGCTGAAAGCATAGGCATGCAGCTTTAAGAGGTGTGAAGGCAAGAAGTCGGGAGACAGAGGTAGCATAGATGTGAAGCATCTGGTTAGAAAGAGCTAAAACTTAGGAATCCTCAGGAATGCAAGTATTTGACCACAGTACTTAATAAGGTTATACTTCCACAATCTTCCTCTTTTTGACTTGTTCTCTTATCATTTGATCTGTACATAACAGCTGTAGCAGTTTATCCTTTATAGCACTATTTCTGAGGCATGTTTAAGGTGGTTGCTGTTGATGTTAACTTAAGTTGCTGCCATGGGAATTCTGTTATTGCAGAGTAAATTTTCAAAGGTAACATATTAATAAGAATGCTTAAACTGACTTTCTCTAAAATTGTTGTCATGCACCTGTGGTTCTGATCTCCTAAGACTGCTTATCAGTAATGTAGCCTTTCTATTAAGGTTCTGCAGTTTGGCTCAGGAGCTTAACTGTAGTGGCTGATACTGCATGAAATGGTTTGGGTTGGAAGGGACCGCTAAAGCTCATGTAGTCCAATCCTCATGTACAAATCTGATGGCCACATAATCTGAGTAGAAGTGTAGTGATATTTTAGGGTAGTTAGTACTTCTCTTTGATGGGGTCTATTTCTCAAAACATTTATATTGTGTGCAAGTTAAACTCAGGTGGTTTTTTTCCTCTTGGCTACATAGTTGCTCTAATCTTAATAGTTAGAGTTCAGAATGCAGCAAAACAGTTTGTTTGACAGACTTCCTTTACTAGGAGCTTCTAACTGGCCTGTGGTATCTATGTCACTGAGATTGGCAGGTCTGCCACCCTTCAGTACAAGGTTCTTACTTTCTGAAACAGGGTGGCCACATCATTTTCTTTTCCTGGATTTAGCACTGGCTTATGCTAACTTTCACACTGTCCCTGGGAATCCTGTGTGGAGAACAGTAGATTTCTTTACAGCAGAATTGGGCAGGACCATTCTAGAAATGTATATGACTGAACTGCAACATTGGGCAACTTTCTTGGCACTGTGCAGTTGAGCAGGATGAATGTGTCCATGCTGTGTAGTAGAGGTTGAAGGGGTATAGCAAGCAAAAAAATGAGGTTCCTTTCTTTAGATGAACATCTTGCATGATTTTTGCAGTCCTTGCCCTTGCACTTGCTGCATGCCCTCTTTGTTGCCAGATCTACACTGAAGTATCCTAGTTAGGGTCACCTAACTTTCAAAAGAGAGAACATGGCATCTGGAGACAGAGGAAAACTGTTAAGTAAGCAGAACTTTGCTTTTCTTCCAGCTAAATAAGCCCAAACCACCTGATATCAACTGTACAGATCAGATGGGGAACACACCATTGCATTGTGCAGCGTACCGTGCTCATAAGCACTGTGCATTGAAACTTCTGAAAAATGGAGCAGATCCTAAAATAAGAAATAAAAATGGTGAGTACCAAAGGAAACATATATTAAATGTCCAGTGGAGACAAATTCAACAGTTTCTATAAGCTATGTTACTTAACATGCAGTGCTCAGGGGAAATCTTATGGTGCTTTACAAGCTTTGTATCACTAATAAAGGAAGCCCAACACTGACTAAATTGCAAGAGACTTGAAGAACTGTAGCAAAATACTTTTATGTGTGATTTTATTTTCCTAACATAACCATTTCTAGAAAATTTGCCTACTGTCTTAACAATGAATGTACTTGGCTTTTGTTTTCTTAATGCTAAACACTGAACACGAACAAAAAAATAAGATTGAAGATGTAGTCCAGATAAAGTGGATCCTCAAAAGAAGGCTTCTAATGAAACCAAAAAGAGCATAACTTTGTGTAGATGTTATGCAAACTCTGTACTTGTCCTCTGATTGAAGATGCATCTGTCTTTGAATTTCTGAATGTTTTAACTGGTTTATGTAGATAGGAAGCTAAAATCAAACTTAAATCAGTAAGGCCAAAGGGATCTCTGTAGTTAGTAGAACTCTGAAGGACAGAGTTCAGTGCATCCAAACCTTTTTAGTCTTCTGCCCCTGAGGAATTTTTGTTTCCCAATTCCAGATAAATGTAGATGCTTGTGGGACCAAACTTTCATGGGTAAACACAGTGTCAAATTATTTTTAAGTTAAGTTATAAGCTCATTTGCATAATTCTCATGCCTTTTATTTACTAAACAGATCAGACACCTCTTGATCTAGCCCAAGGTGCAGAAATGAAACTGATACTGACAGGCAAAACTGGAAAGGTAGGAACTTTTGTATCAATTTAAAATGTCAAGGCTGCCTAGTGGAAGCTATTCCTACATGAGCTTTAATTTCTATGCAGGTTATCAACAAACCCCTGAGACGATATGAAGGTCTCCTGTGGAAGGTATGTCTTACTTCCTTTCCTAAAATAGCTTTAAGTTCTCAAAGTATGTCAGTATGTCCTTTTTCTGCACTTAAGTGATAATTGCTGAATGAAGGAATTTTTTCAATAATACATTTGCTAAATGACTTAATTTAGTCTAGTATGTATAGATGGGCTGGCTAGGTGGCACAGTTACTAAATTTATGGCACTCTGATCTTATCCTCAGTCTCTTACATCTGTTTTCATTTCTTGGTAGTTTTTGTGGCAAAGCTTCACCGTGATAAGATTTGCACCTTGTCTGTGTGGCTGGCAGAATGTTTTTTGTTTACTTAATAGATTTACTTCGATAACCTAAGACTAATATAACCTAAGACTATATAAGACTATATAGCTTTAAGAATCTGTGACTATTATCTTGCCACAAATTCACCATCTTCTGAAAATTTTAAAACTTAGTGGGAAGATGCCAATCAGAGTTTAAAGCTTGTTTAGCTGTGTTGCTCAGGTGAATTTATTTTCCCTTTTAAAAAAATAAGTCTATGTGAATACTTAATTTTTATGTTCCTCAGTGAAATCTTTAAGGTTTTCTTCAGTGTAAAGTTTCCTGTGTATTCAGTCATGACTAATGTGAGGAACCAGAACTCTGTACTGAAGCTTACAAAAGATAAAATGCTGTAGTTGGATATCTTAATGTGGTTTGTTTCTCATTTGATTTTATCAAATAGAATTGCATGGTGAACAGCAACTCCTGTAGTATTAAAAAAAATACAGCATTTTAATATTTCAGTTCATACTGGATAGCAGACTCAACAAAACTTTTGTGTTTAGGTGGTTCCAAAAAAGAGAGTAGCGCTGTAATTTTACTCTCAAGTTGCTGTCATCACCAAGATATGCAATCATTGTCAGTTATATACGTTAAAGAAACTTCCCAATCTGACTATTCCAAAGGCATCGTGTCAGTCACGTTTCCACCACTGGAGACTTTCACTGCTTGGACTGAAGTCCCTTTGCAGTGGGTGGCTCCAGCTAGTAAATGGGTGCCCCACTTGACACCCTAAACTCACCACGCTCACACAGTCACACAAGGTTTCTTTACCAGCTCAAGCCTGGGTTTCCCATAGCAGACTCTCAGACATCCAGATCCTTAAAATAATGTAGTCGTGGTGCTGTAGCAAAATAGCAGCTCCAGCTGGTGCCTCTGAGGAGAGACCCCAGACAAAAGATCCCCATGGCTTTTGTATCCCTTCAGTCTAACGGGGAAATCTGGGGGCTTCCTGCTGAGCTGCTGAGTCCTCAGCTCATGGCACCACAGATCCCTGTGCCCTTTACTCAGGTAAGGCTTGGTACCAGTTCACAGCCTCCTGCCTCAGGCTCCTGCCACCCAGAGCTCAGCCTGCAGCTAACGTTGCAGCTGGACACCAGGCTGCCTGTACTAAATGTGTTCTGTTAACCTTACGTGACCATTCTTGTTTTGGTTTGGTTTTTTTAATTCTTTTCTTAGAGCTCACGATTTTTTGGGTGGAAACTCTACTGGATAGTTCTAGAACATGGAGTCCTTTCCTGGTATCGGAGACAGTAAGTTCTGTGTTTAAATTTCTGATAAGTGATTTAAATAATTCCTATCCTTATTTTATTAAATTTCTTCTTCTTTCAAAGAGCTGATGCAGTGAATAATGATCATCGTCAGGGATGCAAGCATCTAACACAAGCCGTCTGCACGGTAGGAAGTGAAATGCTTTGTAATACTGGGTTGTTCTGTTATGTGATGGTGTTCCATACCTGGAATATGAAAACTTCAGCTAGAAGTTATAAAATAGGCAATAAGCTTGTTGAAAGAAATGCTTGTTTTTGTCAAGCAGAGTATTCTTGCATGTAAAGTGGCTATAAAGCTCGTTCACTACTTTCTAAAGGCTTAAGGATTTCGATAAGGCATCCTGAAATCGTGCCTCCTCAGTTGTGCAAATCAACTGTTTGGAGCATGTGATACATTATAGCAAAGCTGTACTTCCTCCTTTGATGTAACTGGCTACTTGTGACTGTTTGTGTAACTGAGGCTGATCTCGGTTGGAGAACTCATCAGTTCTGAAGGTGACTTTCGCAAAACTTCCTTAAGTTTCATTATGCTTGTGGGAACCATTTTGGAATGGGTGAATAGAGTTAAAACAGGCCAAGTGGTTTTCATAATACACAGGAAGTTGAAGTGTTTAAGGAAAATGCATATAGGATAATTTCAATATTTAACTAACTTGTCTTAGTTTGGCAGCACAGGTTCTGTTAAACTGCACCTATGTATACACTCTTGTTATATGAAAAATGACTCTTGCTTTTCAATATCTACCAATTCCTTAATATTGGTGATCTTGCACCATTGCTGAGATTTTGTCTGAATCAACTGATGCGAATAAATGCAAATGTCATATATAGACATGAAGAACCTCTATATTCTTATTCATGATGCTAAACTGTTCTGACTGAGCTTTTTTTTAAACTCTAATTGTTTTACATCAAGAGTGAGGCAAAAACTTCTGAGTTGAGGGTAATTTTGTACTTTGCTTACTCTTCAGTTTTTTCTGTTTCATTATACTAATTTTATGTTTTCTCCACATCACTTTAGATAAAATCTACAGACAGTTGCTTCTTCTCTGTCAGATGTTTTGATGACACTGTTCATCGCTTCAAGATTCCTAAAAATAGCTTTCCTTCTCAGACTAGAGAGGTAATAATGACTCTTCATCAAAGGCATTAAAATGTGATAACTTCTGTAATTAATAATTTGCACACTGCTTGCTGTGGAGATTAGTAGTAGTGTGTTTTGTACCTTTATCATTGGTGATCTTTGCGTAAGTGAAGATCTTGAATCTTTTAGCTTGATTATAGACTAAACAGCAAAAAATGGACAAACTGTAATTCTCTTCTTTAAAATTAGTGCCACCTTGTTTTCCAGCTCTTGTTTCCAGCTCTGTTTTTTCCTTTTCAGAGTTGGTTGGAAGCAATAGAAGACCACTCTGCATATAGCACTCATTACTGCACACAAGAACAACTGAGTAGTGATGATGAAGATGATGCAGTGTCTGTTACAGACCTACAGGATACCCTGAAAGTATGTATCGAGTACTTATTTGTCTCATGCATCTAGTCAGTTGGTAGTGTTTTCTGTTGAAATACTTCAGTGTGCTTTTGGCTAAAAGTGGTGATTCATTCCATGGATGCATAGATGCTGCTTGTTATTTGCATTACTGTTATTTGCATTTGTCATGTGTTCCTGCTCAGACTGTGTGAATAAAATCAGATGTTTATCTAGCTACGGAGCTGTGTTTTTCAGTTTTGCCAGCACTACTGCAAGTTGGAAAGCTGCCTGAGACCTTCAGCCAGGAGAGGGAGCCTTGTGTACTGTACTTAGTGACACTGAGACTGGAGGATGACAAAGCTAACCTTCAGCGAGCTCTGCCTCTATAAAACAGGCAATGTAGTGTCTTAGAAATGATCCTTTGTTGCCTCAGATCACATTAGAGGCATTGTAAGTGACTGTTCATACCTGCAATGGAAATGAGTATTCTTTGGTAATTCTAGCATTCAGCCTGTGATTTCTGCTTTTTGCTTTACATATACTTCTAAAACCTTTCATTTTAAGGGAAACTTGACACTGCAATGCAAAAATCTTCATGTGACTAAACTCTTGAGTGGCTTATACCATTCATTTTGCTACAAGAACTCTTAAGTAGCTCATGGCAGACCAGAGGTGGTAGGATAGCTGGCACTGGCAGTTTCCAGCAACCTAGAGAAGAAGATGCTATTATGTAATAGATAACGATGCACTCGAAGCCCAAAAGACCAACTACACCCTGAACTGCATCAAAAGCAACCTGGCCAGCAGGTCAAGGGAGGTGATTCTGCCCCTCAACTCTGCTCTCATGAAACTCCACCTGGAGTGCTGTGTCCAGGTCTGGAGTCCTCAGCTCAAGAAAGACATGAACCTGCTAGAGCAGGTCCAGAGGAGGGCAACGAAGATGATCACAGGGAATGAACACCTCTCCTACGAAGACAGGCTGAGAGAGCTGGAGAAGTGAAGGCTCCAGGGATACCTCATTGTGGCCTTTCAATTCTTTCCAACCTAAGCCATTCTATGATGTCTCCAAATCCAAATGCAGGCTTGAAATATGATCTTGGGGTTGGTTCCTTCCATGTCATTGCACTTGCCATACATCAGTTAACCTATGAATTTGCTTATTTTGGCCTTAGGTTTCTCAAGGAACAAGGTCTTCCTGGGTTTTCAAACTTTTTAATAAACAAAACAGGGAAAATGGAAAAGTAATACATAGCTTTGGAAAAGTGGTACATATTTTCAGGGTTTGATTTAGTATGGAATTTAAACAAAAGCTGGTCAGTGATATAATGTACATAAATCTTCTCTTTGCTAATGTGTCTTTGAATGTACTTGAGGTAATTTGTTTCAGTTTTTTGTATCAGTCTCTGGGCTGGGAATCTTCTTAATATTGAATGTTCTCCAAAATTAAAAAATTCAAATTAAATTTCTCCAAATTTAGCATAGTTCAGAGGGTAAACTTATGCTTTCCTTAGGACAAGGCACATCTGAACTAGCTATCCTTGTTGTCTTTCAGAGAGCACAAGCATGCCAACAAAGACTCAGCAAAGAGATTTCAGATTTTCTTGCAATGGTTAAATCTTTGGATGCTACAAAAGGTAAAACTTATTATTTCAACATGCAGTTTGTTGCCAAGCAACTCATTTTTTCTGTTAAAGAGAACATGCTTTAATTTCCCCAAAATTAAATTTTCAGGAGCTTAAAAATATAGGACATGGGAAACCTGTGGATGTAGTGTATCTTGATTTTAGTAAAGCCTTTGATACTGTTTCCCATAACAAACTCCTGGTTAAGCTGATGGATTGTGGCTTAGACAGGTTTACTCTGTCCTGGGTTAAGAATTGGCTGGATGGCTGAGCTCAGAGGGTGGTGGTGAATGGAGTCATGTCCAGTTGGAGGCCGGTCACCAGTGGGGTCCCTCAGGGTTCAGTGTTGGGGCCGGTTTTATTCAACATCTTTATTGATGATCTGAACGAGGGGATGGAATCCATTATTAGTAAGTTTGTGGATGACACCAAGCTTGGAATGAGTGTCGATCTGTCAGAGGGAAGGAGGGCTCTGCAGAGAGACCTTGACAGGCTGGAGAGATGGGCTGAGTCCAATAGCATGAGGTTTAATAAATCCAAGTGCCGGGTTTTGCACTTTGGCCGCAATAACCCCATGCAGAGTTATAGGCTGGGGTCGGTGTGGCTGGAGGATGCCCAGGCAGAGAGGGACTTGGGGGTGCTGGTTGATAGGAAGCTGAATATGAGTCAGCAGTGTGCCCAGGTGGCCAAGAAGGCCAATGGCATCCTGACCTGCATCGAGAATAGTGTTGCCAGTAGGACCAGGGAAGTTCTTCTTCCTTGATACTTGGCACTGGTCAGGCCACAGCTTGAGTGCTGTGTCCAGTTCTGGGTCCCTCAATTTAAGAAGGATATTGAGTTGTTGGAGCGTGTCCAGAGAAGGGCAACGAGGATGGTGAAGGGGCTGGAGCACAAGCCCTTTGAGGAACGACTGAGGGAGCTGGGGTTGTTCAGCCTGGAGAAGAGGAGGCTCAGGGGTGACCTTATCGCTGTCTATAACTACCTGAAAGGAGGTTGTAGTCAGGCGGGGGTCGGTCTCTTCTCTCAGGCTCCCAGTGACAGAATGAGAGGACACAGTCTTAGGCTGTGTCAGGGGAGGTTTAGATTGGATATCAGGAGGAACAGAGACAGAGATCACAGAGACAGTGATCGCCCACTGGAACGGGCTTCCCAGGGAGGTGGTGGAGTCACCGTCCTTGGATGTGTTTAAGGATAGGTTAGATGATGAACTTAGTGGCATGGTTTAGATGGTTTAAATGGTTTAGATGGTATAGATGTTAGACTGATGTTGGATAGGTTGTGAATCTAGGTAAAGATTGGACTTGATGATCTCCATGGTCTTTTCCAACCTTATTAATTCTGTGTAATTCTGTGACTGTTTTCCTCATTGAAAAAGATACAAATAAAGTAACATTATAGTAATTGCCTGGAATTAAAATTTCAGATTTGGAGAAAAAAACTAAGGAGTACGCCCATTGAAAGAAATTTTATTAATGGCTGTAAATCCAGAGAAACTGCCTTTAGCTATAGTGCTTATTGAGTAGCTTCATAAGAATATTACACAGGGGTTCACATTCAAGGTTTTTTAAAATAAAAATCTGTAGTTGAAAGCTTATCACGGAGCATGGGTGTCTCCTCACAGGTACAGAAAGCTAGCTTTCTTACTCTCCTTCCCCCTCAAAATACTTGTCCTGTGGTGAGTAGAAATGCAGTGAAAGCTGAAGCATGTGAAGTAATGTGAGGAACTGGAGGCATGGTATAATGGGATATATTTCATAGACTTTTGCCCCGAGTTTTGTGCCAAATTTGAATTTCCCAGACTTCGTTTCAAATAATAATTCTTAAATTAACACATGACTAGATTTTTGCAACGTAACTTCTGAAAAATAACACAGGCATCAAGATGTTAGAGATTTGTATTTGTTTCATCTAATGCCTTAAACGTGTATAGAAGTTGCTCATGTATTAAACACACAAAGGAGTTCTGTGAGTACATCTGTTGGTCCTTTGAACCTGAGTCCTGGTTGCATATTGTGACTAAAATTTATAAAGCTTAAATTAGAAAACAAGTTGTTTATCTATGCAAATCCTTAGTCTATAGTAAAATACCAGTTTTGAGAGGAAAAAAGTTCTTCCTCTTTCATCCCTGTGCCTTCCCAAAAGGAGTCTAAAATACAGGCTTTTCTCCATATGCTGCTGGAGTAAGTTATTCTATGATGTTAACCTTTTTCACTAATTGAATTTTACTGAGTTTTTATTTCACAAATTTTTATGTCATGAAAATTGATGTTTCATAATACATGTAAGTGTCTTATTGTGAAGCTTTTGTAATGAGTATTACAGTAAAACTGAATTATTCACAAAAAAAAACCCAGTTTGAAAATTATTATGAGGTGGATAAATTTCCTTTGGTAGGTGTAGGGGCAGTTTCTCAGACTCCGTATTGCTGACCTGAAGAACTGGTGAGGTTCTTTTTCAAGAGAGAAGAACTTTTTTAAAAAAGGAAATACATAACTTGAAGAACAAAACCAGCTATCATCTCTTTCCTCAAAACTGCTAGTCTTGGCCAATAGCAGTAATAAGTTCCTGTTTTCTTTCCAATGAATGTAACTTAATAGGTCAGTGAACTGTTTCTGTGTTCACATATAACCTCTGTAGGTCTCAACAGAGACAACTGCTGCAGTTCTTCCAGTTCTCACATTGTTGTGGTATCTTTAAAGTATTTGAATCCTCTGGCTCCAGAAGAATGCAAATTTCTATGTTAAAAATCTTTCTGTGTACAGCTTCCTCTAAAAACTTTTGAGTAATATAAAAATGGCTATGTTGGGATGTGATATTTAAAATTCTCTCCCTAACTATTTCAACATCCTATTCTGCATTCAGTTATCTTTGGATTTATACATCTTGTATATTACAGATAGAGATGTCTCCTGCTCCTGCACTCACTGTACTGCCTCTCCTTCTAGAGGTGCTAGGTGTTCTTAATAGCTGCTCTGTGACTAAATTTGAATCAGTGGTGAGCTTTGATATCAAAAATAACAATTGGTGTGTGGATATGTATTGTACTGCTTGTGCAGGACAAGATGTAAGTTGAAAAATAAATTCAGAAACTGTCACTGGTAGACTTCTTAATCTTTATTGGAGTGACATCAGCTTGAAGCACCTGTTACTAAATGGTGTCAACTGATCCTGATGCTTTTATTACCACTATGCTTCCTGAGAGAATGGCTTACCTGACTTCTGAGGAATTGCTGCACATCGTAAAACTTCAAAGATTGACTCAAATAGTAAATAATTTCTACCAGCTGATTGCATTATCATCATTTCCTGCTGGTTCTAGACATGTAGGTCATAGAAGTCAGGATGTGAGGTGGCATTGCTCTGCAAACTGTACTACTTGTGCATAAGATGAGTCTGTGAAAATTAGATCTTCCCCTTTTGTTGTTCGGTATGCTGGTAGCTACAACCCCATCTATTTTTTTTCAAACCTAAATCTCCAGCTGCACTGTGGTAAGCCTCTTCTATATAATGCATGGCAGAAGGGAAAAAAAAAAAGCTACATTGCTTACTTTAATTTATATTACACCAGTGCAGTATACTTTTTATTTGAATTGTGTCATCTGTTCCATTTATACTAGTACTAGGGAAAGGATGCAAAAGAAAGAGCTTAGGTTCCCCCAGTGCTACTTTTGCTTGACCTTGTCTCACAAAGATCTTGCAGTGCACCAGTCTTCCTGTAGATTGTGAATGTGATGTCTGTATTACTTGGAGGAAAAAATAATTAAAAGAATCCTGTGGTTTACAATGTCTCTCTAATGTTACTAATATTTGTATGCTTTCAGGAATATCTTCTACCGTCCTGCAGAAAGTTGATGTGGTCTCTGAAGTATCCCAGGAAACATGTGAGGCTCTGGCTGACTGCCTTAACCTATTCACAAAGCAAGAAGGGGTATGTATTCTGCTGCATGGGTCTGTAAAGGGTCAAGTAGCTTAGTATATTTGGCTAGTTCTCTGCTTACCTGTTACAAAACTAAATACACAAACCCATAAAACCTCACATTGTTGATAAACTGTCCTTTTGCATGCTGAACACGAGTAAAGTTCATGCTTCCAGAGAAAGAGTAGGTAAATATCTCTACAAAAGGCTGTCTTAGTATTTGGGTGTTCAGAAGAGGCAGAGATTTTGGTTACAAACTACTGCTTACAATGTTCAAACTTAATGCTTGAATTAAATAAAGCTGTTGCTTTGCTGATTTGAAGGTCAAAATATTGAGAAAATTAATCTTTTTTTGATTTTTTTTTTTTTACTGGAGAACTGGAATGTTGAACAATATTGCTTCTGAATTTATTTTCAAACCATGTGCTTAGTGGGTGCGCAAATGCTATCTGTTGAACTTCTGGTTTTCCCAGAGACAAATACCTTGTATAGTGTTAAACATAATGCAAACACTTCAATTTGGGAATATATGTCAAATTCATAAGTTCCTGGAGGAGGAGAGCTGGTATTTTTCTTCCCTCTCAAAGATACCCTAGTACCATAGAATAAACTTGTCTTCCTGTCCTGTGGTAACTATAATCCCTTGGTTAGGCTCTTGTTGTCATCAGTAAGCTGTGTTTCAAAATGAGGTTTGTGTTGGTGCTGTTAGTCTTCCAGTTATTTAACAGTGAGCTGCAAACACTGGCTCCATTGTCTGGGTTTGGTTTAAGATTTTTTTTCATTCCTTTCCAAGCCCTTTTGTCTCCAGTCACGAGTCTTTTAGACTTACTTGAGTCAAGTTCTAGCAGAGTGGAACAAGCATTGCTTTTTTTTATCTTGAGATTTTTCTTTAAGAAAGTCTGATATTAAAGTTACCATCTTCATTTGCGGATGAGGGAAAAATTGTTATAACAGTGGGTGTATAGTGTTAGTTAGTATTCCTCAATTGTGTTGGCATCTTGCTTCAAGCCAGACTTAAAATAACTTTCCAGAGTGGAGTATGGCAAAACATATGGCGAAATTGTAATTTCACCTTACTTGAACTTGAACAGTCTCAGTAGGTGTAATACAGGCCTTATTTTAATCTGGAAGCACATAGATTTGGGCACAGAGGGATAGGCTGAGGTGTGAACTTAATTTTCCACCATAGCTGGTTAAATCAGTTGGTCATGACAGGGAGATGTGATCCTGAAGAGTTTTGTGTCTTGGTATTTTTAAACTTCTAACTATTGCAATTCCAGAATATAGGAGGCTTTTAAAGATGCCATAAGATCATAAGGGAAATTAATCTCTTCCTAAGACTTGCTTCTTTCTATGAAGTTATGTTCATTGAGCATTACTGTTCTTAAACCCACGGGATTTGGCTTTGTTGTCTCTTACAGTTCAAGGCCTTGTTCTTTGCTGTTCAGTGTTGATTTTCAGACTGTAGTTCTGTTGGCATTGCATCCTTATTGTTGCCTGGCCCATGAAATCTGTTTCCCTCTAGAATAAACGTTTTCTCAAGCTTGGTACCTTTTTATCTTGACTCTTTAAGGAGAATTCTTTTCCCCCTCTAACTTAAATTGTCGCATGCCAGAAGCTGCTGATTGTCAAATGAGGAGAGGCTGCTAACTTCAGTAAGGATAACCACAGTGAACGCACTTTTGGCTCTAGGGAGAAAACTTTATTTAGTGTTGCTCATCCCTGTGCTGTGTCAATTGTAGCATAACTTGTAAATGAAACTGTTAATGCAGCGCCAACGAAAAAGAAAGGTTCAGCCGCCTTCCCTCTTGCGCTAGAAATGGTGCATGACCGTGGTGTCCGACGGCTCCATCTGCCCGCTGCTTCTCCTTCCCCCCGGCGCCGCCGTGCAGGGCTCG
>VXBA01004822.1:1187445-1259326 GCA_013399895.1 Serilophus lunatus | reverse complement strand
CGGTGGCGGCGGTGCTGGCGCTGCTGGCGCTGCTGGCGCAAGGTGAAGGGGCCGCCCGCCGCGTTGTGCCGGCCCGACAGGTGCTGCTGCTGCTGCTGCTGCCGCAAGCCCGGCCGGCTTCCCCCGGAGAGGCTGCCTTCCCGAAATCCGTCCCGCGGTATGTGGCGTGCGTGATGGGCTGGGTGCTGTTGTTTTGGTGGCTTTGCTTCCTTACTGACATTGGGATGAACCCCGTCAGTGTCAAGCGGAGATAGGCACGGATACTTTTTGCGAAACAGTTAAAACGCGTGAGCGACAAAAGCGAAGGTAATTTGGTTGCTTTATTCTGAGTGTTTACTGAGGCGCTGGTGGCGGAGCGAGAACAACTTGAAACGTTTTCTGCAGTGACTTTGCACAAGGTTAGTAAGTCTTGTTTCAAAGCAGGACTTCCCCTGGGCTGCTTCGAGCAAATATCACAGCCTGCATTCCTAAAGCGGTTCGATTCTACTGGGTTTTATATTTTATTTTTACATAGTTGTAGGAGGAGTTTAGCTTAAGGCTCTTTGCACGCTTTTCTCTCCACTGGATTTACTAAGTGAGTTTAAAATTCATCTCTGGTACTTGAGCTACACGTACTGAAGCTGTGTGAAATCGATAGGAAAGGTGTTATTTAAAGAAGTTAGCTTTTTTTTTTTACCTTGCTTCTTTACTGACCATGCTAGATAAAGGGTGCTGATGAGTGTCTTAAGTTTCGCTTTTACCAGCAAGGGTTATATTTAACAGTAAATTAAGATCTCGTATTGCATGTGTTTAGAAAAGAGAGCAGTTGTAAGCTGACTTCATTTGTAGTCTGTTTGTAGCTTTGATCTTCACCCTTTTGAGATTTGTCTACTTTCTAGTTTGTTTTTGTTTTAAAAAGGGATTTGTTTATGAGCTGATGACAAACGTTAGCTGATAAGGGATTCAGAAAAGGCTCCTTCATTTTTTGTGTTAAATAAGTTGCATATTCAGCTATGAAGAATTTGTCATAACAAATTAAGCTTGCTATTTTTACGTAAACTTTTAAGATCTGTGTCATAGTCCTTGAACTTGGTTATCTTTACCATGGGGTAACACGCTCTCTTTTGTATGTTTAACTGACATTCTGTAAATAAAAAATGTGCACACAGTTCAACTAGCAAACATTGAGCTCTGTAAGTTTGGAACACTGCCTTAGTTTGTTTCATATTTCTTGGAAACATAATGGAGTGTCTGGGGGTTAGCCGTGTCCGTGTATGTTCTTGTTGTATATGTTCTTGTTGTGCATGATCTCTGGCATACAAATTGCTGTCTTTAAAACATATCTGATCTGTCGTCTTGGAGGCAGGTATGAGCGTGGCTGTTATCACTTAAACCTACTTCCTTCCTTACTGGATTGTGAGTGAAGGAAGTGTCCGTAGGCTATGTCCAGATGACTCCTTAATGAGGCTTTTTGTCATCTGTTTCCTTGTGGGGGGTGCAAGAGAGGGGAGCAGTGATGACACTCTGCAGTCAAGGCAGAACTGCTGATAAGGGCACTCTGAGCAACACTGTCTAGAGAAGTCCTGGCATCTATCAGCAGTTCTTTTCTGCCACCTGACAATATCATCGGCTATATTAACCTCTATAAAGTCTTGAGAGCCTTTGGTGTGTGGGAGAGAGATGAAGAGGAGGTGAGGGACTCAAAATCAGAAACCAAGAAAAGAAAGAGTTTGATTATATGATTTCTGAGTTAGTTCTGAGGAGGGGATTGTGTTGGCTGGCTGTTGTTCTAGACCTAGAACAACAGAGTCCTTAATCCCTCAGGTGGTAGTACTACGATTCTCTGCTCGTTTCTCCTTGTGCTTAGAAACAGGTGACAACCCTATTTTTAAATATTTTTTCTTCTTTTCAGTCACAGGGGCACAGAGGAATTATGTTGTCCATTCTGCCCTGCAGCTCTTGCTGAAAGTAGTGGAAATAAGGCAAAACCTCAATGTGTCAAGGCCTGTAGGCAGTGCCCTGAGCAACTGAAATGCTGCTCAGGTTGTAATCTTGGGGAAAAGAGGAGAGCAGATGGTTTTCAGAGGGTTGATAATTGCACTGGACACAGCAAGAAGTGTTTCATGTTGAGAGACTTGACATGTGTCTGCATCAAAAAAACCTTTATTGACTGTATGAGTCTGTAACTGACTTGATCCTCTTTCTCCCTCTCTCCTCCAAATGAGTAGAAATGTACTAGAAACACCTAGTTTCTAGGACAAATTTAGTTTCTAGTAAAAATCTAGTGCAGCATGAATATTGGTGGAAAGCAGGAAGTTTTCTAAGAAGGTTCTTTATGCTCAAACAGGTACCCAGTTGAAGACTGGTACTTTTTCCTTATGTAGAGGAGCATGGCATATAAAGTACTGTGGAATGTTGTATAGGCATGACGTATAAGACCAACACGAAAGTCATTTGGCAGGTTGTGTCTCCTGCTAGAATGTTGACAGTTCTAGTCAGGCCTTGATGATTCTCACTGTACTAATTTTTGGGTACTGTATATGCACGTATTTTTCTTCGGTGCTAAAGCTCTATAGAAAAGATATTGAAGTCAGAGGAACTTGATAATGCAATGTTTGTGGGTAGGTAAAGTGTTCTCTGGAAGCAATTTTTTTTTTGCCACTGTACTGCACCCTTAGAGATGGAAAGCTAGCTACAGGCCTGTGAAGACATCCTTACCAGTAGTACGTAAAAGGAGGAGTTTAGTGAGTCCGAAATATTTGAGAGATAAGGGAGTTAAAGGACATAACTTTTTTTTTTTTCTGTGAGGTTTTCCTAGAACAGGCAAGACTCAATAGGTCACCAGACTAAGCAGCAGCCGAGAGAGAAGCTTATTGAAATAACAACTACTGTATCTCCATTCAGGGAAAAGATAAGTATATATTACTTCTTTTCTTTTATAGAAGGGCTTGGTGCCACAGGAAAGTGGTTGTGGCACCAAGCTTACCAGAGTTCAAGGAGCATATAGACGATACTCTCAGCCACCTGGTGTAACTCCTGGGGCTGGTTCTGTGCAGGTCTAAGGGTTGGACTTGATGATCCTTGTAAGTCCCTTCCAACTCAGCATATTCTGTGGTTCTGTGGTGTGTGTTGACAGAATGCTTAAGATCTGAAGGAGTTGATAAGATCCTTGGTCAAGTGCTGTATAGGAAAGGCTTCTGCTTGGCAGATGGTTCTGGCTCACACAAGGACACCTGGATGTTACTGTAGGGTAAAAGATGAATGCTACTGGTCCTTATAATACAGCAGGATCCCGACTCAGGAGATGATTTGGTTTGTTTTCCTTGTTTTCTCAAGATCGTGCCCTTCAAAGTTAACCTTTTTCCGTGGAACCCATACATTGTGTTGGCTAAGTTACATCCTGACTTCTAGCGACAGGGAGACTGTTGCTGACTTGCAGCTCAAAAAGCCTGTGTGGAAGATGATCGCACATCTTGACTGAAGACATTCACCACTCCAATCAAAGCACACTGCTAACGTGTTCCTGCGCTTTCCATAGTGGGTTAATGCTCTCTCAAAGCTTGGCCTGTAGATTTCTGTTTTGTTGGCGGCTGTTGTTAAGCAGCCTTGTAAACTAACTTGGAATCCATTCATAGGCCTCTGGGGAAAGGCAATGTACAAAACATATTAGTTTGAAATGAGACTCCTCCTTACTGTGCTTCTGCAGTTCCTGCTCTGAGATTTACTTCTAAGGTCTTGTCTACAACTTTTTTGAGTATTTAATTTTTAATGCAAAAACATGGAGAAAACAGTCTCACCTGAGGCTGCAGGGGGAGAAAAACAGGCAGCAATATTGAATGGAGTAGTATTTGATAGAGTGAACTTCTCAAGTATGAATTGGGAATTCTGTTTTCTGTGGATGTATTTGCAAAATGCTGCTCTTGTCTCTTAAGATGATAGGAACAGGAAAAGAAATGTAAAACATGGATATTTTCTTTCAGTATTTTTGCTACTTAGTGCTATGGAAATAATGTTTATTTTCCTCTTCTTTGTGCTTGGAAAACAAACTGGAGTGAGAGAAGGGTGCATGCTTTTATTCTTCTAATGTCACTGTGATGTAATAATGGCACGTAAAGCTGATGAGCATGTTTTCAGTGTTCTGGCTTAATTTGTATTTGATGTGCTGTGGAAGAACATATGAAGAGCAGAGTTCTACAAGTTGTTAGCTCCCAGCCAGCCAGTGTATTGTCAGATGACGACTGGTAACATTTCAGGAAAAAAGTGAAACAGTGAAAAACTAGTATTTGAGTCGGGACATCTATGCATAGCACCATACTCGATAACTTTGTTTGCTGGGATTTTGCATGCGAGAGTGTGAGATAATTGACTGCAGTAGAAGTCTGGCTGAGTGGTCTGGTTTTGTATCTCAGCTGCATAAAACACCAGAACGCTGAACTGGGTAGCTGTGATCACACACGTTTACCAATTCTCTGGAGATGTATTATCCTTCTTGGACTTTGTTCCTTGAAAATTATTTTATAAAAATTAACGTATAGAAATATAATGCATTTTTTCCGTGTAAAGCTGATAAAAGCTGGTTTCTGAGTGGCATGAGTAACTTAAGGCTTTGTGTCATTTAAAAGTTGTCAAATCATCTTCTGTTTTTCATGTGGTGGGATTTTGGTATGTTTTATTTGGCTTCCTTAACCACCGGTGATATCAGGTCTCGTGCGTTTAATGGGCTCGTAAGCTGTTCATGTGCAATTGTGTAGCCTTTTCTTCACTAAAGGAGGCGGATTGAATCTAAACTTACTTTTCTGCTTTTCTTTGCTCTGTTTTTAGTTGGTAATTTAGTCATTTCTTAATCCATGAAATACAGGAGTCTTCTAGCAATGAAGAATAAAATGGATGATATCCCATTTAGACAGTACTAGTGCTTGTGGAAGGAAGGGTGTGTTGTCTGTTGTGGTTCTTGTTTTTAAGCTAAATTTCACCTAGCCACAGTCCTGCTATTTCAACTAAAATTGCTTTTTGCACTTTTTTTTCATTCTATGACTCATCAGAGCCGATACCATTTTTGTAATAGAGGTAAGCAATTGTGAAATTTGACCTCTTGTCTGATTTTTAATCTCATTAGCGAGTGTGTACTTGTTGGCCTCTTTCTCTCCACCCCCAAGGCAGCCAATAACTTTCAAAGCTTTTTTTGTTTTCATATTAATATTCAAAAGTGTGTTATCTCAGCTTGTTGTGTTGTCCAGTAAAGAAATGCTTTAGTGTGATGCTATTTGCTGAGTCACTGAGGTTATCACTGGAATTGGTAAATGGGTCGTGTTTAGAAAGTTAAAAAGTACTGAAAATAAATCACTAGTGGTGTTGTTTTCCTTGAAGTACATGCCAGGTCTGGCCATACAGGAATGTTAGTAAACTCTTTCTCCATAGTGCTTCTATTGTTCTTAACATCACTCGCCTTTAAATGCATCAACTTTGAAAACAAGTGTGTTTGTTGTCATGTACAAATGGGAAATGCAGGCCTATGCTATCCTATTAGCATAGTTGATAAGCACACAAAAACCAAACTACACTCCATTTGTAGTGAGCTGAATGTTGCTCCAAAGGCATAGTCAGAGAGAGGCCCTCTTAGAAATAAAGCATATCCATTTGTTGTGAAGATCCTGTAGAGTCCACTATAAGAGGATGTCCAGCTTCCTAAGCATAGCTGTCATCTGAGTATGTCACCTTTGGGAGTGACCCCTGTGATGTGCTTGCTTTGCTTGAAGAGCTTCGTATTAAGCCACTTCTATGGTAAATGTGGACTCAGTATTTTTAAATAGGAATGTTTTCCCTCCTTTCATACTTGTCACTGCTACGTTATTAATGTTAAAACTTCGACAGCAATGCCATAGCTTTTGGATCCATAGATACACTAGGAGACTGAGAAGGGTTTTATAGCATACCTGTTTGAATGTCTGCAGTGCATATTCACGATGTAGGGTACTTTTTAGCATAGAAGTAAACTGTAGACTTTTTCACTGACCTCAAATGATTTTGTACTGCTAAAGCTATACTGTTTCCACAACAAAAGCATGTTCAGATATGTTATTTGACCTTTGAATAGAAATACAAGTTCTCGTTAATCTTGAAATAAGATAGCGTCACTCTTGCAGGTCCCTTTCTTTGAGTAAAGAACTATGGTGGGAGAAAGGGTAGGGAGAATAAAACTGCTCTCATCTTGTCTGGAAATATTCTATGTGATTAGTCAGAGAGTCAGCCTCTAGGCCTTGTGCAGGTGTACTGCAGCAGAAGAAAAGCATCTGCAGGAACTTGGAGGGTTTGACCTGATAGACGTAAACTAATGGGGCACAGTCATACACAGGGATTATATCACTGTGGTGGGGAATAATCTTAAATTGTCAAAATAATAGTACAGCTCCTCTAGGTAACGTGATAATCCGTATATGTCAGTAGTTTATACCTTTCTGGAAATGCCAATAAGACTATTAATAGTGGATGTTTTCTGTGCTACACATCCAAGTTACATTGTCTGTTGTTGCAGTGAACACCTTGCTGCAAGGTCAGACAAATCAAATTGAGGTTAAAATAAGCTGGCTGAGCTTTTAGACAGCTTGAAACCTTATACAGTTGCATCTGTGCCTACGGATAGCAGAAATCTAGTTTGACCTGTATCTTCTTCAGCTCTGAAGATGCGTTTTGGGCTAAGGCCCAAACTCCAATCTCACAGAATAACAAAGTGGAAATGGTTGAGGTTGGAAGGGACCTATGGAGGTCCTTCTGTCTATCCCACCTGTGCAGGCAGGGCCACCTAGAGCTGGTTGCTCAGGATCGTGTCTAGATGGCTTTTGAGTCTACAGCCTCCCTGGGCAACCTGTGCCAGTGCTTGATCACCCTCACTGTGAAGAAGTGTTTCTTGATGTTCAGAGGAAATTTCCTGTCTTTCAGCTTGTGCCCATTCCTTCATGTCCTGCCACTGTGTAGCACTGAGAAGAGCCTGGCTCAGTTTTTGCACCTTCCCTTCAAGTATTTATATAGATTGATGAGATCTGCCCTGAGCCTTCTCTTCTCCAGTTTGAACAATCCTCCAACACCCAAATAGCACTTAAGAAGCAGTCCAGTCCAGTAGTGTTAGGCAATTTCAAGGAACCGTGTGCCAAAGATCAGCTGATAATACAGGGTCAGTGCTTTTTTTACTACTGTCTTGGCTGCCGTGAACCATTAATTGAACCTGGAATGTGATGTGTGACTCTAGGCTGTCAGATCCTGTTTCAGCTTTTGGTGGGGAGAACCTTTGATGTTTCATCAAATCTATCTTCTAGTTTTCTTCTAGCAGCTGGTGGTTTTTGTTGGAGCTTCTTGGAAGTTTAATCTTTGGTCTCTTGTTCCTCTGAACTGTAGGTGCTACTGGTTCGCATATTGGGGAGCAATAAATAGAAGATTTACCAGTAAACAGCTTTGCTACAGTGTTCTAGCAAAAAAATTTTAAAAACCCAAACAAACCCAACGACAATAAAAAACCTCCCTTAGATAAGGGCAAAAGTATTTGAGGTCATTCATAAGGAGAAAAGGTCTGTTCCACAGAATTAGAATATTTGGATTATCTAGTTCTTTTGCATCGCATTTCCATACTCCAAATCATATTTGTCTTCCCTAACTGTTGCACAAATGTCCACATGACATAATCTAATTTCAGGAAGTACCTCATCAGCCTACCCAGGGCATGGCTGATGTCTGCTAATGTTGCTTGTTTAGGAGTAAGGACATAAGCAGTGTCTCAGAGGAAAACTGACCCTAAGACGAGACAATCTTAATGCTACAAGTCCTTCTAAAACCTGAAGTAGAAGTGGCATTTTTGCATTTGAGTCTGTCTTTGAAGTCTAATTCTTTAGTATTGTAAAGCCTGTTCTGGGCTATAGCAACTAAGAATACCTTTCAGTGTAGATTTCATTTGGAGATCAGAAAACCAGCACTGCGCTGTAAAACCTTTTTTTTATTATTTCTAGTCTAACATTTTTCATTTTTAACTAATTTTGTGAGCATCCAAAATGAAGTTTAAAACTATCAGTTGAGAATTCTGAGTTTTTCAGAAATACAGAACAACTGTACAGTATGCACGTTAGTTTTGGAATAGTTTTTACAAAAACCTGTCATTTTACTCTTCATGAATAAATAAGAAAATTCCCAACGTGAAGCTGTTAGAACAATCAGTTTCAGAGGTGTTAATTTTTTTAATAGGAAGCTGTTTTCACTCTGAGTTAAAAACTGATTCCAGTTGTGTAGCAGCACTAGTAAGTCAGTGACAGCCAACAAAAACATGGCAAAAACATGACAGTTGCTTCAAAAGAGAAAACATTACGTGCCTTCATTGTAATCCAGCTGGGAAGGGTGTCGGGGTGAGAATACAAAGGGGTTGATCAAAGTAATCAGTGGTGTATACTGAAAAATTCTTAAGGGAAGTAGTTAGATCAAAACTGCCTTAAGATCTATTTTCAAATCAGTCCTGAAGAACAAAAAGGAAATGTTTCCTGTATGCATTCTTAAGAACCTTTGCATCTTAAAGTCTGGTCACTGTTTGTGAGACTAGTAAACTTCAAAGATGTCCAGAGCCTCTCAAAGGCAAAAGACACAAAAAATGTCCCTACCTGATCTGAAAACATGCAGCAATATACTGTTCTGGTTGCGTTTGCATCAGCATAATATATCAGCTTTGATGAAACCTTCAGTTTGCTTGAGTTTGCTTGTGGCATATGCCTCTGAGAACATGAATGCTTAATCTCACTGGGACAGCAAAATATCTTTGGGGTGTGGCTCTTTTCTGGTAATCTTGTAGCTCTGCAACTTGAAACACGCTTCCCAAACATGTAGATCACTGCTATCATTGAGTCCCAGTTTGTTTTGCCATTACTGTTGGCAAGTGAGAATAGCAGCCATATTTAATTTCAGCTTTACTCAGAATAGAAACAATGCTTTGCACAAAATTACGAAATTGGAAGGCTTTTTCTTTGAACTCCTGATATTTGACTAATCAGTATTACAATATTGGAACACAAGTAGGGAGGGACAAAGTGTACTCTGGAAACTGGCAACTTCTGCAGCTCTCAAACCTAACTACACTTTGTGGGATTTATCAGTTTACAGTTAAGTCTAAGTAAAATGTAAAAAACAAATATTTTTGAGAGCAAGACTTGGAATTCCCATTGAGCCACAGTTTAGAAACAAACGAGAGAAAGCTTTATTAAGTGTTGATCTATACAGAATCATTTTGAAGAAAGGAGCTGCTCTGATAGAAAAGCTAAAAACTATCCTTCTAATCTGCCGTCAGAAATTAAGTCTTTGCAGTTTGTTCTTGTGCTATTAGACAGGTTCCTGGCTCACAACTGTGACATTCTCCATTGGTTAAAATTGTAGTGCTTCATCAGCTTATGAATAAACAGACTTTGACATAGCCAAATGTGGAAACAGGAGAGAGGAAGGAAGGCAGCAAGGACCATGTTGAGGAGGAAGTGTTAGTGTCTTAGGAGGGAAAGGTGGGAGGCAAACAGTCTTTGTCCCTAGTTCAGAAACTGCTATTCTAGGCAATCTTAAGTGATGAATTTTTATATTAGACATGTATGCTGGAGGAGCATCTCCAGCTTTTCTCTTGAAAAAGAGTTCTCTTACTGCCTAAATGTCTGTCTGTGTTGACATGATCCTGCCAAAGTATGAGTTTTTTCTGGATGCACAATAGCTTGGCTCTTGCTTTCAGCAGTGCTTCTACTATGTTTATTTTATGGTCATAGCTAGTCCTTTCCTTCAGTAATAGGATTTTATGTGTATATATATATATACACATACATATATGTAATGTATCTAAAATATTTAAATATATATTTTCATTATAGTCATAAGTCAAATATAGGGAAATACTATAACTCTGTACTCAGCAGAATGAAATGTAGCCTTTCCAAATCAGCCCTGCTAAACTCCTCCTCTTGATCTTTTGAGGTGGATGTTCGTAGCTGACTAACAATGAGCTGTTGTGTTCATCTGGAGGATGACTGGGGCAGAGTCGTATGACTTGATTTATGAAGTCTTTGCTTTCCTCTGTGGACTTTGGGATGGGGTGTTAGAGAATAGGTTACCAGGACTTTAAATTGGTATGCATGGGGTTTGCTTTTGTGAGTGGGGAACTTTTGGCCTTTGTACAAAGTTTATTGGTGGTGTTTTCTAAAAATGGATTTGAAAGAAAGACAAATGTTATGTTAGCCTTCTGAGTGTTTTATTCTTTTGAATTTGATGATCTCAATAGGATGTGAATGATACTCTGGTGCTGTAGCTGTACAGTCAGCTGGGCAGACTTTGGAGATGAAGACTGATGCTGTCCTGTGATACAGTAAATAACCCTTTGCCTGTCAGCAGTGAGCTCAGCTTACCTCCTTGATTAACTGATCACATCTTGTTTTGCATTTCAGTACTTGCAGGAGCAGTAGTTCAAGTCACTGGCAAGTACTATCCAACTGTTCTGTTTTTAGATCTGAAGCTGGGTAACTGGCAAGCTTGTAGCACAGAGAGGGGAAACCTAAGCAAGAAACAGTGGTTGAAGTAAAGCGTGACCTATTTTGGATCAGTTCTCTGTACCCTGGCGTGAGCCGAGGCTATGATGAAGTTTACAAGAGCTAGTTTACTCCGGCAAATGAGGAAGTATGATGCAAAGCTTTGACATATGTTTAAGATAGCAGACATTTTGTCACAAGTTCCTTGATGCTGCAAAGTGGTGATCAGCAAGAGGGTTCTGTGTGAAAAGCCCTGTGTGTAAACAGATCAGAACTCCAGAAGTTTTGTATGAAATATTTACATGCTTTAGGACTTTAGGAATCTAGGGATGTATTAATGAAATTGATTGCATTCGTTTGGGAACTCTTTGTTGCTTTAATGTGAGCTGTCACAGTTTTTTTACATGCCATGGTATTATTCATAAATCATTCATTCCTTTATCTAATGCCTCAAATACCTGAGGCATGCTTGCCAAGAGACATTCTGAAACTAAAACTGTTCCTACTTTTTTGGGGTGGAGGGAGGAGGGTTAAGAGAAAAGCAGGATTATGCATATTCATATCATACACTAACGTGTGCTTAGTGGGTGTCAAGTCCCATGAGGTAAATCCTTTTTTAAAATTTATTTTCCTTCTGGAAAGCATCCTGTATTGAAGCTCAAGTATGATTAAAACTGAGAACTTCTAGAGTAAGTTCCCGGTGATAGCAACTGGTTTCGGTTTTCATTTCAGTGGCAGCTTAAGCAACAACTCGGTACAACTCCAGGTAGCAGAAAATTTGAAAGCACTTTAAATAGAAGTATGTCCTGTAGAATTAGTGCTGCAGTAGCATACTTCAAAGTTAGCTGGGGAAATACATAGAACTGTTCCATTTCTAAACAGGTACACCTCAGGGAAAATACTCAAAGTCTTTACATTTCTTCCATAATGAAATGAAAAGACTGGTTTTGTTCAAGACGTGACGGCAGACCTGGCTCTTTGTGAAATTATATAGTTCTCATTCTACAATCAGTGTAAAAGAGTAATAGATTTACTCAGCACTAGTTTAAGCTGGACATCACAAGGGACTGGTTTATGCAAGAAGGCATTAGCAATAGGGACTGCGTTGTACTAACAGCAAAACTGTGACTGTGTGAGCTTGTCTGTTAGAATAGGCAGAGTACATATCAAGCTCTGCATTGAGGTTGTGAATTGTACTGTTAGCCTCAGATTTTTTGGTGGGTGTTTTAATTTGGTATGAAAATTACAGTAGAAAGGAGACAGAATTCTCAGTTTAGACCCTCAGTGCTTCATGTGAGTGAGTGATTTTCTGTAGTGTAATGCATTGCAACACAGTGTTTTGTAGGTTCTGTCTTCCAGAATAATATGTCTTGTTGGAATAGCTGACCCTGGAAACTATCATATGAATAGACATACTGTGAAATAAATGGACGGTTTGATGGGCCGTTACTTCATTACAGAAAGCATCAGGAGATGTCTACAGAAAAATGTCAGTTCTTTTATAGCAGCATTTTTCTAATTCCTTGATTACATGTTAATATCCAGCCAGGTTTGGACTAGCCCCTAGCCTCCCACTGAACACTTGCACCTCATGTCTGTGCTTTGTGTCCCATAAGTAATGAGAACGGGATTTCTGTGGTAGTCGGAACCAAGCCATTCATTTTGAAAACCCGTACCTCACTTCTGAGTTGTCAGAGACATTGGTGAGGTGGTGTCAGAAGCAGCTCTTCTGCACTCAGCTTACTGCAGAGCAGAACTGGTACGGGGTGTACTGACATTCTGGCAGAGTCTGGCTTCAGATCCCCTCGTGGTTGCTATGTGAAAGAGGAGGTTCCTCCTTCCAGCACAACTCTGAAGTCTGCATGTTTTGTGCAGTTGTTCCTAACGCTGAAGTTGAGTACTTGAAAGCAAAATTCAGCTATATCACACCTGCAGGGTTGTGAAGTCCGTCTTTTCTCTCTCTCAGTCCAAGGGAACTAAGAGCTAAGGTATGCTGTCTTCTAATTTGCTATTTTAATATTAAAGATGAGTAGCACTGCCTATTATTGAGGTTTCTGTATTTGTTCTGTACCTTGCTTGCTGTATGTTGGTTTTGGTGTTTACTTGCAGCTGTAATAGCATGTTGCTGAGATGATCATTTATTAGCTGGGATAGAGTGGTGTGATCCTTTCCTCCCCCACAAAAGTGCCACTGTTGTTGGGCATTAATTTAAATTAAAAGCATCCAGCAACAAACAAAGCAAGTATTTTGTGTATTGTACTAAGATGTCTTCAGGAGGGACAGAGAAGCCTTGGTTGCAGGCTGTGCTGATATAGTTCAAGACTTCCAGCTTTAAAAAAAAAAATGTTTGGTGCATGTTACTATTCTCCTACCTAGCTAATGGAAGTTGAGGGTACAGAAAGGAATGATACTGGTGTTACATAAAGATAAGCTTTTTTGTATGCTGGAATAGGTCCATGAAGTTTCCGTGAGTAATACACGGTAAAGGAGTTAACTTTTAAACCATGCTCTTGTTCTTAGCTGAGTTTCTAATAGCATGGAAAGACAGTAGGAATGTCTGCAATGAGTTTGTTGCTTTCCTTTCACAACAACAACCAAAAAATAGGTCTGGCTGCTGAAATAACTTAATTCTGCTATTTAAACTCACAGTTTGATGCTGGTGAAGGACTCAAATGTTACAGGAAACTGTTGGAATCAGATTTCCATTCAGTTAAACTAAAAGTGAAACTAGTTACCAGAACTTGGATGTCAAACCTTTTCAGCTGGAGAAGTATGTTTTTAAGAAATAAATCATTGTACTGACACAGAACCACCAAGACTTCAATATCAGGTTTTAGTTGTGTGTATAGCTTAAGGATTATGATGTAGTGATTGTTTACTTCTGTGAGACAAACTTAGACAGTTTCCATCAGCAATAACAAATCTGAATTTTGACTATAATATTCTTCTCTTTAGAGATGGAAACAAGACTGATCTTAACTGTCATTGTCTAACGGTGCAAGCACAAGCCCAACTTTATTGATAACTATTTGCAGAATAGCTTCTGACAAGGTAAGGTAGGAGGCCTGACCAGTTGAACACTGGGAACTCAGATAGCCTCATGCCAGGCTCACTGGAGAACTTCATGCCACTGTCTTTTGTGAGACTCAGTGAAAAGCTTATAATGCTGGTGGTGGCATTGGCATTGTGGGCACCAGTGATGGGAATCTAAAAGATGGCGGTCATTCCATAGTTGGAAAATGAGGAGCTGAACCCAGTAAATTTCCATCTGTCTCTTTCTCATTTCAGGCACCACTACAAAAGGTACAGAAACCATGCCTTTGTTACAAGCTGTGTCTTGCCCAGGCTGTCATTAAAATGACTCTTGGGATAATTCCTCCGTATGCTCAGACTGGATTGCCAGAGCTGTGTATACACGGATGTGTGTGTAATTTCGGTGTGATGTTTACTACATTATATAAATATTTGTGTCACTCTATAAAACGTTAGGTACTCAGTTAATGCAACTTTAAAGTCAGGTGATATTTCACTGAAAATTATTAGTCTCTCTGTGTCCAGTTTAATGGACTGAAATGCTTCTCAATTTCATTGTTTTATGCTTGTCTTCTTGCTTATTACATGGATCCTAAAGTTTTTGTGTTAATAACAATTTTTAAAAACTAGTCTGGAGGTTCCTTCTGTAGTCTTGCAGTTGTTTTTGAGCTGGGACTCTGAAGAAAGAGTGGGAAAGAAAGAAAGAATTTCTGCAAAAGGAATAAAGCTGAAATGTCATCTCCAAAAACGGTGGTGGAGTAGCCAGGAAGATGAACTAATTCACCTCAGAACTTATTTATTGGCCAGGTCTTGAGAATGAGAAATAGAGTATGGCAAAATTATGCATAATGTCAATCTGCTTCTTCATCATCATCATGGCTAGGCTTCACAAATGAAGATATGGGAAAGGCTCTCCCCACGCTTGCTGCAAGTGCGCTGATGGCTAAAAAGGCTGATGCGGGACAGGCAAGTCCGGTTGCAAAAAGAACAGTGGAAAGTCTCCTTAGGTGGTAGTGACGAGACACGGTTCTTTCTGCGTTGTCTTTTTTCCTCGAAAGTGATTCTACGTGCATTCTCAAAGGAGGCAGCAGCGTTAAGGATGGTGTGTCTCCATGTCTCTCGATTGGAGGCCAGAGTGGACCACTGATGGCAGTCAATATGACCAACACTGAGATGTTGTTTCAGGGAATCCTGGTATCTCCTCTTTGGGGCAAATTGGTTGTGGCAGCCAGTGGCGAGTTCACCATAGAGCACAATCTTAGGGAAGCAGTGATCCTCCATCCTGGAGACATGCCCTGCCCAGCGCAGCTGCGCCCTCAGCAGCATGGCCTCAATACTGGTGACCCCTGCCTGTTCAAGGACGGTAACATTAGTCATGTAGTCAGTCCAGTGGATGTTTAAGATTGCACGGAGGCAGCGCTGATGGAAGCGTTCGAGGAGTTGCAGGTGATGGCAGTAGATGACCCATGATTCAGACCCATATAAAAGAGTGGACAGTACAATGGCTCTGTAGACACTAATCTTTGTACTTTTCTTCAGGTGTTTATTGCACCAGATTCTTTTATGGAGTTTTCCAAAGGCTCTGTATGCCTTTGCTAACCTGTTGTCTCTCTCTTTGTCAGTCTTACAATCTGAGGAAATGATACTTCCTAGATAGTTAAACTGCTGGACTGACTTAAGCTCTGACTTGCCTATGGTGATTTCATTTTGGGAAAACCTGTCACTCAGCTGGTCAGTTAAGCTGTTCAATAAACTTACACTTTGAAAACAGTGCTAATTGGCCTGTGGTGTCTCTTGTTAAATCTGGAAGAAAGTGTGTTGTGGCTCTGGGAAAACAAAAACCCATCAATGTAAAAACAAAAAAACCCAACAATATTAAAAAAACCCACCACAACAGAAAACCATTCTCCCTTTTTAGTCAATTTACTGCAAGTGGGCTTTAGGAGATGTATCTCATCACCTTATCCTTTATTACTGATGAAATTATGGTATCTCTTAAAGCTGCTTTTTGTTAAAAAAATTAAACTGCTTATTTCAAACAAAGTTCTATCTCCTTTATCTTTAAGTAGAGTTCATGAAGGTTGTCCTAGCTCTGTTTCTGCCAGTATAGCTTTTCTCCAGGTGAAATCAATGGTAGTAAAACCATTTTTTTTTTAAATTTTTTTTTTTCCTTCTCACACTGGCGCTGTGAAACTGTTTGGTGCTTAAGGATGTAGTGTAGTTACAGATAGTATTTCCTGGCCACAGCTTTCAAGGAATGACTAGTGTATAGGTGTCAGGCTGTAAAGGTTGGTAGAGCCACCTCTGGGCTCACTTTCAGTGAGTTGTGTGTGTTGACAAAGGTTTTTATTAGACATTTCCTCCCAAGCTCAGTAAAATTGAATTAAGGCTGCTTTAAACTAGTTTATTCAGTTATGAATAAACATCCCAGAGGTTACAAGCAACAAACTTAAGTGGGTTTTTCTTCTTTTCCTTAGCTTCCTGGCTAGTGTTGTGTACTTTATGTAACAGATGAAAAGGTAGGGTTTTTTTGTTTTGTTACATACTAGTAATGTAGGTAATGTGTAGTGTGTAATTGCTGTACTAGTAAGTGTTTGGCAACTGGGAAGCGTGGAGGTACACAGAAAAGTGAACCTCACTGTGAAGCTGGCAATTTACTTTCCAAAAAGGGAACTTATTTATAGTACACCTTCTGCAATTCTGATAGCTCTATACTGTGATAGGGCAGAGGAACCTTAAAGTCAAGACAATACTTCCTTGGAGGAGGTGTGGTGTCTTACACCTGTATCTGTTGTTGCTTTTTTAGTCACACATCTGTGCTTTTCAAAGGATGCCAAAAATGTCCATCTTGGTACTTAGATTATTTCAAATTTCCTTCAATTTGCTACCATTTTTAAGTAAAGATTTAAATTGCTCAAATCGCTTATCAAACCAAAGCATTAGAGCACAACGGCATCTAATTCAATCGAGCAAAAAGCAATGTTATTTCGAACACCGTTTTAATAATTGGTTTTACTTTGATGTTTAATAAGAATGAAAAATATCATTTTATTTTCAGTCCTCTGTCCTCACTGTCTCAGGAGAGTAAAATGTTGTTTCTATAACTGGGTTGTTCCTTAACTATTTGATAGTGTGCCAAATGTATTGAACGGAAACTGCTTAATAACAGATCTTTTGCAGTGACATGTCTGATTTTTATAAAACATTGTAATAATTGGCTTCATTGGTACTGTCAGAGTGAACTTTAAATGAAAGTTGAAGTCACTAGTCCAGGGGTTTTTTTTCACTTAGTTCAGGGTAAAACTATTAGACAGTAAGTGACTTACTGGTTTTTCTGCTTTCAATTAGCAACCCAATTTTATACTCTTTTAATTATCATTTAATTGGATTTCCCTCTTACACTCAGAGCCTGGCAGCCAAACCAGCTGATTTAGTATTTGGCACAACTGAGAGGGTGAAAATTTCTTCTTTGAATCTTTCTCTAGAGAGTATGTTTCTGTCAGCATAGGAGCTCCTCTCTGGAAGTGTCAAATCCCCTTTAATAACTCCTTTCTAGCTGCATTTGTGCCCAACTCTGAATCCACTATTTGAGTATTGGTTTCAAGTGAGTGGGCTGAAGTCTCCGAAGTAAAGCTTTAATGTAAACTGTAACCAGATAGGACGTACAAACAGTTCTTAAATTAGATTCAAAAAGGTAGCGTTGGTATATGTGTAAGTTGTCCCTGTAGCTGTTCCAAGAGATTAATTGTCATGTCCTTGCATGTTCATAGTGGGAATTAGTGTTGCATATTGACCTTTGAAAGTAAACTAGAGAACAAGGCAGGGTTTGGGGATGCTTTTAAAAAGGAACTGGAAAGGAGAAAGGAAAACACTCAATGGTTTAGGGACTGAAGGAGAGTTAGCACATTGAAGCCTTGTCGTGCTGGGAGAAGTGGCTTTTCCTGAGCCTTCAGCTACAGCCCTCTCCCCTCCACTGGCAGACAGTAGTCAGGAAAGCACCACTAAAAAAAAAAGGGGGAGAGGGAAATAGGAAGAGCATGTTGCTCTCCCATTACTAGTCCTGAACTCTAAACATGGATAACATCATTCTCTCTGATGCCGATTGCATTTGTAAGTTTAAAAAAAAGGCCCGCCATCTGTTGGCAGGACTTCTCTCTGTCAGCTTCTGGCTCCTCTGCAAACTGTTTTGGGAGTGCGGAGGGAGGACGGTTTGCATTCACGTTAAATCAGTTAGCAGAGCAATTTCTTTTTTAACCTCCTTTTGTAATCCTCAGAGTTAAATGTTTTCAGCTCATAGTTCAGTTGCAGTTATTTGTAGCTGGCATTCACATTTGTTCTGTAATTCAATTTAGATGATGCTGCTTGGCCTAAATTGGAGCAGACTTGTAGAAGGAGCTTGGTGCGTGTAGAAACCGAGCGCTAGCTCCGTAGTTAAGGTCATCCAGGTAAAGCTGTAAATATTTCCCCTCAGTTTTAAGGTATAGTTATCTGGCTCAAATTCACTTATTGAATTATGATTGATACTATCAGATCTTACCTGTCAGATTTCTCAACTACTAAAAATGCTGACTAACAACCTTATTGTCATCACACAAATACTGTAATGTTCTCATTAATCCATGTGGTTTCAGTTTCAGCTGTTTGCTAGTTATTTATTTATTGCAGTCTATTTTCTGAATAGCTTCCAGCTACACATTCTTCAGAGAGATGAGATTTTATTCATACATGTATCTACTTATAGGTGAGGAATTTGAAACTGGAGCATGAGCAGGAAAAAAACAAGATCTTGTCAGAAGCATTAGAGACACTTGCTACTGAACACCATGAACTAGAGCAGTCTCTGGTTAAGGGATCTCCACCTCTCAGCATCCTCAGTGAAGAGCAGTTCTATGATGCTGTTTCAGGTAAGTATGGATGTCCAGAATGTGAGTGTGCAGCCAGCATGTGTGTAGTGAATGTGTTGAGGATGGGGGAAGAGGGTGGGAGCAGTCTCACTTTAACTCAAATCTCTGCCTTTTTAACGTGGACTTAATTTTAAGAAAATGCTGCATTTGCTTTTAGAGTAGGGCTTTAAAAATATGCCGGATTTCACTTGTAGAATTGTAATGTTTCACTTTAGCAGGACAAAATGTTGCAAAACCACAGGATAGTAATGACGGGTCTGATTGCGGGATTGTGGGCTCCTATTTTGGGAGAGGTAACTGTATCTTGTCACCTTCTGACTTGCTTTGTGCTTTGTCCGTGGTGTATGCTTTTTCCTTTGTTCTATTGTTAAGATCAGTCCATAGAATGCCTAGTTTTGACGGATAATGAGGCTAAGAAAGGCTTGCTCCATATCAGTTTTGTACACTTGAAGTGTTAGAGGTGGAAGAAAAGGATGAATCAAAATCCTGCATGCGTTTCTGAAATGTCTTTCCCCGTCTGCTCTTTAGTTTAGTATTTTTCATATTTTCATATGCAGAACATGCAGATAGTGATTCTGGAAGATTCCGAACTGCCGAAGATGATTCCAACATGCATTTTTATAGAGACGCTGTACATAGTGCAATAGTAGCTCTAACTGGGTGATGCTGCAGCACTGAGCTGTGCATGACTGTGAAGGATCAGGAAAAGCTCGAGGGTGAACATAATCTAACTGTAGCAGATAATTAGGTTGTGATGGCAAACTTCACAAGCATGCATGGGGTTACTTTTTCTGTGAGCTGAACTGTCTGATGCTTCTGGCAGATGAGAAGAGCAGCGTTCCCAGACTCCTTGATAGGTATTGTGCAGTGGGAAACTTAAGCAGGGAAAAAACAGGCAAAGTGGGATCTATGCACAGGAACACAGCAAATTAACAGCAGACTTTGCTGCTTGGCACAGTAGCAGATTTATCAAGCCTTCAAAAAGAGACTGAGGAACACTAGAAACAGGTTCTTCAACCAGAACCAAAAGAACAATTCTGCTGAAAGACCTCAGGCTTTTTTGATTGTCCACAGAGCAGAGAACAGTTCTTTATCTGATGCTACTGGAATGTAGTCTATCCAGCCAGGCTTGCTTTGTGTATGTGAGAGAATATTCAGCTTTAAGGAACTGTTAGTCTATACACCTTGTAACTGACCCAATCTCTAAATACTGTTGAATGAAAACGTCCAAAGCCGCCTCTATAATTGTCAGAGGTTGGTGGTATTATCCTTGGAAGCTACAAACAAATCACATTGAGCGGATTTGTAGAACTGGGAAACTTGTTGAGCGCATGTATGTGCACATACATTAAAAACACATGTATGTCATTTCCCACTCCATTGGGAGAAGTCACTTGACATAATTCATTTTCATTGCATTTCAAATAATTTTCTGGGACAGACTCACTTTCTTGACTGTCTGTCAGTTTCATCAGACTGGTGTAAAATTCTCTTCTCTAGGTTGTTCACACGTAGTGCTTTGCAGAGATTAGGATCTTCTTTGTCTCTAAAGGCAGAGGTGGCTAGGAAGAGGGAAATGTGACATTTTCTTGACTGCTGAATGCATGTTACCACTTTCACCATAAGCAAAAACCGATTTTTTTCTTTTTTACGTGGCTTGAGGTGAGGCTCTTTTACTAATCACTGGCATTCTTGTAAAGCTTTGTAATCTCCTTGTTTTTCTGCCATGTCTGTGGCGTCTCAACTAGAAGGCTTCTTGTTGCTGTATGACAAGAATGCAGTGAGAGCAGAGAATCTGGGAATATCTGACACTGGTGCAGAGTTTGAGAATGTGGATCTTCTTTCTCGGGCTAATGAGGTGGGAGATGTGATCAAAGATATTTTCATAATAGAGGGCAGTGGCTAGGCCTAATTGTGGGAAGCTAAAAATTTTTATGTTTCCAGGAATCTAAATTGCTATGACTTTGTCTTCCAAACTTTTGCTTAACCTGATTTGCAAACTGATAGCATTTTATTAAGTTAAATTATATTGATTTTGGGCAAATAGCCATATTCATGAGTTATCTTTCTAGGCTGAAAAATTTGCTGAATTTGCTAGACTGAGCAAACAGTAACGTATTTTAACAGGGTGATATAACAAGTTATAATGTCTGTCGGTGGGAAAATGCCACTACTTAGAGTATTTTTTTCTATTAGGATATCATCTTTTTCTACTTACAGTTCTCTGAATTTTTAAATCTCCACCGTAGGAGTGAGTTTAGAAGTGAGAGTGTTGCGTAACTAGGCTTGCACTTTGAGCTGAAGAGTTGTTAGTTTTGACTTGACAGGTTGAAAGAAACTGCGGCTTTTTGTTTTGTTCTTTAAAAGAGTGTTGTCTGCATATAAGACACTTCTTGTTTACTCTCAACGAAAGTATTGCTAGTGGGACAAGTTAGAGCACTGCAAGACTTTGAAACGGGTTTTTAGGGGGGGAGTATATCAAAAAGGACGTGTTCACAGCAGCAGCAACTTGTCCCCATTTAGTTCATATTGTGGAGGACTCCGATTACTCATGAATGAAGCTGAGTCAGAAAATACAGTCCAGTTGCTATTGGACGCTCAGTCCGTGGTAGCAGAGTAGAGCTAATCTGAAGAGACACCACCAGAAATGGATCTGTTTCGATGGTCAAGTCCTCAGCACTACCTGTTCTGCTTGCAGATCTGCTCCAGCCAAGTCATGCTACCTGCTAATGTTGGCATAGATTGAATTGTTCACTGATAAGTCTGTGCTGTGTAGTTCTGTCTGTAGAAATTGTGGCCGCAGTTGCAGAAATAACCTCTTTCTTTACCAAGACTGAAGTGAGGAAAATGTTTGTCATGTGGTAAGATTACTTACTGAAGTTGGAGTTTATTTTCTGAAGTCTCCTCTTTTTATTTTGAAGTGATATGCTGCTGTCAGTGCTTTCTGACTGTTGCGGTAACACCTAAATCTCTGCAGTGGGAGAGCAGTAGACACTGAACATGAAAGGAAGAACCTACAGCAAATGGGAGTTGCTTGTGTTACCAAAGCTTGGTATCCAGTGTTAAGAACAACAAAGTTGAGGGTGTTACTAATCTGAATTCTGATAGCAGTAGGTCAGTTAACAGCAGTTCCTGGTACACTGATCCTCTCTTCATGGGAGTGGTGGAAATGTGTAATTAAACTCAATACCATGCAGTGCTGGAGCTCTTGTTTTCAAGATTGACTGCTCGACATGTGTCAAACTCTTCTATGTTTAAAGTGGGGTGGGGCAGAAGGGGAGGGAACTGGGGAAGGGAAGAAGTACTAAACAAGTAGCAAAATTTAAAAAGAGCAATGCTATCTCGTAGAGAGCTGGAAAAATTACTCCAGCTTTGATTAAGAATACAGATCTGAGGAGCATATGAAAATACAATACAAATTCAGAGTCAAATCCACACTGCTGAAAACATGGCTAGGTAGGTCAAGAATTAAAGAGCAAAGTTACTTGATTTTTGCCTTGTAGATAGATGCCTTGCCCATGCACAAATTGTGCACCTAATTTGGGAAGAGCTCAGATCTGCATTGGTTTTTCTTTTTTACGAGTTTTATCTGAGGAGTGTTTTTTTCTGCAAACACAAGTTTTGTGTGTTGAGGGGGTTATTGGTGGTTTTACATAGATGCAATCTTACAGTAAAAGCGGTTATTTAGCTACAGGTACATTGAGAATACACTAAATCTAACTCGTCATAATATCACTTCAACTGGTATGTACCACTGCTGGCTGCTGTGTTTATAAATAATGCTCTTAAATGGTACAAGAAGTAGTAGACTACATCTGTTGCTTTTGCCCTCTTCCAGTTATCAGATTGTACAAGAGTAAAAATGGCACAAAAACCATAGAAACCTGTTGCCCTTCCTTCCATGTTTAGAGTAGTTTGTCAAGTGGCTTTTTTTGCATGTATACCAAAAATATTTCACAGCCTCAAGAACACTGCTGCCTGTGGACTTCTTGCTTTGAATATAGTTAAAAGAATTAATTCAGTTATCTCAGATGGATGGGAAACACCTGGTCAGAATTCAAACCCAACTGTATCAGTGGTGAAACACTACCTTTCTCGGATGTATTTACTAATGAAATACATTGGACAAACTTTTCTGTCCAAATCTGAACACTTACCAGTTGCAGCAATAGCAGATGAACTCCCTGGAATTAAGTTTGTGCCACTGCCTCTGCTGTTTCCCCTTCCTCTTCCACTCTTGAAAAATATAGCTGGTGTTTTTGCTGTTACTCTTTCAGGCTTTATGATCTGGAGAGCCTCCTAGTCAGCCTGGTCTTGTCTCAAAAATCACTTAAAAATTTTGGCTTCTGAAGAGGAACTCTTATTCCTTCTCCCCCCTCCTTAACACACACCCCCCTAAATTCAACAGAAAAAAGAAACCCCTCATTTTCTCCTAGTCATCTGTTTGACAGCTGCTCTGTAGAAACTTGTGAATATAAATCTTTTTTTGCAGTGACGGGGGAGTATGCAAATCTTAATTCAGAAAAGAGTTCGCTGCAAGTGCACAGGAAAAAGCTCTGTTAGAGTTGCTTGTTGGTCTGTGCTCACAATACAATACTAGGTTTTTTCACTCTGACACCTTAACAAGCTCTCAAGGCTCGTTGAGCTCATTGGGTTAAGGGAGGTTGCTGAGGTAAGGATTGGAGACTGATACCTTTGGCAGGAGCTGCTGTAGACATACTTTCTCAGTTTCTTGGGAAAATGGGTGACATGTCTCTAGAGAGCAATTTTTTACAACAGTGTCATGTTTCATTCTTCTACTGTTCTTTGTTGTGTAGCATGCTTTTGTATTAAGTAAGGTGTGAGCCTTGGAGAAGGCTGGCTGGTCAGTGTCTACAGGTCTGGAGGGGTTTGCAGGTGTGGAGCTCAGTCCAGCAGAATTGTCTCTCAGCACTACAAGGCCATCATTAGGAGAACTGATCATATGTGGTGTTTAAAAATCCTTGTTATATTGAGAAGCATATCTGAGAGCGTTTGGCAGTTCTGGTGAAGCTTACCTGTTCTTCCCTTTTTGCCTCTGAAGTCCTAGATCTGTTGCAGAAACTCAGATTGAGGGAATTTGTGTGACATGACTCTTGTCTGAAAGCAAGACATTCCTAGAAGAAGGACCCTACAGGAGGCAGACTTTGCTTAATGTTACTGGGTTTGTTTCATGCTTTCCTTGTCATTGATTCTGTTGCCCTGGTTGAGCAGCTCTTTCAAAAGAGAGATGGAATACATGCTTTGAAGGGATTTGTAGCTTGTCATGTGGGGATGCTGAGGACCAAATTGTATTACACTGTTAAGAGTGTCTCTTCCTCTGTGATATTTGGATACGCCGGAAAACTCTTTTCCTGACTACCTGGGCTTATGATGTCTGAAGAAATCTGTATTTTGTGTAAGAGACTTGTCCACAAGTAAAAATGCTTCTTCTTATCCTACTTGTTAAATATAGAACCCATCAAACTAATGCTTTTATATGTTATATCATAATTTGGCATAGAACTAGACTGACAAATTTGGGGAAAATTGTGAGAAGATTCTCTGGAGTGCCAGTCCACTTCTTTAACATATCCTCAGCACCAGCTGGCAGTTCTTTTCATTCCCTAGCAACTGGCTTAATTTCAGTACTGTCTTGACGAGGATAGGGATAGATGTTTTTAGTGAAAGGAAAAATCTCCTTTATGCTTCTAGATCTCTCTCTAGAAAGATTGAACACATTGTAACACAGCCCATCCATTCATCAGGATTTTGTCCTGTTCTTGACCCTTCTGCAACCAGATGTAGCAGAAAGTCCTCTTGTCACTATCCCCTTCAGAAAGGCAACATAAAATTTACATGTTCTAGAACTGTAAATTGGCATAAAAAGCTGGCATAGTTTTTTAAAGGAAAAAAAACCAAGAAAGCACCTGGCAGTAGACAGCTGTGACTGAGTTGTTCTTTGGATGGACTGCTACTTCAGCAAGTTTTGATTACTAGTTTTGAATTAGAATGAGCATGTGAGAGAATGACTAATTTTGCAATTATTTCTCTGGGGTTTTGCAGGGAAGAGCAGTAGCATATGCTGAAAGCAGAACATGGCAGGAATGGTGACTACTACAGTTTGGGTCTGGTTTTTTTCAGAAGCAGTGAGGCTTGCATTAAGCTGTTTATCATTCAGAGTTGTACCTGGTTTCCACTAAAGGATTTTTCAAACAGCATAGAAATCGGTGTCTTGAGCTGTTCTCTTACTTCCTGGAACTTGCTTAATCCTTTGACAATCTTGTCAGGTTGGAAAGAAAACATGACACAAAAATACAGCCTTTTGCTAGGAAATTTTTACTTCCTGATTTGGGGCAAGTATCTTCTCCAGAGCTGGGCAAACACTACCTGACCAAAATAGTGGCTGGAAAGAAGGCAGTCTTGTTTGATGTTGGTTTTAGTTTTAAATGTGATACGGATTGTACTATTAACCTGCCTTCCACAGTACAAAGTTTATCTTGTTGGTTGGTGAGCTTATCATTTAGACTTTGCTGGGACTTACGTGGTTGGTGTAATCTACTCCTCCTGTTCTTTGGTACCTGTTCAGTAAGTTGGGAGGTGAAAGCTGATGGACAGGACTGAGTGTCTTAAAAACTTAGACCTAACCGAAGGAGGAGTCATTACTGGAACGCCGAGATACCTGTTGGTTAGGTAAGGTACTGCCTTCTGTATGGCACTAGCACTTGTCCTAAGCAAGTTCCAATAGCTTCGGTTTAATAAAAATGTCAGACTTTGGCTCTGTTTGATAGAGAATTTTTAATGTACTATGTTCTTGCTTATTGTGCAATTTCTTTCTATCTAGATGCTGAGCTGCAGCAGTCTGTGGCAGTACTAGTTACTTACCAAATAGATGCTGTCATCAGGACACAGGAGCCTACTTAGGTTTCAGTTTTTTACAAGGAGGGGAGATCTGTTAGTGTCTGAAGTCTAGCACTGGCGGTAGATTCATTAACATGCACCTGCTCTTTTGCAGATTCAGAATCTGAAAAATCATTAAGTGGGTTTGAAACAACAGCAGCCTACTCATTAGAGGACAGCATGGATTCAAAAGATACAATAACTTCAAGCATGACTGAAGAAAAGGTTTGTGGCAGTGAGGAGCCATTGTCTAACGGAATCAAAAAGCACAGGTAGGAAGTTGTCTGTTCCTAAACTCTTATAATATGCTTTAATGGTGACTAAAAACACAACAGGAATCTGGAAAGCTAACAGGAAACTTCTAAAACTTTGTTAGGGATGATAGAGAAGTAGTTGATTGTGCTATGATTTTATAAAGAACGTTTTTCCAAGGCTGTTGTGCTCCTTTGCATTTTGTTTATTAGTGATCCCATCTGAATAAGTAAAAATAAAATATAATGTGCTGTCTAAAAATGGACACATTTGGTTTTTATTAGATCTTAATTGAGATCTATGTGGATTTTAATTCCTTCATGTATCTTTAATGACCTATACCTCCTATTGCCTCTTTAATTTCCAGTCATTTGATCCTTCTGTTGGTATCAGAAAAATATTGCTAGCCCGGCATCAGAAACTCAAATGTGAACAAAGGGAGTCTTATTCTAAAAGTCTCATCCATGTTTTATGTGCTTATTTTGAGTTGTCAAATGATCCATTTTTGTTTGTTTCCTTGCTGATAAAGGAGAACAATAGGTCTGGAGTTAATGACATGTAACAGACACCAGTATTCTCCAGTTTCAGCAAAAGGGCACTATAACGTTTGTGCTACAGATCAAGCCAGACTTCAGCATGTTTCTAAAAAGACTACTTTAGAAGTGTTTGGGATGTGCAGAATGATGATAGGAATACCAGATTCCTGTAAAAACAGGAAATTAACATTTAATTTTACAGAAGCAAGCAAAACAGGCTTTAATTACTTTGATTTAACCTAAACAGTTAAACTGCAGCAACTGTTGAAGTGTGTGACAAACTTCAGAGACATGATGTTTCAAGGTTCAACTGTGCATGTCCCATACTAGGCAAATTCTAAGGCAGATGAGGGCTTGGGTGCAGTAATGGGTGGTTTGGAAGATAACGTAAAGCAGCTGACTAAGCGTGTTGTTTTACACTCTTGTTCTGTTACCAAGATGGTATTTATGGCCTTGGCCAAGTGCCTTTCCTAATTAGAGGAGGAAGTTCAGGAGTGGGGGGGGGGGGGGGGAAGCAGTAGGTGAATACACTCTTGAGTTGCATTCTGTGCCTTGGAAACAATAAGGAGAAAGGAAACAATTCATAATCAACATGAAAATGATGGTGCATGTTGACTTGCGTTGTCATGAGGAGTTTTAACAGGAATTGATCTTCTGTTTACCATAAAAAAGAAGTTACTTGGCAAGTTTTTGTAGTGGCGCACTGTGTTGTCAGAACTGACTGGGAGAGCATTTCAGATCGTCTGGTTTTATAAAGGGCAATGAAAAATAATAAACAAGTACCTCTGCCTGAGTTGTTTATCTGAGTTGCATGTCTTAGAGAATATAGGAACTTGTAGTAAAATGAGTGCATAAATTAGCTGGCTAATAATTAACTGTTAAGGAAAAGTGGAAATTTTTTTGGATCTGTTTTGCATATAAATCAGAATGCATAGTCATATTTTATGTAACTAAATGGGTATAGAATGTTGGCTGTATTTTACGGGACCAAATGGTTGTAGAGCCCATTAGAGGTTGAGCTGTGATGTCAGGCTTTTTTACCTGGCACCTTGATGTCACATTGGGTTTTGTCCACAAATACATTGATGCAAACTGTTTCTCCCTAGAGTTCAGATAATTTAAATTTTACCTCCAAGGAAATCTTTTCAGGGGATGGGAGTTGTATGATGTTTTTAGCCTCATTTCTGATGCTCTTGGTGGTAGCAATGTTTGACCTGGTGCAGCATTTGTTTGATATGACTTCAGAACTGTGATGTCTACCTAGAGCTGTTGGCTCCTGTTTGTGCTTCTTTTTGTTCAGGGGCTGGTTCTAACCCTGTGCATACACTGTGTCCTTTTTAGAGCAGAGACACAAACTCCTGATGCTGTGCAAAGTAAGGGGTTCAGAATGTTTTGACGTCACTTAATTCCATCCTTACACCCTTGGGTTTGCTTATAGCTATTTTTTTAACTTTTTTTTTTAAATTTTTGTTAACAGCATGGAAATAAGTCACTTGGAGAATAGATGGGCTTAATTTCTTTTGCTTAAAATCTTGATACCTCAAATGAATAGAGGATCTGCAGGCACATATAGGTTGTGCTGAGAGTGCCTAACACTGTTTAGCCATCAGTATAAATAAGACTATTTCCTATCTTCATCTAGAAAACCTGAGGTCCAATCTGTGCCTCGAATATTATTTGACTGGTTGAGAGTTTTCCACACAGAGGTGGAAGTTGATTTTTGACTGGGGGTGATATGTGTTTTGATTTTGGAAATCTAGGAATAAACCTCTTTGTTCCAAGGAATTAAAAGTGTTGGGAAGTGCATATACAGATAGATGAAGACAGTGCCACATACAACTGCTCTCTTATTCTGGGGGTTTTGTTGGTTTTTTTAAATGTAGTTTGCATCCTACTGGTTGTTCACAGAGTGTTTTGAAAGTGGATTTAATTTTTGAGAACTTGGGAGAGGAGAATAGCATATTGAGAGAGAGGAGAATAGTACATTAAATAATCTGGACGTATTCAAATCACTTCTCTTTAAGAGGGAATTTTTTAGTGTGAGCCAAGCTTTTAAAAAGAACAACCAACAAAAAAAGAAAAAGCCAACAAAATATAACAACAAAAAATCCACCCCTCAAGAAAGTTCAAACAACCAATCCCCCAAAAAATCCATTCCATAAAAATGTTCTGTAGTAAGTGCCAACATTTAACATCCACTTGTCACTGCTGTTTCTCTCTTATTGCTGAGTTTTGTAGTCAGCTTCCCCTTTGGTCTCTGCATTGGGGGCCTTTCAGAATGCAAACAAGTTGGTGTTCAATTTTTTGGGAGCCAGGAGGTTGTTTGTTCAGGGTTGCATGAAGAGCAAGCCAAACATGCCTTTTCCACAGCCAATGTCTCATTTCCCACAAGATTCCTGTAGTAGTTGGTCTGCTGTAGATAACGCTGTGGACAAGTGTTTTTGTTTAAGTGAACGATCCTAAACACATCTTGTCTGTTCTACTGCAAAGAAATCAAAGCAGATGTTTTTGTCATTTAAAGCTAAAATTAACTCCCTGAGTTGTTTTTAAAACTGACATCTGGAAGGAAATTTTTGCAGTCACAAACCTTTCCTTTAATCACAGGGGGGGTGTCAAGGTTAGTAGGCCTCAAGTCTTGGCTGCCTGTCATTTTTCCACCTGTCCTTACTTGTCCCAGGGATGTTTCTTGGTGGCTAAATACTGCTTTGTTTCTTCGGTATGTGTATGTGTTAGATGGAGGGAAGAACTGACTCCTTGCAGCAGGTTTGACTCATGTAGGTAACAAATGTGCATGAGAGGCTGAAACTGAATGACAACTTTCAAATAATTAAAGGAATTGACCAAAGGGACTGGTCAACTTTAAGGAAAATGTTATGTTTCAATATGTAAGGAAAGCAATCCCTGTATATACTTCAGCACACTAGAGGTACATGAGTATGTTTCACATGCAGAAGGACTCACTTTGACACAAATGTACATTCTGCTAACTGCCTTCATTAAAAAATACATAGGAAAAAACAAGTAAACGCTACAAATGAAGATAAGACTGAATTCTTGGTGGACACTGTCCTCTCCTGGACATTTGTGTCAAAGCATCCACACTAGTGTTTTATGCCTAATATTATCCAAGATAATCTGTTTGCAAAATTATTTTTGTATCAGCGAAAAATCAAAATAGGGAGTGAGTGATGATATATCAGTCAATAAAAGCAATCCTTGTACCCACTCCTCCTCTGCATGGAAGCTGAGTAAAACAAGTCAGTGTTGGGCTGTTACCTACTGCTAACATAATAGTTTGGTACTGCGAGGAGTTCAGATATATGACTAGGTTTTTGATTAGATAGGGCTTGTTGTATTTTGAGGAGCATTCTTTTGGTTTTGTTTTTTCTGAGAACCGAAGCATCAGGCCTAGTAAAGGTGTTCCAGCAGCAGGTAAGTATGGGAGGTAATACAGTAAATAGGGCTACTGAAACAAGCAAGTTAGACTGAGTATTTTTTTTTCTCTTGGCAGTTTTTCTCTTTAGCAGAAAAGTGGGGTGGAGAAGAGCCTGTTCACACTCTCTAAAGACATTGCTTTAGCTACCTTGAGGGGAGACAAGACCACTTCAGTTAAGGGGGCGACATGATCATTAAGACAGAGTTAACTAAACTTTGAAACTTTACTAGTTCATGCAGTTTGAGTGAGCTCTAGGTAATTTTTATCCAGTGATAAGAACTATTATTGATAAGAATTTAAAAATTCTGGGTTTTTTTTCACATTGGTAATAGCTTCATGATCCAAACACTAATTATTTTAACTAATTTAGTGTTGTTGTGAACAAAGGACTTTAATATTTACGCTTTTCTATAGGTAAATTGAAATAATAGTTGAGCTGGTCATTAGCACTAAGAAAACTGAACAGAATCTGTGCCTGATTTCTCATAGAGCTGAGAAATACATGCTATGTTACACAGGCTAAATGGTGGTCTTGAAAGTATGCTTAAGGCTTGTTTCAAGATGTGTCAGCCTGCTGTAGAACAGGTTGCTGTATTTCTGTTTTGTAATTGTGCTGCTTTTTCTGTTGTTCCTGTGGGCTGATTTTAATATAAGCAATAAATGTCATGGACTTTTCATTGTCAGTATAAAGCTGACTAGGAAAAAAAACCCAAATCCACTCTACCTTTTAACCTCCAGATCTGTTCAGACATAGTGAACATACTTGATTTACCTATTCAAATTCAACTTACGTTTTCACAAAGACACAACTAAACATCTTAATGGTGCCATAGTGAAAACATTGTTTGGATAACCGATGAAGACATCAGTTCTGCTCTTATGTGGGTTCTGGTTTTGGAGAAGTTCATGTTTCTGTGCACATAAAACAGTTTAAGCACTTCAAAGGAGCACTGTCATTCCCCGTTAGTTTTTAATTGAAAACCAGGAAACTGTTACTTTCAAAAATGAGTATTTGAGCTTCTTAGTCATGGTCAGTAATGGAAAACTTTTCTTCTGCTTTTTTCCCGTTCTTTCCACAGAACAAGCTTGCCATCTCCAATGTTTTCCAGAAATGACTTCAGTATTTGGAGTATCTTAAGAAAATGCATTGGCATGGTAGGTAAGGAGAAAGCTATGATAAAATTGATTGTTTCATTTGAGGTCCAAATGAAAACTTGTTGGGGAGAAGGGGTCTTTCAGTGTTTGGCTTTTTTTGGTTTGGGTTGGGGTTTTTTAATTTGCTTCTTATGCTTTATTTGCTTTCAGAACTCAAAAAGATAAGACTTGTTCAGAGCAATATCCCTTCAGTAAAAACATTTTCTCTTGACTTTTAACCCTTTAAGCACTTTGTGGTAGCAATTTTTTTTTTAAATTTTGATTGTGAAAAAAACAAAACAAACCCAAACAAAAAGCTGCTTTAATTTTGCTCTTCTCCCTTCCCCTTAATATCTAAGCCCTCCCTCCCTCCATGGTGTATTACTCACCAGATGGTGGCCAGATCACAGTTAACTGGTTGGCATCTAAGGGTGAATTGAGAAGAATTTTTCTCTCCATTAGATCCTACAACAGGCTGAAACCACTTGCTGCTCATAAACCTCCATCAGCCTCTAACAGTAGCCCACAGAAGGGAAACATACATGTTTAATCACTCTTGTTTTCTCCTCCTCCCTTTGGTGTAAGTTAGGAGCAGCACCAAGCAATGGGGTGTGGAAATGATGAGAATGCCTGCATGAGCAGCTCCAAGTCTCTCAAGTTGTTGTGAAGCATCTGAGGCTTCTCACAGTCATTTCAGCAGATAAGAGTTATAACCTTAACATACAAAGAACAGATTGAAAGCCTGTCTTGCATAAGGTGAAGGAAACAAAATCCATTAAGATCTTAATTCTGCTTTGCAGGAATTGCTGCAAAGAAGCTGCAGCTGTGGGGGACACCAGAACTTGCAGTGTCTTGTCCCAAAGTGTCTGCCAAAGCTGTTGGTGCCAGATGTTGCTGTTATGGCTAAGGAAGGTGCAGTTTCCTGCACACATGGCACATTGCTATGTTATGCACTCAGAGGGCATGCTTTTTAAAAATGGGGGAAAAAATAAATACCATTCAGACCGTGGGACAACTTTTCAATTTTTATTCCTGTTACAAAGCTTCCTTTTTCTCCAGCATACAGAATCCCCATTTTTACTCCTGAGCTGCTCTGTTTCCCTGTCCTTTCTTATCCTCCTACCCTCCACCTGCCTCCAAAAAAAATAATATATTTAAGTAAACAGATGGCCTATATCTATTTTTGGAGTAATAAATAACTTAATCTTTAAAGGAGTCCTTAATATGTCATTCCATTGTTTTCATTTCACTTTCTTAATGCATTTGTTGATGGGAAGTTTGATTGGTGTTTGGTTTTCTTTCTGTTTTAAAAGAAGCCTTAGCACCAGCACAGCTCTGCTTATTGAGCTTAAAAGGGTTTTGTCCTTTCAGTATTAGGAGGGCCAGGTCAAGCACATTGCATTAGCACTAAGAGCATCATTTATTTTCGTAATAAGCCAATTACACGTGGGTTACTGCAGGTCAGTGTATCTAATCATTCAACTTTTAACACAAATTTCATTTGTGCATCAGGAGTTGTCCAAGATCACAATGCCGGTTATATTCAATGAGCCGCTGAGCTTTCTACAGCGGCTGACGGAGTACATGGAGCACACGTACCTCATCCACAAAGCCAGCTCCCTTTCCAGCACAACCGAGCGAATGCAGGTATGTTGGGTGTGGTAGTTCTTGGGAGCTCTTGGGGAATGTCTTGGGATTTTTGTTTTCTTCATAGATAGTCTGGTTATAGGAGGAACTCCTGTAACTTGCTGCATGTTGGAGTCTCTTTTTCATTAACCCATTTTGCTTTTTGTCCTGGATTGCACTTGGGCTATGGTTAATTTTCTTCCTAGTATACAGGGTTGTATTTTGGACTTAGAATGAGAATAATGTTGGTAACACACTGATGTTTTAGTTGTGCCTAAGCTGTGTTTCCACTTAAGTCAAAGACTTTTCTGCTCCTCACCCCACCCCTCCAGCAAGGAGGCTGAGGGGGCACAAGAAGCTAGGATGGGGACACAGCCAGGACAGCCAACCCCAACTGACCAAAGGGATATTCCACACCATGTAGTGTCATGGGCAGTACATAAACTAAGGGGAAAGCTGACTGGGGGGCTGCTGCTCAGGAACTGATTTGGCATCAGTCAGTGGGGTGGTGAACCATTGCATTGTGCATTACTTGTTTTGATAGATGTGGGGGTTTTATCATTATTGTTTTCCCCTACTTTTCTGTCCTTTTAAACTCTCTTTATCCCAAACCATTGATTTCTGCTTTTCTTCCCCCCAAATTCTATCCCCCATCCCATTTAGGGGAAAGAGGAAGACTGAGTGAGCAGATGTGTATTGTTTACCTCCCTTCTGTGTTAAACCACAACCTTTTTTGTCACCCCACAAGGATCGGAGCACAAAGGGTTGAGATAACGACAGACCTGACCAGAGCATATTAAAGCGAATTCATTATAAGCATTCATTATATTTATTAATGTCTGCTTGCAATGTTGATTTAGTTGCTGTCAGTTTTGCTGCACATGTTCCCAGAGATGTGTTATACAATTGTAACACCACTGGCTTATGATGTGATAGAATTGCTCTTGGTGAGTCTGAGCTGGTATTTATACTCAGCATCACATCTCCATACTTTGGGAGCCATCTATAGGAAACTATTCATAGTTACACCTTTTGCCTTTCTCATCAGAGAGCCAATCCATTATCCCCTTCTCCTCCAGATTAGCTACAATAGCTGTTGAGAATTTTTTGAGTATCATCAGGGTGTTCAAACCAGCATGTTCCTTTTGCTGTTTCCTGAATATGTCTCAGGTCTTCTTTAGTTGCATGGCAGGTCGTGTGGGATAGTGTAGGAACGTGCCTAGGATAGTAGGCATCTCCAGCATTTTGGAGTTTCACCTGTAAGCAAGTGCAGAACCCTGAAAAACAAGTTGACTGTTTGGAAAAAAAAGAGCAGAAAAAAGAAGTAGACGAGACAGACTACTACTCTGAAGCAGGGCCATCATGAGAACAGGAGGAAGGAGAGAAATAGCTACTGACTGGGGAGGAAGATGATGAAGAATTCATAAACAAGGCAGTTGTCATCCAGTCCCTATCTCTGAGTGAGCTGTGAGATATGCAAAAAGATTTCAGCTGTTGTTCAGGTGAACACGTTGTCCCCAGGCTGCTCTGATGCTGGGATAACAGGGCCAGTAGCTTGAATTAGAGGGCAAGGAAGCTAAGCAGCTTGGATCTCTTTCTAGAGAAGGGAGCATTGACAAAGTGACTGGAACAGGAACACAAATCCTCAGCCTGGGGAGGTGACTCATGTCAAGTGTGAAGGAGACAGTATCCCTTCAAGGAAGATGTAATATGTCATCCAGGCAAATGGAGCACCTTGGAGAAAGGTATCAGTACCTGAGGGAATTAGCCTTGCTGGAGGTTCTTTATGATGACCTGGAAAACAAGCAGCTATACAAGGCTCCAGATGAAATCAGGTGCATGCAACCCCTGTGGTGGAAGTTTGTACGGGACCAGGACTGTCATGGTTTGACCTGGCAGGTAGCTTAAACACCACACAGCTACTTGCTTGCCCTGCCCTCCCCTCTACCATGGGATAGGGGTTAGAACTGGGGCAGGGGGGAAACCCGGTAACTAGAATATACGAAACAAGCAGTGCACAGTGCAGTCATTCACTGCCCACTGACCAATGCCCAGTCAGTTTCCGATCAGCAGTGGCCCCCGGCCGGCTTTCCTCTCTAGGTTATATACTGAGCATGATGTCATGTGGTATGGAATATCCCTTTGGTCAATTTGTGTCAGCTCTCCCAGCTGTGTCCCCTCACAATTTCACGTTTCCCCCAGGCCTGCTCATTGGTGGGGCGGTATGAGAAGCTGAAAAGACCTTTAAGTAACATTACTTTAATGTTACTTTTAAGTAACATTACTTAAAAGCAACTAAAACATCAGTGTGTTATCAACATTATTCTCACTCTAAATCCAAAACACAGCACTATACCAGCTACTAGGAAGAAAATTAACTCTATCCCAGCAGAAACCAGTACACTTATCTAGGAAAATGTTTTGGTATTCAGCGATACCATGACTGCTGTTGATTAAACGTGTACTCTTACTGTTCTGAATAGTGTGTTGCTGCATTTGCTGTGTCTGCTGTAGCCTCACAGTGGGAGCGTACAGGGAAGCCATTCAACCCATTGCTTGGAGAGACCTATGAATTGATCAGGTAATGAACAGGAGCTGCACTGGAGAATGCTGTTCTGTGTAACAAGGGTTTCATTAGATTTGTCAGGTGGCTTGCAGACTGCACTTCAGCTTGTAAGCTTCCAGCCATTCTCGTGGCAGCAGCTGCAGATGCCTGCAATGTGTTTTGGTGTTCACCAATGCGCCTTACAGTGAAAGGAAGCTACTTAACTTTTCAATTTGGACCAGGCAATTGAAATTTGCCAGGCTTAAAAGCAAGTTTCATTTACAAAAAAGGGTTATTTTTTTTCCTGAAGCCTTCTGAATGAAAAGATGTGCATGGTACATAAGGGAGGTGTTAGAATTATAGTATTCATTGTCTGAGTATTCAGAAGACACATAGGCCGTGTAGCTCTATTAGTGTGCAGCTGCACCTAGGGCAGATTTTTTCTTTCAGGTGAGGTTTCGGCCTGTGCTTATGCAAAAATTTAAGAAAGAGGTCATTATCAAAAGTAAATATATTGACTCATCAGTAATTGGTAGTTCTCGTTTCCTTTTTATACTAGGTTCTCAGTTATTTAGAATGTGAGGGTGTTCAATGTATTATTTCATCTTTCTGGTTTCACCTAGGCTTTTAAGTAACTCTTGCACAGAGTACAGCAACTATGCATGGGTCCAACTATCTGTTTCACCTCGGGGAAAAGAACTGCATCTTCTCTACACTTGATATGTAGATATACGGTTTTGGTTGTTTTTATTTTGCAGAGATGATCTTGGATTTAGACTTCTCTCAGAGCAAGTTAGTCATCATCCACCCATCAGTGCTTTCTATGCTGAAGGTTTAAATAATGATTTTGTGTTTCATGGATCAATTTATCCTAAACTCAAATTCTGGGGCAAGAGTGTGGAAGCGGAACCAAAAGGCACAATGACTTTGGAGCTTCTTGAGTAAGTTCATCGGTAATGATTGCACAGGCGCAGTGCCTGTCCTTGATGATTAGTGTGCATTAGAGTCTCATGGTTTAGGAACAGACATGTCTTACACCCACATGCTTAAAGTCTGATGGCTGATCACTCTGCGGGGAGGAGGGGATGAGAAGATGGAAGGAACTGCCATCATTTCCCACATATGCTGCATGGTAATAGTAGCAGCAGCTGGGGCTTGTGCCTGTATGTTCTGCAAGTGCTTGAGTCCTGTTGTCTTTCCTCATGACTTTCAGTGTTAGCAGGGACTGCACTGAAGTGGCTGTTTAAGGAATTGATAAAATCAGTAGTAATAGGTTGATAAACTTCTTGGATTTACTGTCTTAGTGGCATGTCCATTTCAAGACTTGGAACAATTTATAAATGATGGCTTGTTGTATGAGTGACATCCAGAATAAAGACACAGTATTTTAATTTTTACTCCCTTCCCTTAGACACAATGAAGCCTACACATGGACAAATCCCACGTGCTGTGTGCATAACATTATTGTGGGCAAACTTTGGATTGAGCAGTATGGAAACGTGGAAATAACTAACCATAAGTAAGTTAAGAGTGTGAGTGTTTTCATTTCCTGCAAGCTTGAAAAGGAAAAATGTTTGGAAGTAATTAGTGCTCTCTTGTTCTGCCTTTAGAACTGGTGAGAAATGTGTATTAAGCTTCAAGCCCTGCGGCCTGTTTGGGAAGGAGTTGCACAAAGTTGAAGGCTACATTCAGGACAAAAGGTAACAGCTTAATTCCAGATAGGAAACAAACGGCATCCCTTGCTTCTGGTAGGCTTTGTAGAACTGAGCACTTTTAACATACTCTGTCAAGGGCATGAGCCTGGAACACCAAGGTTATGAAATGTGCAACACCAATAATGGAGATTTAAGAGTTGCCCTCAAAAGTTGGTCTTTCAGATATTTTTGTCTGAAATGGTGAAATACATCTCTTTTCTTTATAAACTTAGTCTGCTATTTTTTTGACAGCAAAAAAAAAATTTGTGCATTGTATGGGAAGTGGACTGAGTGTTTGTACAGTGTTGACCCAGCTACATTTGAAGCTTACAAAAAAAACGACAAGAAGAATACAGAAGAGAAGAAAAGCACTAAACAGGTATTAATCACATAAAGAGATGGGATTTCAAAAGCATGATAAGACAGCTAAATATTTTACTGGTATTTAAAAGCTTTAAGATTTCTTTTCCCTTATCCTCTCTTTCTAGTAGGATACAAAACAGATTGGATGAGTACCAATATTAAGGGATAAAATGCTTTCTCTCTCTCAGATCTGTCGTGTGATCTAAATACTACCTAATTCATTACTTGTCTCTTCCTCCCAAGCTACATGGTGGAAATAACATACCCATTAGTTGGTCCATTTCTGATCATTTATATTCTAACAGGAGGTTTTGGGCTCTTAGAGGCAGAATAGAATAAACTAGTTTCTCATCTTGATAGAAGATCATATTTTCCAGCTTTTACAAGAAATTTTTGTATTGCTTTCATTAAATTTTCACAGCTGTAGAAATGCTGGCTTTTTTTTTTCTCCACAATGGAGTTTTCTTCTTTTGTGATAAAACCTCATTCATGGTTCATCCAAGTTTCTGATCAGTACTTTTTTTCTTTAGGATGGGTAGTGATGCTGCAACATACAGTTTGATGAAGAACAGCCCCTCACAGTAGTTTAAAACGGATTGTTCCCCTTTGTTGATTACAGTCAGATTTTTTTTGTTGGTTTGAGTGTTGATAGTTTTTGTAATTAAAAGAGGAGACAGAGAACTCTGAAAGCAGTTGTTCCTGTGCAGGTTCAGATTGTTGCTGTATCTGAGGTTGCTCCATTGTATGTCATCAGGAGAATACTAAAACACTGGGGATTACTGCTTCTCTGCAAGTCTGACCCTCTCTAGGGAGAAGGAGCAAAGAAAAACATACCCTGTGCCCGTGTCTTTGTTCAGCTACCATTTTTCATTTTCCAACAGTGCTTAAGATGATTGCTGCTTTTCGCTTCGAAATGAAACATAGTGTTGCATAAAGCTCAAGTTGCAGTATTGCACTGACTCCAGGAAAACGTGCGCTTTTTTTTTTTTAACAGAATTATTTCGGTGTAGAAAACTGAAGACTTGGTAGTGGTAGCTATGAATCGAGTAGTCTTTGTTGAGTATGTACTCCCACTGCCCCTTGTGTCTGAGAAGCTGGTATTTTCTGGGATTTGAGCATTTAGGTGAGCCAAGTCTCATGTATAATGCCTGGATATGGTTTGTTCCTTCATTGCAGTGAAGGATTCATTCAGGCATAAAAGTACATGGCTTTTCAAAGTTCTCCTAATTAGTATTTTCATATTTATGTAGCTGTTTTCCAGCTATTCGTTTGTGCTGCATCGCTACTAATGAAGTAGTGCTTTTGTCTCCCTTGAAGGAAACCTGCTTGGGTGTGAGTCCTTTTTGACTCCAGCTTTTCCCATGAATCCCTTTGACTTTTATAGGAGTAAAGCTTAAAGAAAAGTAATTTTGCAGGGAACTAGACAAGCCTTCATGTATACAAAGGGAACATTAGAAGAGTTTTAGTAGGCCTGGGGTTAGACCAGGATGCTCTGAATTCCTGAATTCACTAGTCTTTTTTTTAATCCAGATGAAAGATTTTGTGCAGTTTTCAGTGCAAATACATGGAAGAGCATAATGTAAGGCAGCATCAACTGCCCTCATGTGTGCCTCATTTACAAACATCAGAAGTCTTGCTTTAGCAGATCTGTTAACACTTTCTCAGCAATACACTGGAAGGTTGAGTAGCATTGGGCATAAAGTGTGGATCATTGTGGCAAGAGCCTATGAAAATCCACATTTTACCTTATTCTCTGTAATTCTTATGCCATGTTTAAGATTATATATACAAGGCACAAATTGTAATGTGTATGGTAGCCTTTCTATAAAAGTTGGCTTGGAGATACCAATCAGGTATCAAAGTGTCTTTGTTTCATTATAAGAAAACCTTCTGATTTGTTCTGTTTCAAATTCCCAATTTCTGAAGGATTGACCTGTGTCCCTTAAAGAACAGAATGACAGTTTAAGTGCCATCAACTAAAAGTCCTGTTTGTCCCCATAAGAGCTGAGGGACTGAACCTGGTCTGCATTGTTAGTTACTCTGCTTCCTTTGCAACCTGTTCATTATTAAAAGGACAGTGAAGTGCCTCACAGTGAAACAGAATCCTTACTACTACTTCTAATTTTCTTGGAGGCATAACACGCGAATCATCTCGCGGACAACAGAGTGCAGGTTGGGTACTGGATGCTTTCAGTCTGTATTATCTGATGCAACCATGGGACAGCAAAGCTTATTAGCAGAAGGATTAAAGCTGTTGGCATGTAGCCAAAGTATTTAAAGCATTAGTTGCAGTTAAGTTCTGCTTTAATCTCCAGTGGTCTCTGAAGTGTGCTGCTGTTTTTAGCTGTGATCATGACACCAGGTTTCTTGGAAAGCTTGTCCAGCTTTGCTTTAATTCGGTGGTGTAACATATGCTTATGTAGCAGAATTAATGTCAGCAGCATCAGAGCCCAGCTGCTTTAAAGCTATGCAGGAAAAGGGTGATGGTTTAGAACTAGTTCAGGTCACATCTACTCTGTGACCACCGGTTATTCTCTACTGCCCTAGTAACCCTCTGTGGGGTTTTTTCCCTTTCTGGGAAAACCATTTCCCGATGCTGCAGCTGCAGCCGCCTTAGGGTGTGTCAGCCTTCATTGGATACCCTTCCCAGAAGTAGCTCATCTAGGGTATTCATTCCATATTTGCAGTTGCCATTTCAAGTAGCATGGTGGTTAATGGAAAGGAAGGTTCCTCTGGGCAAAGAGCAGAAGGGCAGGCTTTCTGTTGTACACGAATTGGGCAGCATCTGCATTGTGTGCTGGTGTTTCTTTGATGTGGAAGAATGAGGAATGTGGCTTCTATTCTTCACCTTTAATGAAGCAATAATGAAGTTAAGTATCAGGCATGAAAATGTTGTGTCTGAGGAAACCGGTCATATCTGAGGTGGAAAAACGGACATTTCATTAATGCATGAACACCCAGCTTATGTCTACAAAGATATTGATGCAAAAAACTATTAGTAGTCTTCCGCTGGGAAGACGTTGGGAATATGTGTGCTATGTTACCCTTCTTGGAAAGCATCTAGAAAAGTTTTGTTGTTGCTGAAATTACTTGCATTTGGTCAAGGAAATAATTTTCTGTAACTTCCAGTGTTGGAATGAATTGGTGTAAATAGTTCATACCTCCAAAGAACTCTTCTTTTCTTCATGTGCTGCCTTTAGGTGGGCAATACTGAGGAATCAGACGAGATGCCACTGCCAGATTCCGAGAGTGTATATGTTATTCCTGGAAGTGTTTTGCTATGGAAGATAACTCCAAGACCTCCAAATTCAGCACAGGTCAGCTATGCTTCTCCTTACTGAAAGTGTGTGTTATCCTGTTATTTCGTGTGTTTAACACAAAGCAAATCCATGTGTCTTTGTCAAGTCTGGATTTACCTTTTTTCTTTGTAACAAGCCTATTCCCACAATGGTAACTTTATAATGTGTGGTTGGAGGGATAATTGCCACAGGCATGAATCTAGAATAAATGGAATTTCTCTGGAAAATGGGATACTTCTTGTAGCTAGGGTATAGGGGCTTTCCCCACCTCTTCTCTCCACCCTGTTTCCCCCACTAAGGCACCAGCTTTGTGAGAAATCACTTCTGAAGGGCTTTACTGGAGAACAGACACTTGCAGGGACAGACGCTTCTGCCTGCACGACACAAGCTAGTGTGTGAAGGGCTGTGGAGCTGTAGAGCAAATAGGTGGACTACAGGGATATTTTGGTTAACTGGGAAGGCAAAGAATTGGAAGAGAACAGATGCCCTCATTGGGTTAATCAAAGGAGAAATCTCTCTACAGAGGTAGGGAAAATACCAGTGGGACTGGAAAAAGCAGATAAGAGGGAAATAGTGCACTCAGTAATTGGATGCTGGCCTGCTTAAGCAGAAACACCTACCCTCTGCCTGACAGCTTTGCTAGTATCTTGAGCATTCCTATTTTGAGTGATTAAACAAGAAGAGAGCCCTGAGATGTTTGCTTTTAGATAGCAGTTTTCTTGTGTATTAAGACTAGTAGCTAGAGACATGTAAAATCACCTTTTACTTTTGTCTTTGAATTTCAGATGTATAATTTTACCAGCTTTGCTATGGCTTTGAATGAGTTGGACAAAGAAATGGAGAGTGTCATTCCCAAAACTGACTGCCGACTACGACCGGATATCAGAGCTATGGAAAACGGAGAAATAGGTAACTTCAGTTATTGGCAAAGATGGTTTAATTTTCCGTTCAATCTGAGGGACTGGAAAAAAAGTTGAGATATGAGCAGTTAGAGTAAACAGCTATACCTGTAAGTTTCTCCATGCTGCAAGACAGTAACTCATTAACACAGCCTTGTGCAGGCTGTGGTGTGCTTCTGGTGAAAGAAGTCACCCACATGTATTGGGTATGGTTGGGATGGAGCTAATTTTCTTCATAGTAGCCCGTATCTGGTGCTGTGCTTTGGATTGGTGACCAAAGCAGTGTTAAGGAAGCATTTATGAACTTTTCAGTTTGTCTGTTTCCATCACTTTGGTGCAGGAGTATTTTGATGTGCCAATTCTGAGAAATGCAGTCTAAATTATTAAGGAGAAACTGTAATGCCAAAAAATTAGAAATACATAGTGAGACTTTCAGTGGGTAGAAATGGTGTGCTTTTAGAAACCTTATAGAGGTTGTTACTGTAGATGCCACAGAAAAAGTGTCTTTTAGTCTTCTGACACTTGATTTGGTGTTAAAACAATCGAGATGGTGTCAAACAGCCTTCCCAGCCCTCTTTTGCTCCTTTTTGTTTGGCATTTTGTGTATTAAAGCATGATGGGCCAGCTTTGTAGACTGAAAGCATGGGGGCTCTTGCTAATTTGTTGGGGTATGTTATGAAATCTCTGATTCAGTTTCACCTGTGTACTAGCACAATGACCATGATTACTTCTGAGTAGTGATAGTCTGAGATCTAGCAATGAAAGCCACATTGTGATACAGTGCAGTTGTGCAGTTTTGATTTTTTTTTTCTCAGAAGCTGATAACCATTTCTTTGAGGCTTTTAAAAAAACAGATCAGTGAGTTCCCACAATCAATTCTTTTGTGGCCAGCAGGATGGACATACTTGGTTCACAACATCCCCAGTAATTTGTCTGTTTAAACTTGAGTTGCAAATAACTGTGCTGTTAGCAACAACTGTATTCCTTAATGATACTAGTGGCATAAAGTTTGTCTGTCTGATAGCCATGCACTATGCGTGAGTAGCTGGCAGGGTAACTGGGAATTGCTTATAGAAAGTAGTTAAGAGAATCATTCTTGGAAGATTAAGATGTGTATGAAATACTTTTTGAGGATTCAGGTAGGAAATTGTCTTTCACCTAACCTGCTTCTTAGTCTGATTTACTTCTCAGACCTTCTGATGATTCTTCCTACCACACAGAAGCAACTGTTTTGCTTGTTTGCTTGTGCTACCTTAGTGTGTTAATAAAAAATGAAGGGGTGTTGCAGAGAGGCAATTCTTGTTATTTTGAAATGAATATTCTAAACCTCTGTTGATCAGGAACTAAGGATTAGTAGCAAATTAGCCCAAGCCTCAACAAGAAGCAGGTGGCCAGACTTCTGAAATAAATCTAGCATGTCTTAATTAGTTTCCCTACTGAAATAAATTCTGTGTATGCCATCTCCCTTAGCTCACATTTGCTGTCGTGTAAACACTTTTTCGTGGTACTCAGGCCATGGATAAATATGTATTCAGCAGTCCTAAAGACTGGAATGCCATTAGCTCATCCTGTGCCACAGCTGGGCTGGCTTTGTGCTTAGATTAAGGCAGTAACCTTCAGTGTTACGTAGAAGGCTTTTTAAACGGACAACTTTTACTACTTCCCTTATTTATTTCCTGGGATAGATGAAGTAATGTCCCTGTCTTATTACACTTGAACATTTGTATTTTTATTTGTGTATTTTTATTCCTTCAAGATCTGGCTAGTGAAGAAAAGAAGAGGCTAGAAGAAAAGCAGAGGACTGCCCGCAAAAATCGTTCAAAGTCAGAGGAAGACTGGAAGACAAGGTTAGTGAGCTTGCCCCTGTGTGTGTGTGGAGTTACACAAAGGATTTGAACATTCAGGTTAACTGACAGTCTGCACTGGTGACATGCAGTGTTGTGTCACCATGAAGAGCAGACATCAGGTCTAGTAGTGCTGCAGTTGTATTTGCAGACGTCAGGTTTGGTCTCAGTTCCCTCCCTCTCACTGCTTGCAAATACAAGCTGTGTTGTTTTCTGACCACCTTTTGGTTCTGACACGAAAAAGATGTTGCTACTGATAGCTGCTTGTATGGACTACTGTTGCTGATTAATTTGTAATTGCCTCAAATTTGCATGCTTGGCCAAAGAGAGGAGGAAATGCTTCCTCTGGTGAACTTAACCCAATAGCTTATTACCCGTGACTTCTCAGATCAGTGGCTCTGTGCTGACAATACTGTGTTCTCAAAGTTGGTAAAATGACTTTATCACCCAGCTCTCCAAGTCTCTGCTTTCTTTCAGACAGGGTCCCTAACTACAAAAGTGAGAGAAGCTAAGGGAAAAATTAGCTTACAAGGAATCTGTCAGGGATGTCTGGTTTGTTTTTTTAACCGAGACGGGTCAGTTAGGAGCTCTTACTCACAAACTGGAAGAAACTGTGAAAACATGATCAGATGAACCTATTTTGACCAGACAAGGTCTATTTAAAAGCATAGTAATAAACTGGCAGTATCTTCACAGAAAAAAAAAATGGTAGGGTTAAACTCTCTACAAAAAAGCAAGCTTCCGCTCTTCTCTCCCAAGTAGCTATTAATACACTCAGACGCTTTGGATTAAATATCTTTAAAATGTTTGTAACTGTAAATCATTTTTCTTTTTTTTTTTCTAAATGAAGTCACCCGTCATCCCAGAGTCCCAGGTTTGGACATGTCTGCCTTTATCTTTTTCCTATGCCTGCTCTCTTGAAGTGTTTGGATTTGTTTGCCCTGAGACTGGTGAAAAATAACATCTTTTTAAAGTTTCCAAGTAAAAGTGCTAAATGGTGGACAGCCTTGCACCTCTTGCTTCCTTTCCTGAATTCAGAGTGGTTCTAGCTCTCACCAAGTATTTTAAAAGTAAAGGGTAGCTATATTTTATTCTTCCAGGTGCCTGAAGTGTCTTAAGGTATAGCTCAAAGCACCTGAGGTTGACATTGGAATTTAGGGAATTTCCATGGGCCAGCTCAGAGCAGTGTTTTTTTCCATTATGGTTAGTGCAGACACCACTCACAAGGTTCTTCAGTTGCTATTGTGCAGATATTGTAGACCTGCTCAGCACGTGTCTGGAATATCCTTTAAGAACTCTTTGCTTTCCAGGCTGTTTCTAAAGCTTTAACAGAAAATCCCTAGTGTCTGGTCTCTTTAGTAGGAATACCAGGTATGATTGCCTATGAAGGATGAACATTAAGTCTTAGGGATAGTTGTGCTATGGGGGGAAAAAAATGTATGCTGTGAAGAACTCACCTGCCTGTTCCCAGAAGGTCATCTGTAGGTCTTATTCTGCAGTGGACTATAAACTCTGATCTCAGCTACTGCAATTTCGTTGCCACAGAAGAGCTGGTTTCTTCCTCTGTCTAGTAGAGTTCCTCCCTCATAAGATAGTTCTTCTCTAAAGTGTGAGTGCTTTTTGTCTTTTTTAATTATTCTGAATCCAGTTTACAAGTGGAGTCTTGGCATTTCTCAAGGTGATTAATGTTAAATATTTACTATTTTAGATGCTGAGCAGTAATCATAACTCTTGAGTAAAAAGATTCAGTTCTGAAACACAGCAGTGATCTGTTGCCTTTTATGGAAAATCTGTCCCTTCTTTCCTCTATTGCTTAAGTGGTGAGATTATCTCATTGCTTTAGGTCTTGCAGGTCTCTTAAACTTAGTTCTTCCCACTGCCTTTCCTCATCCTATTGGAGTAGGTGGACATTGGAGTTGGGGCACACTCTCCTGACCTGCACAGATGTTGAAGACACACTAGTGAGGTATTGGGTGGTACATTTCCTTAACCGGAGAGGCACATGCTTGGCTTTGGCTCCGGAATGAGCCACTGTTACCAGTGAACCAGAACTTACTTGGGAATAGTTGATTCCTCTTGTGTGGAGGAGAAACAGTAGTGAACTATGAACAGTACTAGGGATGAATGACTTTTGCTGACTTCCGTTCACTTGATCAGGTCAGCAGGAGAACAATCAGAGTGTTCAGCTGTTCAGTTTACCACCATGAAGGCAGTACAAGGCATTTCTTCCAACATACTTCTCAAATCCTCTGAGCCAGGCAAGACTTGCCTATTAGCTGCCCTGCTTTGTAATGTAGCACTGCAATACAGGTGGCCTTTATGCTTTTTAAAGAGATCAGGTCATGTTTGGTCTGAATGTGCTTTAATTTCTTGACTGAAACCTTATTGTACCATAGAAGGGAACAGCAGATTCAAACAGACTGCCTTGCACACAGATGATTTACTTAAGTGAATGTATTCACTGCAGTGAGTCATACAAAGGAACAACTGGCTTCTGTGGTCAGTGAGGAGGCAAAAGGAAGCTGTGCGGCACATCAACCACAGAAACAGCTTCTAGCAAGCTGGCTTATACCATAAGCATGGCTTGGCAAAATACATCAAGAAGGTAAAATGCTTGAGGTCTGATACTGTGCACTGTTGAGGCAGAAGATTGAGTAACCAGGGCCAGACAGAAAGTGGTGTTCAGTAATGGGCTGCAGGATTGCCAGGAACATGTGTGGGAGAGGAGGGAGGAGGCAAACTTCTGTGCCATGGGGGTTTCTCAGTCTTGTACTCACCACTGGGCAGTATATCTCAGGAGTATGGCACCTTGTAAATGCACCTTATGGTACAGGTGGATAGTCTCCCCACCCCCTGAAAGGTTATATACCCTTGCAGGTGTGATCTGTGCCTGTGTGTTACATGGTGCCTCCAGATCAGGCAAGAAGGGAGAGGGAAGGAAAGAAAGAAGGTGCTGAACTTCGGTGTTTCTACTAATAACCAGCTTAGCAAAAGCTTGGAAGTAATTCCATGCAGATGGAATCAGCTTTCAGGGCATTCAGATGAGCCTCTGAGTGCTAACAGTGTAATGCAACAGTTAAGTCGCAATAGTCCAGGACTTCTCTTGCAGCCTGTGGGTGATATTTCATCTACAGTAACTGGAACACTTCTTCTGAGTTAACTGCTGGTCAAACTAAAGGGAAGGAAAGCAAATGCACAGGCAGTGGAAACAAGGACAGGTAACCTGGGAAGAGTATAGAGATGAAGTCTGGTTGTGCAGGGTTGGAGTGAGGAAGGCCAAGGCAAAGCTGGAACTGAACCTGGCAAGGGAACACAAATAGCAGGAAGGGCTTCTACAGGCAGGTATGTTAACCAGGAAAGGAAGGTCAAAGAAGGTGTACCGTCATGATAAACACAGCTGGAAAACTGGTAACAACAGATGAGGACAAGACTGAGGTACTAATCAACTTTTTTGCTTCAGTCTTCATGGCCAACCTCTCCTCCCACCCCTCTTGAGTGCATGGACAGCAGGATAGGCACTGGAGGAGCAAAGTCCCTCCCACTATAGACAGAGATCAAGCTCATGAGCACCTGAGGAACCTGAATGTGCATAAGTCTATGGGACCTGATGAGGTGGTTCCCAGAGTCCTGAGGCTGATGTAGTTGCCAAGCCACTCTGGGATCTTTGAAAAGTCATGGCAGTCAGGTGAAGTCTCAGATGACTGGAAAAAGGGAAACATTGTACTCATTTCTAAAAAGGGGTAGAAAGGAGGATCTTGTCAGCCTTACCTCTGTTCCTGGGAAGATCACAGCATGGATGCTTCTAGAAGCTGTGCTAAGGCACGTGGACGACAAAGAGGTGATTTGAGACAACCAGCATGGCTTCACCAGGGGCAAGTCCTGCGTGACCGACCTAGTGGCCTCCTATGATGGAGTAACTCCATCAGTGGACAAGGAAAGTGCTACTGATGTCATTTATCTGGACTTCTGTAAAGCCTTTGACATGGTCCCCCACAACATCCTCCTTTCCCAACTGGAAGGAGATGGATTCAATGAGTGAACTGTTAGATGGATAAAGAATTGGTTGGATGTTCACATCCACAGGGTAGTGGTCAATGGCCGAGTCCTGATGGACATCAGTGAGAAGTGATGTGCCTCATGGGTCTGTACTGGGACCAGTGTCATTTAGAATCTTCATTAATGACAGAGGGATGAGTGCACCCTCAGCAAGTTGGCAGATGACACCAAGCTGAGTGCTGCAGTTGACACACCTGAAGGACGGGATGCCATCCACAGGGACCTGGAGGAGCTGGAGAAGTGGGCCCAAGTGAACCTCATGAGGTTTAACAAGACCAAGTGCAAGGTGCGGCACCTGGACTAAGGCAACCCCAGCAGCCCTGCCTGAAGGACTTGGGGGTGCTGGTAGATGAGAGGCTGGACATGAGCCAGCACTGTGTGCCTGCAGCCCAAAAAGCCAAATTGCATCCTGGGCTGCCTCCCCAACAGTGTGGCCAGCAGATCAAGGGAGGTGAGTCTGCCACTCTACCTTGCCTTGGGGTGAGACCCCACCTGGAGTGGTGCATCCAGCTCTGGGGCCCTCAGCACAGGAATGACATCAATCTGTTAGAGCGAGTCCAGGGGACCACTAAAATGGTTAGAGGGATTGAGCACCTCTCCTAAGAGGAAAAGCTGAGAGTATTGGAATTGTTCAGCCTGGAAGACAGGAGGTTTAGGTTAGGAATTCTTTACTGTGAGGGTGGTGAGGCACTAGAAGAGGTTGCCTAGAAAAGTTGTGGATGCCCCATCCCTGGAAGTGTTGGAGACCAGGTGAGATGGGACCCTGAGCAACCCGGTCTAATGCAAGGTGTCCTTGGCAAACTGTTCCCATGGGTTGCCACATGGCAAGAGGGTTGGAAGTAGATGACCTTTAAGGTCCCTTCCAACATAGGTCATTCTGATTCTGATGAAGTGCATTGCAAATCAAGGCTTTAAAGAGCAGGGGCTAACATAGATCCAAGGAAATAATGTTTTTCTGTTTCCAGGACTGCAGTGCTTGTGGTGATTACATGTCTTGCAAAAACTCTTAACCACTTATGCATGCTGAAAGGGCTGTTCACAACTGCTTTGAAGTAAAACTGTACCTGTCCTTTTTAATGAAATAATCTTGGCAGCTTAAAATGACAAAATACTGTAATTTTACCTCAGAGACATTTATGTGGTCTGGCAAATTGGGAGATCTAGTCACGGAAGATGACTTCAAATTCACTTAGGTTTAAAACCAAGACAGCTCCTGCAATCACTGTAATTATTGCTGAAACTGCTGAAAATGCAGCAAAGCAGTTCTGAACTTCTGTAGAGGTACGTGTCAATAGCTTCACTAACATGCTGTATTTTCTTTACAGATGGTTCCACCAAGGCCCCAATCCTCACACTGGTACACAGGACTGGCTTTATTCTGGCAACTACTGGGACAGAAACTACTTTAACTTGCCTGATATTTATTAAAATGCAGTAAGGAGCCTCTGACTGATACAAATGAGTCTTAATCCATTTTAATGTTTTCCCTTGTTCTACTTATCTCCTGAAAATACTGACATTATCAAACAGAAAATTAAGTATCTCTGCAATAAATCTGGTGGTAAATGATCTGCAGTCCTTGAAGGTAGGGGAGTAATTTCTCTGGGTGATGGGTCCTGCATGGACGAAGTAAGGCACCATGGTTTCAAGCTGCCCTGAGTACACCTATATTAGGTTGTGGTGTATGAGGAATAGAACACCTTCGGCTGTTCTGTGAATACTTTATTTTGTAGATAACATTGGCACAAGTAAAACTTGTTTTATTTATTGTGATATGGATATGTTTAAAAGCACACACAGTTATTGCAATATACTTAAATGAAGAAAGGGTGTGTCACTTATGTAAAGATGTAATTTTTCATAAAGTGACTTTTACTAAAGTAATTCCCTTGAATCCTGAGCTCTGATCAAAAGACTCCAGAAGAGTTCCCGTCTCTGGAGCATTAATGCAGATGTTTAAGCTGGTAACAATACTCAGAGGTATTTATTCAATGTTTTGTGCAGTGTGTTTTGAATTCTGCTCTCCTGTTTTGCTACCAACCTTATGGTTTAAGGAATTAAGAGCCATTTAAATATCTACAAATTTGATTTGAACTGCACACTAGTAACAGGTTTTAAAAGAATCTGTTTCATGCACTAGAAGTTCCGGTGCCCAACACCACTGCAAAAAGGCAAAAACCTAATCAGTCCAGGACCTGGTGGAACATGGCAGGGGGACAGGACTGTGTCTGTATGATGCAAACTCCTTGGGAGGAAGTCTTGTGCATTTCAAAGGTAGTACACCACCTCAGTGAGGCCTCCTGTGCACAGCTGCTTTACCCCTTTTCAGTGGGGTGCATTCAATCTTAAGAGTGTAAGTTTATATTGAACTGTGTACAGAGCTTCTAGAGGGCAACCTGCTCTTTGTACAATATTTTAACTGCTGTCTGGAGGTTAGTGTTAATTGAATAATTTAATTGCTACTAAATAAAGGCTTCAAAACTTCTTGCATCTAGTCTAAAGTGAGTGATGTTCGACAGCACTGACCCTTTCTGAGCAAGCCTAGTACAAAAGTTGCTGCAGTGACAATGGATGGTGTGCTGCCCGGTGCTCCAGGGATGTCTTTTCTCCTAAGCAGCAACAGTGTCCTTCTGTGGGGGGTGGGGATGGCTGGAGAACTGAGATCTTCTGGCAGCTCAAGCATTCAGCATGGACTTCCAAAACTGTGAGATGCTTTCTATTTTTACTCCAGGCACCATTTGAGTTAACATATTTTGCCTTTTCTTTGGCAGCCTTTCCTGTGAGGGCCCAGCTCTCACAGTGACCTGTAGGTGCAGAAAGTGAATACTTGCACTGTCTGTTGGAAGCCTGCACTGTCTGTTGTCTGTACTCGAGCCTCTACTCTGGACAGGGATTCTTGAAGTCGGTCTTATTTCCTGTGCAACTTCCAGGCGTCAGTCTTGAGATCTGCAGAAGCAGCTTTGCTGTTGTGTCAGTGCAGGTCACACAGTACTGAACAGTCAGTGCTAAGAAAAAGCATTTAGTTCCTGCCATGTCAGCACACTAAAACCAGAGCAAGACGAGTACTGTTAATTGCAAAGTGTAGCAAGCAGAAGGCGGCATTTGGTCTGGTCTGTTACTGTTTTGAAAATAGTTAAACTGAGCTTCTAGTGCTAAAAGCCAAACAGGGCAAGGGATGAGCTGGGCACACACCGCCACACGGAAGAGATGCTGCCGAAGGCCTCACTGAGAAAGATGAGCACCAACTCTGTCGCTCCTTGAGGAATTGATGGCCAGTGCTTAGCCCACACAACCCAACTGCAGAAATTCACCAAGTCTAGCCAGCAGAGGCAACCACCACCCTTTTTTTTTCCTAAATGGAAGAATTCGTAGGTCAGTGCTGGAATAAAACTACAGCTCAAACTAGTCATCTCCCTTTAACCACAGGGCACGTGGGGTACATCTTCAGTCTCTACCACCTGCTTCAGACAACATAGCCTGTTTTCAGCAAGACCCTTTGGGATCAATGAGCACTTTCCCATCAGTCTTACCTGACTATTTGCCCTCAGGAGTGCTGCAGTACTGCCTGGAGCAAGCCACATCTCTTGGACCAGAAATCTCTTGGCAATGAAATCTAACATGGGCGTTGGGGCCAAGCACACAACATTGGTTCAGGAGTTTCTTACAAGTCATCTCTGCCTTGCATTGCACTGACAGAGGTGATCTTCCATTCATTTACCACTGATGAAGCTGCAGAGTTGGAAGCTGGACCAGGAAGATGATACAAATATCCAGACTTTCTAACTCGACAAGACAAACTTGCTCACCTGGATTCTATTCGTGCTGTAGATTCTGTTCTCTCAGGATGGCACACCAAATCATGAGCAGGTGGGCCTGAGGTCGTAACAGTTGAGTCCTGGCCTGCACTTAATGGCTGCTCAATCTTAAACAGATAATCTGTTTGGCCTACAGAGGGAATTATTATTTTCTTTGGAAACTGCTCAGTAAATCCATAAATCTCTGCATCCATGATCAGCTCAACCTCCCTGGTTAAGGTAGCCTCAGTTTCATTGCAGGAAGGCACAGCCCACAATGGATCTTTAAGAGCAAGCCATGGTTCTTCCCACAAGAGGACTGAGGAAGCTTGAGTTACATAATTTGTTGAAACATCAGCCTTTCCATCTGAGGGCCCTATTTTCCCAAGTAAGGAAGATCGACGATTGGACCTAGTGCCCCTCAGAGGTCTTTTCTAACAATTCTATGATTAAACTTTTTATATTAAGCAAACCAGGTAAACCAGCTAGAAGGCCACAGTTCCTCTTTGCAACACCATGGAACTCTTTGGATTCATACAAGTTACTTTAAATGCATGGATGGTGACATTTTAGCTTCTTCAACTATCTTGATTAGTACTGACAAGTATCCTAGTGAAGAATAGGGTAAGACATAAGCAAGTTTTAGATACAGAGTAAAATACAGCTGCTGGAGTACTTATCAAGGGAAGAACTCAATAGAGTATTTGTGGGATGAGAACAGTGCCCCATCACATGGTTAATGAAACCCTCAGCACTGAAAAAAACAAACCAATCGTTCTGCTTTCCAGCATGATTAGCAAATTGAAAGAGAGGAAATTTAGGTTGGGTATTAGGAATTCTCTACTGTGAAGGTGGTGAGACACTGAACAGGTTGCCCAGGGAGGTTTTGAATGCCCCAACCCTGGGAGTGTTCAAAGGCAGGCTGGATAAGCCCTTGAAAAACCTCGTCTAGTGGGAGGTGTGCCTGCTGATGGCAAGAGTCATTGGGACTAGATGATCTTTAAGGTTTATTCCAATCTCTTAACATTCTATGATTCTAAGTAAAACCAGCAGAATAGCAAAGAGAAGGCAAGTCTTTAATATATCATCACAGCTCAGCACTGAGCCATTTTGTGAATGACATCAAAAATTATGAGATGTAATTCAAAGCATTCCAGAGTTAAATTCTCCCTGAAAAAACATTATTCTGCCTGTCAGCCCAAGCCAAATCAGACCATTTATAATCTGACTCTATCAGGCAATGCCACAGAAAGGAAAGGCTGCCTTGCAGTTATGCACAGCAGCTGGCACCAGTAGGAGATTCCAGAGGAAACCTTGCTTGAGCTTGCTAGGGAATGCCTCCCTGATCAGCTCCTTTCATAACAAAGTTATGTAACCACATAGTAGTGGACAGACAAAAAGCAAAGCTACATGAAGGACCTGTACTGCAGCTTAGTGAACGTCCAGGAATCAGTTCACAATTACACAAGCAAACCACTGACAGGCATTCAGAGAATGTCTGAATTATGCAGCTACTCTCTCTGATACTTGAGAAGTCCTGGAAATCGGGCAAAGTCCCAGTGACTGAATAAAATGGAGTATCACACACCCATTTTCAAAAAGATAAGGACTGTGGGAGCTCCCAACCAGTAGGCCTCACCTCCGTGCTTAGTAAGATCATGGTACAGATCCTCCTGGAAGATACATCAAAACACAGAAGACAGAGAGAAGGTTCAAGACAGCCAGCACGAGCTGAAGCTTCATCAAGGGCAAATTGTACCTGACTGATCTAGGGATCTTGTATGATGGAGTGACTGCATCAGTGGACAAGGGAGGAGCTACAGGTGTTTACCTGGACTTCTTTAAGGTCTTCAACAGTCGCCCACAACATTCTTGCTACTAAATTGGAGAGATACGAGTTTCATGGAATATGAAACTGTTAGATGGATAAGGAACTGGCTGGATGGGTGGAAACCAGCAATAAGTGGACCCTCAAGGGTCTGTACTGGGACCAAAACTTTAATCTCGTCAGTGAGATTAAGCGCACTCTGATCAGGTTTGCAGATGACACCAAGCTGAGTGGTGCAGAGAGGGAAAAGTGATGTCACCCAGAGGGACCTGGACAGACTTGAGGACTGGGCTCATGCAAGCCTCATGAAGTTCAGCAAGGCCAAGTGCAGGGCCACGTACCTGCTCTCAGCATTCACATCCAAGGAGCTACTGCCTTTTCTCCCTTCCCATACTACCATGAAACCTGCCCCTGCTTTCTGCAGCTGACTTGCCTAATGCACAGTGCAGGCAGAAGCTTTCTGAGGAAATGCCTTTGCCAAAACCCCAGTTTTCCTCATTAGCAGCCAAAACAGAGACTTTTCTTCCCAGCACAGGATGAGGTTAACTCTTTCCTCAGCCTTGGGTCATCATGCCATTACACAATATAATGCAGCAACCTGCAGAAAACCAAAGGCAGGCTATGGCCACATCCCACCCCCACCCCTCTGCCAGCTGTGGGAGAGCAGGTGGGTGCACAGATTCATCCCCTGGTTACATCCCCTGGCCTTTTAAGACAGGTAACATACAACACCCAAGGGATTTGAAGTGATACGAACTGCAAAATACAGCACCTGAGAAGCAATGTTCCTTGGGGGCCTAAGGCAGGAGTTCAGAGGAAACAGCTGGAGACTGTAACCTCTTCAGTCACAGCAGCTACACCCAAAGACGAACAAAATTATTCTTTAATAACAGCTCCTTTAATACTGCAGAACCTTATGATTGCAAGGACAAACTCTGAAACAAACCTCACCTGCTCCAGGGACAGGGGCTGGTGGCATTTACTTCTCAGTACACACAAGATCATTTTCTGTTTCAACGAAACAAGCATGAAGAAAGTAACTGTGTAGCGCTGCGTTTTCGAGGTTACCACAAACTATTTCTGAGAATCACAAAGGTAGAAAGATCACAGTGACAAGCCATGATCAGGAGTCTGCTGTGGGATTAAAAAAAATTGTAACCACTAACATTGCTGCAGTTCAGTCTCCATCACAGTTGGAAAACCATCATCTATCTACCTGCTCTTGCATTCTTGGATGTTTCCATCTCTCCATAAACCTGAGGCAAATTCCTACAGTACTGGATTTAAAACTTGTTGCTGCTAGTGCGTTTGGAAAATCTACAATAGCTTCTTTTTAAGAGTAACATACTAGTAATAAAATATTCTCTTAATTTTGAATGACCTAGGACTTTCAAGTTCATTTGTGGGAAGTATGTTAATGATAAACTCACCACAAAATTCTTTTTCCATAAAGGCATCCTTTGGAAGCAATTTCTCAGTCTTCAGTCCTGGAGAGCGACAACACAGACCATAATATTAAAAACATTAAATATGTTACGACTTACGAAATTAGGAAGAACAGCTTTCCTATAGAAAGACTATTTCAAGAATATATATAGGAAAACTAGAAAATGTATCATTTTTGGAGTAGGGATAGTAATTCAAAGTCTAGACTTCTGTACTGAGATCATATGGAAGGAGCAGGACTTCATAAAGGCATTATACACACCTGGGTGCAAATGTAGTCATCCCATCACTTCAAAACCACCCTCAATGAATACAGAGCAGAAGGTAACTTGTAAATTTGCTTCTTCAGGAAACTTTTAAAACTCTACTTCTGCAAAGCTCTGCACAGTCAAAGCTTCAAAGACACTTAAGTACAGATGTCATAAACCACAGATAAATATATTATCAGAGGTAACAGAAGCACGAACATCTTTCAATATCTAAAAAGGCTGCACATGAAATTGTGCCCGTCTGAAACTTCAGAGTAGCTATAGGAGAAAATAGGTCTGGAAACTAATGCGCTGTGCTGGAACTCAAATGCCAGTTTTGGAAACCACAGAGAGTAACAGTACCAGCTCCTTTACTGGCACATGTCACCCTTTGGCCCCAAAGGGAAGAGCCTGTCAGCCTGAGAGCAGTCTGCCCAACTGAGGTCATTACTTTGTCCTCCACCTTTTGTCAAACCAAGGTCACAGATAAGCAGCCTTACCTTTCTACCAAAAAAAGGATCAGGTCATTCAGAAGGAGTCTGTGTCCCAGCAGTGCAGTTGCCTTTTTTCAATACAGTAAACACTACTTTCAGTGAAAGACTGGGAAGTCTTTGTTACGCAAATGGTTTTGCTTGGCAAAGTCTGACAACCTCTTTCTCCCTTTCTTCTCAAATCTTCAACTCAAACAAGTTGCTTTTTCAGTCTTAGCCTCTTCACCTCTGCCCACCTGGACATATCCTATAGGTAAGCACGGCTTGCCAGAAATGACTGAAAAACACTGAGGACCAGGCAGTCCTGCTGAGCTTAACAGATTACTTCACTGGAATACCATCTTGGAATATGTTACATAAAAAGACAAGCAGAATTTTGGAAAAAGCAGCAATGAAGGAATTAGGGCTAACAGTAAGAAAGCTGCACATGAACTCCTCATGTCTAAAACACACCGGTGTTTAAAATACAGAGGTTAAGTAGGTCATCAAAATCTTGAGTAACTAAGCAAAGAGATTCAAGCAGAAGCAGAGAAGCAATACGCAACTCTAATATGCAGCTACCCTGGTAACCTGTGCTGGGTCCAGCTGTGGGGTCCAAACATCCATTAAAAAAGTTGTCAGAAATAGAAATAATTCAGCATTTCATTCCAGAAAATCTGCATCACACTGAATTTCTTACCATCTGGTATGAAATGGGGTGGGGAAGAGGGATGGTGAGTGTGAGTAACACTTTTCGTCATCTCCCAACAATGGCACCCTTCAATTGAAGGACTTTTGAAGTTCATGGAAAATACACTCTCCAGCATTTTGACAATTAAGCCTTTTGTAAAAGAACCCAATCTTTTTTTCCAGAGCATCTTGAACAAGAATGTTCTTTGGCATAAATTAAGAGCATCGTATATAGATACAAATAACTCAATGCAGAGACAGCAGTTTCTCATGCTTTCTGAATTTCTGTATAAAATACCATAGTTTATTTGATCAAAAGGAACCAGAACTGGAACTTGCCCATACATTTCCATCTTCTGTGAGTCAACTTTTCCAGACAAAAGCAGTTTTTGACACAGTATTTTCTAGCTCACCTTCAACACGAGAATGTGCGACAGTATTGTATGACCATCTACTCAAACTGTAATTAGCAAAGAAACAATTGACTTTCCTGCCTTTTTTCCTAGAATGTATAGAGAGTACTTTGTCCTACAGCTCCTTCAGGAGCATACCTGTACTTCTTACTCCTAAATTCCAGTGGACTGTATTACTCCTAAATTTCAGTTTTCCTTTGTGCTCTAGACTGCCTGCAAAGCTTCTGGCAGATGCCACTGGCTGCCAAATTGCCTTAAAAGGAAGATAAGCATAAATTCACTTCTTAAGGTTAGCTTTAACAATCCTTGTTTGGGATTGCATAACTCCTCAGGAAAAGGGCTTCCTGCAACTGTTCGCATTTCATCATAACTGGAAAGGGAATTTGAGTGCTGCTTTCACCCCACTGAAGGTTTGATTAGCACCCTTGGAACGTCATGTACAGCCCTACACCAACCTAACACCTGCTCCTGTTCAAACTTCAAGCAGGTTTAAACACGATTTAAACACAATTGTTGGAAAGACAATCACACTGCTGTAAATGGAAAAGCAATTCAATACAGCATTTGGGGAACTTTATTTAAGACTAAAGCATCATTAGGACACGAGACAAGCATTCAAAGTCAAGAGAGAGGAGAAATTAAAGTGCTTGCTTTAGAGTAAACTGGAAACATTTTTTCAAAGGTGTAGTAATACAACAAATACAACTGTATGTGGTTCTTTTTCTTTAATGAAGAACAAGTGAATTTGATGTATTAAAAACGTATCTTAAACCTTGTTCACTCTACAGTTGAGCTCAACATGATATGTAACTCACTTTCTTAACCAGGAGACTACAATTATACTGGAAGGACAAAGTCTAGAGGTATCTCCTGACTAGAAAAATTTGTTACAGTCATTTGACATCCCAGCAGTTTTCCCAATACTTGGCATCATCTTGTTCAGGAGGCCACCAGTTAAAAGACAAACTCAAGGAGCAAATGAACAAAACTCATGTCCACATTTCTTTTAATTTTACTCAGAAATATAAAAGTGCAAGTTCTGTAAATTAACAACATTTACAGTACATCACAATAAATATGCCACCTGGTGACATCTAAAAATTCTAGTTATTTATTTGAAAGGAGTCATATTGAGATAAAAACTGCGTCAACATCAACAAAAAATAACTTGTCCCAGTAAAGATAGCCTTAACATACTATCTAGCAAGATGCATATTCCATTATTGCTATTAGACCATGCCTCCGAGTTCCAAAGTATAAAAACTTAACCGTTTACACAAAATATCATTGGGATTTTCCTCATCACAGGCACAATCTAACATAAAAAATAATTTTGCCATTTACAAAGTAGGAGATTGTCCTACGAGGAGAGGGGAAAAAAAATAACTAATACAGAAACATACAGTTGTGATGATTTGCTAAGCCCACGGAAATGCTGCAGTTTGCACACAGTTATTAAACTGTTATATGAACATATAGTGTCTTTCTCACTCCTGGCCTGGTGAGAACAGGCCTTAGGAAATGTACTACAATTTGCCAGCTACCTCCAAGTATGCAGACCCTAAATATCCCAACACTAATCGCATGCAGGTGCTTTGTGTCTTGAACGGTCTAGTCTCATATCGTATTTAAGGAGTGTATTTAAAAGGAATTTTGCCAGGAACTGTGCTGTTTCCAGCTGTTCACCCAGAATAGACTGTGTCTTGATTGCAAAACATGAGAAGTCAGATAAGACAAAATAAGAATTCAAGTACATTAAAGACGGTTTTTAAAATAATTTCTGAACTCTAAGCAGTCACTATATATATACAATATATAATTTTCTAGTCAATAATTATTTGGTTTGACCAAATAAGGTTGAACACTCATTTATGCCTCAATATAACTGTCAAACGGTAATAAAAAAAAACCACCCAGTGTACTATCTATAACACACCTAGATTATAGAAAAATAAAACTGCTTTATTTAAGAGTCCTTCCTTCAGGAACTGCAACAGAAGTGTTTAACTGCTCTAGGAATGCCTTTCATAGCAGAACTGTGTATTTCTAGAGAGAAATAAAAGTGTCTCAACCATTTCATTTGGCCTACCATATCAGTCTTGCTTTAGATGCAACCTCAAAAGCAAATCAGTGAAGGTTAGGTGTGGGCAAGGTTTAAAACTTTGGCAACATGCTCTACAGAAAGGCAAGAAGAAAAAGAAAAAGTTTAAGCTAAGGAACTGTTTAAGGCAACCTGACCAAAGTAAAGATAAGGCTTTTAGATAACTATTTCCAAGGATATCCAGTTTTCTTAGCTTTGCAAAGTAACATAATTCACCTAACTTTCTGATCAGATGTCCATTCATAAGCTTCTTTAAGAAAATATTTACCCTCCTAGAATATGATACTAAGTGAATATAAAACATAGGGAAACACTATGTATTACAAACAAAGTAAAAAAAAAGCTACAGATAAGCACACAGATGGCCAAGTATTAAAAATTATATGGACATGACAAAAGTTTTAAGCTCTCTGAGGTATATCAGTATCTTAACACCACAGGTTTTAAATACCATACAGAGACTTAAGATATCGTAATATTGGTGTAAATATCAAAGTAGAGTTTTGGGGTTGTTTTGTGTTTGGTTTTTTGTTTGTTTTTTTTTTAATACATCTCAAGGTCACCACTATAAAGATTGAGCAGCTTGAATGAAAAATACATAAAATTACTGTATCTGGAGTGGAAATAAGAACTGCCCATGCTATAACTGCATGTCAAAGTGTTCAGGTGGAATGTACCAGGAGCAGAGATCCTAAACATTGACATAATTTGTACTGTAAATCTGAGCTGCGCTGGGAGGGAAGGGACAAATAATGGAAGGGGATGAGAAGTTTAAAATTCATCTATTACTCATCATGAGGTAACTGACAAAAGCCACAAAAATTTAGTAAGATCTGCTTTTTGTGGCTGAACAGTTTTCCTCCTCCTGTGTATTGGCTAACACTTAAAAGAAAAAGGAGTATTCTGACCATTTCCACCTTCAAAATTTACACCAATTTCTTTTATTGTATTATTCTAATCAAACCAAAGTGCTCCCCTTGGCATATTTTAGATCTAGATCTGTTTTAAAAGGTAAAAATTACACTTGCCAATATTGTTTAAGTAAACCACATGTGCTTATTTAGGCTCACCCACAGAGTTACAAGCAGTTGTGTTCAACCTGGTTAAAACAAAATAAAAAAAGAAGAGTTAAAAACACAAGGTCACTTAACCTTCTTTCTCTGGTTGATTTACCTTTAGATAAAAATGTAACGTTTTTACTAAGCCATACCAACTCAGACCACACTAGGAAAGTGTCTCTGGCACAAGTGGTTTTCAGAAGAAAAGCTGGTCCTCCCATCAGCTCTTTCTTCTGCTTCATCTTAAAGTGCAGAAACTGTGGGAAAGGATAACAAGACTTCCTGTTCATCACTGTGGGACTACTTCCCTTAGAGAGGCTAAGGCTGCGTGTATGCGGACGTGCAATCTGTTCTCAAAGTCATAGCCTGTGAATTCCTCCTGGGCGAGGGAAAAAACAAGAAAAAAAAAAAACATTTAACTATTAGCCCCTTCACTTCAGGATATGAAGATAATTTTGTTACTAATGCTTAAGAAGTGATGTTACAAAGGAGTGTGGAGAAGTGAACTGCAGATTTCATGTTGCAACATCCCCACAATAACCAAAGCTAAGGAATTATTACAGAAATTCCAAAAGCCCTAGCAAAGACCTACACACCCAAGGCATGAACCAGCTGGAACTGACAAGGAGTGGAGAGTTGTCATTTCAAAACTGCTGTAGCAAAATCTTTTGTAGCTGAAAAACTCAGCAAGGTTCTAACAGTCCAGGAGAGGTCACTAATGTGGGCTCTGTGCTACAACTGACCTAGGAATGCATACCTGTGTAACATCAATAAATGTGTATCACATACATTAATGCATATCTACATGATAGTGTTGTAGATTATAGATGAGGACACAACCACTATACATCCACTTCCCCTGCTCCAAACCCACAACCTCCTAAAAGCCCTCATCTCAAAAAGCTAAATTTAAAAAGTGCCTTAGTTTTTACCTTGGCTTGGAGCAGTAAGGTTTTGCCTCTTGGCACAGTCTACAAAAAGACAAACATTGCATTAGAAACACATCATAAATGTTACAGAAAATACCTTAAGTAAATAATCTGGTGAGTCCAGAGTAGTATCTCTGCCTTGAAAAAAGGTATGAAGCTGATAAAAAAAAATCTCCTGAAATTAGGAAACTAGAAATACTAATGAGGCATGGAAGACAAGCAGTATTACATATTTCTGGTCTTCAAAGAAGAAATTACAGCTTTAAATGTAAGTTGCTGCCAATGATGGTGAGCTGCAAGAATACACAGGGGAACAAATCAGGGTACAGATAAATGACTAACTGATCAATAGAGTAATTGTTATTTCTTAAAGTTTAAGCCATTTATTTAAAAAAGAAGATACTGGACACTAAGAATCATTCAAAAAATCTCAATTTCGAACTCTTAAGGAAAAAAAGATATATATATATATATTTGCAGATTAATATTTACTGCTGAAAAACTCCTGCTTTATTTCTTACCATGTAGTACATTTTTACTATAATAATTTTTACTAAATAACTGCCTGAAAAATTAAGTTCTCTTAAATACACGTATCTAAATATGACTTTATCTACTTATAGATTGCATTATGCTCACTAAGACAACTATAAAAACATTTGTAAATTTTAAGATTTTAATACAGTTATATCAGGTTGCTCAGGTCTGTAATATGCTCAGCCTTTCAGGTAAATGTAGTTTATAAAATCCTATTCCTTTCTCTTAGCCATTTATTAGCTCTATCATGACACCTCAGTTAGTAAATGACATTTTCTATAAACAGCATCCATTTGCCTCTAATTGTAGCTCTTGCTTTTCCCTACTTCATCCCTCTTTATTCAAATTAAGCATCATTTATCTCCTTATTGTCTGAGCTCCACAAGAGGGAGTTTCCTGCACGTCCATCACACACTAAGCATTACCACACCTGCTCCTAGGGCTATAAGCCGAGGCTTGTTCTAACCTCAAACACCCAACAGTTCAGATGTAAAGTGGAAGGAAGGAAGGACTGCTGCCATATTCTCCAAATCGTAACATAACTTCATTACCCACCATCCTTTTTATGTTGTTTTTTTTTTTTAGAGACACCTGACATAATCAAATTTAATATGAACATGTTCAAAAAAGCAGCAAGACTATTACAGGACTCACACCTCCCTTCCAGGCTTCAAGGTTCTAAGTCTTAGGGCAACAGAGTCTTCAAAAAGTACAATTACTTTTAAAAGCATTTTTTAGTTCTGTCCTTTGTCACGACAATCATTTTTATTGAAAGATTTTCCTTTCCTTCCTGCTTTAAGGGGAAACACAATTTTAAGAATATGAGATACTATCTACCCAAGTACTTCTTAAGAATACGAGATATTATCAGCCCAACTACTTCACACACTACAATGAAGGGAGGGTTCAAGTCACTATCCTGTAACCACTTCCCCTAACTTTCAATCTGATTAAGGACATACTACACAAGGTGGCATAAACTCCAAGTAGGGTGTTACACATTTGAGGAGGGAAATAGCAACGAGAGTGGTGCACGAGTTGCTCTAGTCTGAGACTCTCTGGGGTCCCTAGGAGGCAGGGTATGTGCAAAGACCTGAATGATCAAATGTATCATCAGCCAAGCCACTTAGTCCACCTGGCTTTTCAGACTGTCCCTCTTCCTCTTCATCTTGAACAACAAAACTTTCAATATTCAGGATGAAAGTCAAAATGCCCACACAACCAGCTTTAATGCAATTCAAATGGCTGAAAGCACTTGCTGTTTTGGGAAGGCATCAAATTCTATTTGGAGACAGTAAGTACAGGCAAACTTTTGAGGCTGGATGGCATGCAACAGGACATTAAATAGGTAAAAGGACCCTAGGCATCCACCAGACTAAATATCGCCTGCAGACAAGAAATTCCTGCCTACCCAAGGCATTCTGGTCAGGTCTTTTTTGCCACCAGTAGCAGGAACACACTCTATATTGAAAAAAATAGATGTTACCTAAAATGCAATCCATTTCTTGGATTGAAAAAACCCCAAACAAAGCAAACAGTAACAAGTAAGTTCCTTTAAGGAAGAGAAAAAATAAAACTAATTTTTAAAACTTAACATACACTATCACCTATAAACTTTGTTTATGTTGACTCCTTCCACTAATTTTAAGAGTTTAAAAACAGATTATGCTTTTACCTCTGGATTGTCTAACAGAATACAGCCAAGTTCATAGCAAGCATATGGCTGGACATATAAATTGCTTTGACGGCAGAGTTCATCTTTAGCAGCTCGCTGAAAGTACTGTAAAAATGAAAGGGAAAAACAGAAACAAAATGGTGAAGTAATACATTAAAATTAACTTTCTGATACTTCAAGACAATGCAGAGGCCCCATTCAACTTTAAGCATTAGAAATCAGCCAAAGCTAAACTGAAAACATGTAAAAAAATTACAGTGATAGGGATTCTTAAATGTTTTTACTGGTGCTCTTTTATCAAGGCAAATTTACTTGTCTAGATTTTTAACAAATATATAGAGAGAGTGTTTCAAGAGTTTTCCAATTTCGTATTGAAGAAATACTAGATCTAAGAAAGAACTTTAACATCACAGATTATTTAAGATATGCTTGAGAGAAATGAGGAGGGGGGAGGGATTCAAAGCCAGCATCTTGCTGCTTATGTGAACTTCATTCCACTTTGCTGAGGAAAACGGAAAGTTGTGCCCATGGACAAAACCTGGAACAGTGGCAAAATGTGAATTTGACATGCGTGCTAAAAATCAAACCTCAGTGCCTAGTAGTCCTGGTGGAGAAGCAGAGAAGCAGCAAACCTGTGCTTTCAAAAGGTTGATCTCCAAATTACTTTCTCAAAAAGATTAATTTCCATTGTTGGACAAAGTAAATCTAGCAGAGCAAGAACTTTTCTGTTATTCCTGTTACTACAAGCCACTCTGGCTGCCATGTCCATTTGGCATAGCAAATTACTTTTACAACATGTAATAACGAATATAATGAAGAATATAATGAAGATATATTAAACCAAAAGAATTTGTAAGAACCTCTGTTAGAATAGATAAACCAGAATGATCACTAGCACTGAAAACTAGTGACTTGCTTAACAGTCTTAACAGTATTTACTATTTAACAGAACAGCTCATAAAATAGGATTAATGGTGTAAATTACCATTTAACAACTTACCTGAACAGCATCTTCAGAATTTCCTAAACATTTGTGTATGGCACCAAGAAGCAAATTCCTCAAACCAACAGCTGATGAATCATCAACGTCCTGACAAGCTTAATGAAAAGATTTCAGTTAACAAACAAGATGGATTGAAATCCTTCCATAGACAAGAACTGTGCTCTACAGTGTCTTTCAGTCCAATGTTTAAATTTAACAAGAAAAAGGAGATGTAGTAACATTACTAATATAAAGCCAAGCAATTTGTTTTCTTTTAAATACAACATATTTTGTATGAACCTCATCAAGAAATCTTCTCACTCATGAGAGCAATTTCCTAACAGGGATGACTGAGCTGAAGTAAAAGGCAGTTGGTGTGTTCTTTTTACAAGAAGAGAAGAATACATTTCTCTAATGGTCTTTGAAATATCCACTAAAAGGTAAAGTTAAGAAACAATCACCTCCCTCTGGTGTTATGGGAAACTGGTTTGTCCCACACACTGAAAGAAAAATACACAGTCCAAGGTATGAGGACCACAGGGCAAACAGTTTAGACAAACCTAATCTGTTCTGAACCAAAGCCAAGTGACAGACGCACAAAAATCTGTACTGGACTTAAAAACCCAGCCTAGGGTATTTTGGCATCACAATTCTCAGTGATGACGAGAGGATAAGGCTTACTTGCCAGACCTTAGCTGGTCCACAATGTAGGGACAGACTGTGCCTCAGTTGAGTACCCCTCTGCTTCCAGGGAAATCTGTATCACAGTGCATGGAACCATTTCTAGATGAATCAAGCTCCATTTTGACCAAGCTTATTAGTGCCATCCCTGTTAAACCAAGACTAGTTCCTGAGAAGCCATTTGCACTTGTCTGCACCATCACCTCCAGGAAGGGAGGCCTGCAGGGCTTTTCATCCCTTAACTGCTGTCTCTGGAGCAGTACAGCTCCTTAAACATTTTCCCTCCTCATATAAACCCTGACATGCTAACCAGCTCTGCATTCACAAAACACTTAATCCACAGACAAAGAAGCCACCTATGGATAACAGAGTTGGCTGCATGAAGTATTTGGGCTGTCAACTCTCACTTTTATTGCAAGTCTTGAGTTACTTGGCGCTTTACTTAAGAGAGATACAGCTGAATACAAATTAATTCCTTTAAGTCAAGTTCCAGCCCTGAGGAAATGCCTGGCAATCCACCACAGCAAATTGCAATCCAATTGTTCAAGAGAAGAGGAAACATATATATATATATATATATATATAAAAATTCCCTATCATCCGTGTTCTTGAGATACATGAGATGTAGCAATAACACTCTCACTGCACACAGAAAATCTTCAGCCAGGGTTGGCTGATGCAGACACATCTGTCCGTGTCAAACCTACAAGAAGCTTATCTCTGAATTTTCATCTGCTGTTTTACTGCTATTTCACATTAAAATGTGAACCACTGACTAGAAGCTTATACAAGGGAGATCTACGCTGCTCCTGAGTGTGCAGGAGAGAATGCATATTCTTTATACATTCTAAAGCTGACTGTTCCGAAGGCAAACAACAGCCAAAAAAATCCTCAAATTTACTTTTATGTAAGTAAATCTGATTTTAAAGCCCAGCATTACGTTTTTGATTAGAAAACTAGGGATCTGAATATAACCCATTGCCATCATGCAATTTAAAAGGACAAATCATCTTAAATTAAAACCAGAACAAACACTATTACTGGTCTCGAGTCTCAATTTCAATCCTGGTAGTTTAACATGAAAACTCGGTACGATCCTCAAAATTTCCCAATTAAAAAAAAAAAGAGACCTTATAGCAGACAATTTGTGTTTTATTTTCTAAATAAGAAAAAAAATAGTAACAACAGTAAATAAATAAATAAGTTTTTAAAAGAGAAGATTTTAGAATGGTTTGGGTTGGAAGGGACTTTAAGACCAATTCCCTTGACCTGGGCAGGAAGAACTTCTACTACACCACCACATTGCTCCAAACCTCATCCAGATTGCTCAAAGTCTCATCCAGCTTTGTCTTGAACACTCCCAGGGATAGGACATGTACAACTTCTGTTAGCAACATGTGCCAGTGCCTCGCCATCTTCACAGTAATTTCTTCACAGTTTCTAATCTAAACCTGCCCTCATTTCAGTTTAAAGCCATTCCCCCTTGTCCTATCACTACGTACCCTTGTAAAAAGTCCCTTTCCCACTCTCTTGCCATTTCCTTTTAAGCACTGAAAGGTGTTCTAAAGTTTGCCTGGAGCCCTCTCTTTTCCAGATTGAATAGTCCCAACTCAGCCTGTCTTCACAGGAGACGTGTTTCAGCCCTCTGATCACCTGTGTGCCCCTACTCTAGATCTGCTCCAACAGGTCCATGTCTTTCCTGTGCTGGGGACCCCAGAGCTGGATGCAGCACTCCAGGTGGGGTGTCACCAGAGCAGAGCAGAGAAGCAGAATCACCTCCCTTGACCTGCTGGCCACACTGCTTTTAGTGCAGCCCAGGACACTGTAAAGCCTACAGGGCTGCAAGGGCACATTGCTGGCTCATGTTGAGCTTCTTCTCTTTGACCAACTTGAAACTGTTTGCATTCTGCAAACAAGAGTGATTGATGATTGGAGGAAGAATTACAGTAAACTTCATGATAAACACTGCTACCATAAGCTTCATGAGACAGACATCCAAAGATAACTGCAGACTAAGAAAGGGGAAACCATTCCCCACTAAGAAGATCCCAGCAGCCAAGACAAACAGAACACCTATCATGTCACACACGACCTCACAAGCTACCTACTTCCTCTTAGAAGAAAACTGACATGCAGAAACAAATTGGTACATTTGGGTTTTTATTTTTTTGCTATGTTTAAGTGAGTTAAATTTTGCTTAGTGACTTGGAACAGTAACTATCATGCTATTGTTTAATTTTAAACAATGATTAACAACTACATACAGAAAGCAACGAAGCATTAAGCTGAATTGTAATGGGCCATTATTCTTTTGTTACTCAAACTGTACTTTGCTATGACACATGCATACAAGTTTAAATTGTTATGCTACTACAATCAGCTACTCCACACAACAGAATAAATCATACACCTCATTTTAAAAGTAAATAAATCAAGGAACTATATTATACCTTGACTCATATGCTGTAAATTCGAGAGGGAACAGTTTGGAAGAGCTTTCCATAAGTATAATACTTCAATGGATGCCAAGACACAGAGCTCTTTGGTAGGCATTTGTTTTCTAAATCTATCTGCCTGTAAAGCAGAGAGAAAGCAGGAAGAGAGATCTGTCATTTGTCCTCTTATGGAAACATAAGTCACAAACAATGTATCACAAACAGTAATACTGACTGTTTCGTAAAGTCTCCTGATAATTCTATGAAAAACAAGTTGATGGTAACATAGCTTAAAGATTTAAGACTAAAAAGCAAGATCTTTCAACTAACTTAAGGGCATACATATTGATCAAATTCCTTGTATACAGCCTGACTGGTTTCACTGTATTTCACAGTCCCAAGTACACACTACTGGATACTGAAACAATAACTTCTGCAACGTCATCAGCTGAGACCTATTTCCCAGACAACTCCCAGCTTTCAAAAAGAACTAAGGCTTTCACAAACAAGACAAGATAAAAAGCAGGAAGAAGGGCAAAGCTAGAAGGAAAATTACCAACATAATTACAGTATCATGTATTTTTATCTTTAATAATGACTTCAATTGTAAAGTGAGTAGCTAATTCACATTTCCTTTGCTAGGTCCTTCAAACACATTTGACACTATTCTTTTTCCACCCTATTCCTTCTCACTAATTCTACAGAAACAACACACCAGAAAAGATACAACCCTCAAAAATAAATACTGGTAAAGAATTGAACTAAGTGTAATTACAGCACCAAAACAAGTCAGTCTGTGTTAAAACTAACCTTTTTCACTGAAAATTGTTCAATCTGATTGTTTTTTCTTTTGAAAAGCTTCTGAACTTCCTTGAACACATTCTGAGCACCACTGACATCACCAGTGGCTCCTTGACACACTGTAAGAACACAGAAACAAAAATATGTTGACACTGCTGTGATGAAACAGGAAAAATTAAGACTAGATATCATATGGTCACAGAAAAAAAACCAAAACACACTCAATTCCAAAAAGTATCTAGACTGAGGATCTGACAAACATGATAATCAACTCCCCAAGGTTACCTCTGTGATCATTAACAAGTCAGTATTACTTGTTTACACTCATTGAAGCAAGTAGTATCACCAAGCCTCTAAAGATTTATTCAGTAAATCTTTGCAGTACACTGGCAACAATTATATTTACAATGAAAGGCAGAGGTTGTACACACGTGCACGTACACGTGTGAGCATGCAAGCGTTCATCGTATAAACAAAGTTATCCAAGTCAAGTCTGGCACAAAGCTATAAAAGCAGTAGGCAGTGTGAAAGGCCCTATACACAGTAGGAAGTTTCCCAAAACAAAACAGTGACAAAACCTCATCACATCACTGATTTATCATCTGCCCAACACACTGAATACACTCACCTGCTGTCAAATAGGCGTAGTAGCACTGGGACCACCTGGATTCATTTTTAAGCCTTTCAAAGGATTCAAATGCATCTTTGAAGTTCATCTCTATCATGCTGCACCAACCTAAAAGCAAAACTGATTTACTTCAGGGAAAGTACAGTAATTCAAACCTGCTGTCAACATTATTGAAACACAGTCTCTTAAAGAAAGCTAGAGCTAGTTTAACAATTATCACGACTGGAAAATTACAAATAACACAAATGATTCACATACGTTTAAAGCCTGGTTTAAATTTACTGGGAAATTCGGAATTACAAGACTCCATACAAAACAATGAATCCACTTCAGAGCAACAATCAATCTCTCCTTCTTTAAGGTTTAGATACTATATTGAAACTTGCAAAGCTACTCCTAAATTCCTTTATTTCCCACCGTGACAAGATCTCACTAAAGCTTGAAGCAGCAAATCTTCTCCAGTCTAAAGAGCTATACACAAACTAAGACCATATAACATGTACTGCTATTGACAGAAGGAAATTAACATGAAATACAGATACTGCACACTGTGAAGCTTCACTAGACTGACTAGTTTTTGGCACAGAAATGGTGATACCATGGATGAATCAGATGAATTAACTTCTCATTATAAATAATATTCAGCAGGTGAATAGATGAATAGTTTGCCCCGATGCCACAGTCTGCTCTCTGATTTGGCATCATCCTGTATTTGCAAAGAACTTTAATATGAAAAATTGTTGAATTATACTTGCCCAACCAAGAAAACAGAATTATTGCCATAATCCATCCAACCTTTCTAAAAACACTAATAAAAGCAATCTAGTTTGTCTACTGAAGTTGCTAGTCTGAACTTGAAAGCAAGCTATTTATGGTGTAAACACATCCAACATACCTATTTCATATAAGCAGACATGCTGAATCTCCCTTTGGTCTGTTGCAAGTTCCAAAGCAGTATGAAATGAGGTCAAGGCACTATTAATTTGACACTAACAGAAATGAAAGAAGCAAAAAAAAAAAAAACAGATTGAAATTTAAAACTTGTTGGATAATTTGATTTTGATGAAGAAAACATTCAGATTTCTGCTAATAGGTAATTAAAAAAAACATAGTAGAGTTTAATAGTGTAGTAACAGCCAGTTCAGATCATCTCTCAATCTCAAAAGTCAATGGCTGTATTCCTTCTATTTGCTATTAAGTCCCAAATTTGATGGGTTTGTGCAGTAAGCTTTAGAGTAGTCTCATTTCTGCTGTTATTAGTAATTTCACCTTTACAGATCATATTTTCAGCATCTGCAAACGAAGTTTACCTTTCTGCATAGTAAGGGTACCTTTAGTGTTCTATTTTATTTATTTTTACTTTTCACCTTTTCCCACTTTATTTATTTTTTACTTTTCACCTTTTCCCATATCAACGTTTTCTCATAAAAACCACTTCAACCAACAATTAATAGGAAATTCATAAATGCCGCTAACATGTAAAAAGACAGAAAGGTACATGAGAGAAAAAAGAACATTTTGATAAAATCATTAGTTAGCAACATCTTAGCAAAAAGAGTGACATTTTTCTGAGAACTAGAACGGTAGTTCTTTTTGACTAGTTTAATTTCTATTTTTCACAGTGTAGGAAAGAACTTGTCCACGCCAATCATTATTGGGGGTGGGGGGAGAAAGTAAATCAACATTTAATTACTTTTATACATACACACTATATATTCAAATACGGCCTGTACTCACTTTAATAGTGTTCCTGTATTTATTCTCACACACAATTATAACAATTTATACAGCAAAAGAATTTTAAGCCACTCTCTGGTGACTCAACATATAAGCGAAAAAAATCCCTTGAAAATGCAAACTCATCATCCATGCAAGCTGAATATCAATATAACTGAATACATACTGAATATAAAAACAAATTAATTCAAAAATTCCTACAAAAATCTGCAGCACTGTCTCTTAAGTCCATGCATATGCAGAGCTCCTAAGTTATTTTATTCTGTTTTCTCCTTTGTCTCTTCAGGGGCAACTGTTTTAGTTGCTAAGGAATGATTTAACTGTAAATAAAACATATTGCATCAAGACAGCACTGCTGCCAGCAAAGAGATTCACAGCTGTATCTATATAATCACTGTACACTTAGAAAACACAACAGTGATTAAACTAAGACACTTGTTGGCAAGACAGAAGCATATACTACACAGAAAGCCAGGTGAGTTATATTTGCCCTTAAAATTACAGGGAGGTTGAGCCATGTACTTCTTGTTTACTTTTGTAGCAGCACATTCTCTCCGCTGCACATTACTCCAGATATACTGCATTACCTCAACATGACTTCCTAGAAAATAACTGTTATGAGTCCAACCATAGAAAAAAACCAAAATAATGTCAGTTTAGAACTTTATCTTTGTGCTAGAAAGTTCAAAAGCTCAGTAAATCTATGTTTTGTATGTTTCTGCAGAAAAAAAAAAAAAAAAAGGTAAATATTTAGCCCCCTTAGAAAATACTTGGCTTTCTAAAATCCTAAACATTTGAAAATAGGAATCACCAGTTTATAATATGTGTTATTCCACACAATGACTACTGGGAATTAAATCATCTGCAAAACCATGCACCAGCCTGGGGTAGCACACAAAATACTGGCCTCTCAGTAACATACCAGTGCAGCTTGTTTAAATATTCAATCTTCTATAATCCATCCCTCTAAATGTCTAGATCTCGCAAGTGTTTTGACATCTGCCTAAGCTTTCCTTCAGCACCAACCTCAGTTAAGTATGTTTCAGAGACATTCCTTAATAATTAAAGTTTCAATTATCTCCAGGGATTGCAGCAATATGCTGGAATATGAATTTCTACTCAGTGTTAATTCTTAAATTAATTACTATCTGTTTACTGTCTCAAAGAATAAACAGAAAGAATTATAAAGTCCCAAGAGTCTGCAAGTATAACATCCTGGCTGCACATGAAAGTGATGCTCCTGAGATTTTTAAATACATATACACACACTTGTAATTCCTTCAACAGGCATCACTCCTGCCTCTCTTGGACATAAGACAAAAAACCCATTAATACACAGAATGTGTAACATACAGAACTACAAAACAATAAGGAGAATTATTAAAGCCAATATGAAAACCCTCATCTTACATTTCTTAAATTCTCATGAAAACTAAAAGCACACAAATCCACCAACCAAGCATCTACAGAGCTCACCAAGCGAAAGCGGCTTCCCAAGCGGACACAAATTTCCCCAAAGGGCTGTTCTGAAATCTCAGGACACTCTCCTTCACCCAGAACATCTCTATTCTCAATGAACACTCTAAATTTGTATAGCTTTGAAGAAGTCATGTTCATAATTAAGGGGAAACCAGAAAGCAGTTTCTAAAAGGTGACAATTTACACCAGAGAACCCTATATGGACATTTCAAAGCCTGTATTTTCTATTCCTTAACACACAGAAACCCATTCTTCCTTAGGCATGCCACAAAATCAAAATAAACCTAGGATACTGTATTTTACAGACTAGAACAAGTAAACAGAAAAGCCAGCACAATTCTTGAAAATAAGTACCTTGACAGTACACAAGCCCTGCAAATTTCTTTACCTTAGACATCACTGTGACTTTCTTCCAGAGATTTCATTTATGCCTTTTCAATGCTTATTATTACTCTTGCCTACCTTTCCACACCACACCCTCTCACTCCTAGGTAAGAATGATACCACTGACATCAAAATGTCTACAAAAGGTAAGTAAAAAAAACAGGAGTACTTGTCAGCATTACACTTAAACAGATGACACCACAGTAGATTTTCAGCAGCCTGCCCATCAAACACTTCAGCACACCTGAATGCACCAGTGGTGCTTTGCCCATCAGATGGAGTATTTGGTGCTTTTCCATTCAAACTCTTTCCATTCATAAGCCTCAGAACCCGAGGTTTTTGGCCAGGCCACAGAGATTTCTTGTTGTTTGTATATATACACATGGAATCTGTTCCTTATCAAAGAGAAATAATCTTGTTCAGTTCACAATTTGTCAAATACTTTATTTTTGCTTTATACCCTTACTGCTCTCCACATGAAGCTACCAATCTATTTAACTATTTCTGAGTGGGGTGGGTATGCTGTTTTTCTAAAAAAAAAAAAA
>VXBA01004822.1:1165346-1187407 GCA_013399895.1 Serilophus lunatus | reverse complement strand
AAATTTTAAAAATTCTTGTTTATGAGGAAAAAAGAAAAAAAAAAAAAAAAAAAAAAAAAGAAAACAAAATTGCACACTGAGAAGCAGAACAGGTAAGATCCAGAACACCACCTCTCATTCTGCCCTCTCCCACGCTACCACCATGCCCATCTTTCCCTACTGGCCACAAAAACACACCTCAATGGCCTAAGCCACAGTTTCAAAGCAAATTGGTATTTATTAACATGATTACAGTATTAGACAATATACATTTAGAAAGTGGATGGCAATATCTTTATTTTCAAAGTAATAAGAAACACTCAAGGATACAGCCAGAAACTCTGGATTTCAGACCAATGGGTTTCAGCAGCTATTATACCAAGTACATTTTATGTACCCTTTAGGCCTAAGTATAAATTATTCTCATTATTCTCACTTGCTTGTAGAAGCTTAAGCTTACATGGACCATCACTGGCAGCTTTAGTGGAAAGACAGAAACATAGAAATTGTCAGATGGTCACAAAAAATACTTCTGAGACTGGAATATGTACCATACAATTATAAATCAGGAATAAATAGGAATAGTTAAGTCCATAAGAACAGCCCCAGTGGATTCTGTAAAAGTCAGGAAAAATCATACTTTTCATATCCAGTGTCTTAACCTGTTCTTTGAAAAAAAAGAGACATTTGATCAGCCTATCCATGCAACCTTTAAAAACTTTCTGGTGCACTTTCATTCCCACTTTCCCTGATCATCCTCCTCTCCTTTCCCTTAACTGTCTCATTTCAACAGTCTCCAAACCCTTTCAGTCTTCACTTCTCAAAAATGAGGATCTGGTAAAAAAAAAGTTGACACATAATCTGCTCCACATTTAGAGTGCCTGTAAGGCTACTTCCTCAATAACTTAAGTCTGTTAAAGCTTTTATTCATTAATACCCATGCACACTTTTGAGGGCACAAAGCCCATGCCCTTCATTTGTCTTTCATAGACAGCACCATCACTGTAAAACCCTCTTTTCTCCTTGACTGCCTTCCTTGTCAATTTTCTCCTTTGTCAGATTTGTGTCTCACTGTCCAGTCTTGCTTCTGCCTTTTGAACAGTTTCCCTGTGCCCAGGTACCCATGGCTGAACTACACTCCTTGCTGTTTATTTTCTCTACAGAAAAATACATAGATCCAGGTACATAGGTGCATGCGGACTTCCTAACAGAAGCTGAACACACTATCAGCTGAAGGTTACACAAGATGTATGCGGGAGCAAAGGTTATAAAAAAATATTTCAATGGACTGAATGCTAGCAAGCCCTAATATAAAGCCTACAATGACCATAAATGGAACAGACAAGCTCTTCTGTGTAACATCTAAGCTGCCTTTTACCCATTTTCTATTAAATTTTATCAGACTGTTAAAATACATAAGCTTTTGCTCAAGAAATATACTTTCAGATATAAGTTAAAGCACAAACTTCCTAATTTCGGTAAGCCACCTGAAATAATATAAGCACTTCCCGAGCTTTGCAGGAGCTCTCGTCACTCACCTTGGAGATGAGGAAGAAATTATGACCAACTATACTATGCTGTAATCTTTGAGTATATGCACACTTCTGGTTCAGAATCACAGCATCATTTAGGTTGAAAAAGACCTCCAAGACCATACAGTCCAGCCTTTGATTGATCACCACCTTGTCAACTAAACCAGAGGACTAAGTGCCATGTCCAGTTGTTTCTTGAACACCTACAGGAACGGTGAATCCACCATCCACATCTCTGAGCAGTTTGTCCCAATACTTAATAACCCTGTGAAGAGATTTTTCCTGACGTCCAACCTGAACCCCCCTTAGCACAGCTTGAGGCTATGTCCTCTTCTCCTGCTACTGGCTGCCTAGAAGAAGACAACCTCCTTTCAGGTAGTTATGGAGAGTGGTAAAGTCCCCACAGAGCCTCCTCTTCTACAGGCTAAACAACCCCAGCTCCCTCAGCTGTTCCTCATGGGGCTTGTGCTCCAGCCTCTTCACCATCCTCACTGCCCTTCTCTGAACACGCTCCAGCATCTCAATGTCCTTCTTGTAGTGAGGGACCCTGGACTGGACACAGTGCTCGAGGTGCAGCCTCACCAGTGCCGAATACAGGAGGAGAATCACTTCTCTGGCCACGGTCATATGAAATGGATGCTGCAAGACCAATGCCCAGATTCAAGACACACGTAGCCACAAGTGTATTGTGCAGAAACCCAGCACGGCTCCCTGTGCCATCGCCATCAGTCACATACCTGCCTTCACTATTATGTCAACAGCATTTCAGCAAATTAAGCATTTAAATTGCTAACAAAAACTACAGAAGAGCCCTACGCATTTAATCAAAACATTTAGACACAGCAAAACCTCCCTGATACAGCACCACTTGGAACAAAGCAATGGGGGTGGGGGGGAAGCAAAAGGCTGCTGAATGGAAAAGCTCTCATGGAACCATGAATAGCAAAGGGGCATTGCAATTCCTGATAGCAACCAGTAAGCTTTCTGCTGACTAAGAGTCATGGCCACACAGCATAATGCACAGCAATCTGCCTGCCTAAACTAACTAACTTGGTTAACATGGCCACACTTTTGTCTCTGTTTGTCTCTGGAGCAAACAGTTTCACTTGGAGCTAAACTTCCCTATGTCCATACTGCATCATTTAATGCACAAATACTGTAAGATTATATGTAAAGAACTCTTCTTTGAAATATATTGGTACTCCAGAAAGTGACTGACTACAGAAAAATGACACTTCTCCCAACCATATCTTCTTTCCTTACACACAGAAAGATATACTCAATTTATAAATAACTTACATTTATACTTTTGGTCTAACTTGCTCTGAAAGTCAGAATAATCAGTTGACTTGTATTCCTAATTGCACTAAAATACCAAGTCATAACCTGACAATCAGTGTTATAACATTTTTAACTACACTTGCAGTCATTGTGTAGCTGTTCCAACAAATTTGATTTTTACCGTAAGAACAGAATATGCACATAATTGAACAAAAATACACTGAGATGTTTCCTACTCAGACAACAGCACTACTTCCCCAGGACTTACAGCTTGCCTGCAACAATGCAATCCCAAAAATGCATCATCCCCTTCAAAAAGGCAGCAAAAAAAAAAAAGAAAAAATATCTAAATCCCATGCAAGAATATGCCTGCAAAATCTGACAGGCCACTGAAGGCTGCTCCTCTGTTCTGTTACTGTTGCTACTGCTCTCAAAGTATTTAGCTGTATTTGAAAGGCTTAGCTGCAAACTCCAGCAAAGAATGACCACCAATATTAACATCTTGATTAGCTCTTGTAATTGCAACGTTGAGATGACTGTTTTCAACATTCTGGGTTTGTGCTTTTGTGTAAGGTTTTCTGCTTAATGTAACTGCTCTGAAAATATCCTGGTCTGATAAAAGCAGCAGCTAGGAGGTGAGTCATTTAAAGTACTCACCTTGTATATTCACAGATTCTTAGGAGGATAATTCAGCCAAAACCCATGAGGCTGTTGCAATGTTTGAATAACAACACTTGGCAATAGCATTCACAAGCACATTTTCAGTGAATACATTTCTTCTTGGGTCAGAGCTCACCCTTAGCAACAGAAAACATCCTGGTTTGACCTCTCAAGAGCAAAAGCAGTTATTTAAGGGAAATTACTGCAGAAAATTAGCTGTATATGAACAATGCATAAAACAAAAAGGAGAAAATAAATGCTATGTCCTCAGCAGATAACACTCAACATTTTAGCTTAACAAGCAAAACTGAAATAGCTCAAGAAACTCCTGAGTGACCAAAAGCACTTCCTTTTAGAATAGAGCCATAAATGTAGCTGAAAAAGAATTTCTAAATGTTAATTCAGAGAGATGCAGGAAGAGCAGGTTTTGCATTTGAACTTGAAACTACAATGGACTTAATTCATTCCTTTTACTTAGCTCTCTGTTTATCTGTATCTTTAGTCACAATTTGCTGAAGCTTGCACAGTTCATGCACATCAGAAAAACATAAAATAACAAAGGGTAAGGAGGAGAAATCAGTCTAAAGAATGAAAACATGCAATACCTCTAATCGCTGTATCCTCCCCTTAAAGAACATGAACAGAGAAGAATTTGGATAAGCAGATTCTTTCTTTGCAAGAATTTCTTTTGCCTCTTTCAATCCTGCCTTGTTATCACTGCCATCAAGGGCAAAAAAGGGACGAACAACTGTGTGGTACCACAACAGAGCTAATCTGAAAGAAACACAAGAGTAAAAAGGATTACAGCTTGTAAACTTAAGAATTACGTTCTACACAGAGAAATTTTTAAATCATTCTGAAAGACAAAGATAGATATGAATCCTCTATTATACAATCTGGCTTTAAAACAAACACAACAGTACTGCCATCCATCAACATACTCCTAAACTGCACCTGAACATACAACTGAGTGCACATTAACCCAAAGGCAAAGTAACAATCAAGCTCATAGCATCAAAGCTCTGCTGAGTCTTTAGAACTCTGCAAAAAAGAAAAACTCAACAGGAAAACTTTGAAAACTAATTATTCTTTAGATGGGGGAGAACCATCAAAAAGCCCTCAAAAATCAACAAAAAAACTAAAACACACGTCAGCAGACCAACTTGAAACAGATGCCAAAAAGAAATACATCCTGTTTTCAGAAGGGCAGACATCTACATGATATACACTGCTCCTGGAAACATGGGCAGAGCACAAAGATTTCCAAGACTATCTGAAGCAGGAAGCATGCCCAAAAAATGTAATTTCTTCCCCCAAAAGGAAAAGGAACAAATCAACAGGAACAGTAAGGTTTATTAAACAAACAAAAATGCAAATCTCTTCCTGAAGCAGAAGACACTTTAGCTCTCCTGTCAATGTTTCAAAAGTGACATCTGATGGTACCTGCAGCAGTTCCAGTAATAAAAGCACTAACCTGTAGATAATGGACTAGTAACCTAGGAGGGCAGTTTAAACAAGTTGTGGCTAAAACTTCACCTTTTAAAAAGAACTGAATGCAGTATGAAATCTTGGGAAAGAAAGAGTACACAAAAAATACTCCTTTAAAAATACTATAACAAACATCTCATTTTACTGAGAAGCTAAAATAAACAATAAAATCAAAAATTGAAAAGATCTCGGGCTAATGGTAAGGAAAAACAGCTAAATTACATCAATGACTCAGACAAAATAGTTATGCTCTCCATAGCAGAGAATGTAACTCAGGTGTGTTTACACAGCCTTCTGGGGGAGCTTTTATTTACTCTGTTAGCATTTAACTTAGAAAGCATTAGAACTGCAGGTACTGAAGGATACAGCAAAATACTGACACACAAACCCCAGATTCATGCAAACAATTAACAGCAGAGAGATCTCATACCTTAGTAAGTGATGAAATTACTAAACCATGGTAGGTTAAACAACAAACTACGAGTTCATTTTACCTGCTGTTGTTTCCTTTACAGCAACACGACTTTCTGGTTTTGACTTTTTTCCACTTACTTACTTTTAGCACTAAGTTATCTACCAAAGCATTTCAATATAGCTACTCACGTAGCTAAAGGGGCCTTCATGTCCTTACTTTCACTTGCATACATCAGTGAGGAAAGCCCCTGTAGGCGGTCTCCAGGAAAACCCAGCAGGTTGATGATTTTGAGCAGGTTTGGGGGCACCATGGATATGCAAAGATGAAAAAGTCCATATCCAAAGCTAACAGCACCTTTCAGTCTGTTTAGCGAATCCTCCGTTACACCTTCTGCAGCAATATGATTATCATTTGCAGCATCAGAAGTCAAGGATTCCTGAGTTGTTTTCTTCTGATAGATTTCCTGAAGTGTATTAATGTCCGTATAGCACTTATTGTAAATTTTCCAGGCTTTTCGGAGTATCCACCCACCTTTTATGTAAGCTAAAAATCAAGGGGGAAAAAAAAAAATAAAAATTGAAGGTCATATTTCAGAAGCCATTTTAAGCAGCAAATGCTATTTCACATACCCTAGGATGCTCTCTCCATTTGCATTAACCTATTGTATAAAGGATTTCCTAACAGCTACTGTTCTTTCAAAGGGGTTTTGATAGTGAGCACTACAAACTTAAGTGTTTACAACCACAGGCTTTACAACAGTGTGCAACACAAAGGCACTTCCAGTCAGCTGGGTGGCAGTACAACTGTCAGAAAGAAAGGGAGAAATCAAAGAACTTCATGCTGGATTTTGCTTCACTGTAGAGTGCAGATGAAACGGCAAACAGAGAAAAGCAGAACTCAATTGAGATCACACCTCTTCTCTTAAATTCAAATTATGTTAAAAGACAGTTGATGGGAAAACACCAAGATACTATCTAGCCCAAAGGAAAGGCTTAAGATTTTTCATTTCCCTGCTTCCCACACGGACACAGTGCATTACAATTAAGCAAAAAGAATAGAAAAAAAATGAAAGCGTACATAAATTCTATGGGTTTAAAATATTTTTCAGGTGCCTAAACGCCTCAATTTCAAATGTAATTTGGATACCTGAATTTCCCTAAAGATCTGGTCTTGAGCATTCTCAGTCGAAAAAGACAGAATTCTTGGTCTCTAATACTTATAGGAGGGTAAAGAAAGGCCTGACATCAAAAGATAAAGATGCCCAATGTGCCTATTTACACAGTAATCATCTTGGTTATAAGCACGTCCTTGGAAAGTAACTAGTGTTAAACAGGAAACAAACAGAGAATATCCTTGTATACATTAATCATAAAGGCAGACACCACCATTTTGTCTGTGACAGAGCCATGAGACTTAGGCACTGCAGTGACAAAGACGCTAACTAAAAATAACATAAAAATATGGTTATAGCAGCAGTCTTCTAAACAAATGTAAGCAAATTTGCAGAGACCAGTGTAATGCCAGAATTAGATCATAACAGGTGGTGTGTGTCAAGGAAAAGAAAAATGCTATTAATATCAAACCACTCTTTACAAGCCTTTGATGCCTTTGACAAAAATCCTTCCGACCACAAAAAAAAGCCAAAACATTTCTAGAAAAAGTAACTTCACAGACTAGACTACCTCTTTTTGGCTTCTTGATGTGAGGAAGGAATAAAGCTAGTTTCAAAGTCTTAAAAGATTGTGCTGAGAAAGACTGCAACATTTGTATCCGCAGTTGTGACAGATGGGTGCTGTCAACATGAACTTGAGGTATTACAAGAAATTAATCCTGTATCTTGAGATCCACATTAAAGCATTATCTTGGAAAATGGAACCCCCTGCCATGATTCAGCTGCATCACAAAGACTAACATTACTTCATTTTTAGGCAATTAGGTCATTATTTTGGCTGCAGAGAGTACTTTATAAGTTACGCGGTTCACCACAAGATGAATGCTCATACAACTAGGCACAGCAATGCAGCATATCAACAACATCACCTCCAGATTTTACCTGTACTAAAGGAGTGTTTCTCCTAATAACTGACCATTGTGTTCTAATGCAAGCATGAAATGGCAAGGAGGTGGTATGGGGAACACAAAGTATAGTTTTAGGCTTTACTTCCAGTGTGCTGTCATTAACAGTTCACTAACACAGCATAACACTAAGCAATCCCTATAACTATAATAGCAACATACATAATACAGCAATAAATAGCAATAACTATACTGTTGATATACTAATATAAAATAAATTAAACCAATGAATTTTTAATGAGTTTTCAACATAAAAATTAAATAAAGCCAAATCACTGAGCTAACTTCCCAGCATAGAAGTAGTCAGACCCATGACAGCAAACAACAAGAAAAGGTAGTTCAATATTGCCATGGGAAGCCAATGTAAACTGATGTGTTACCAATTTTATGACCAAACTATTTCTAATACATCCATGAGGGTGGCAAAGGAAATGTGTTAAGTGTATGAGAAACAGCTTGCATGTCATCATATGCTTCTTGTCAAACGGTTCCAGGAAAATTTTCACCCATCCACTGATCAAAAGTATTTGTCTGCTGTTTCTGTACAGAAACATGGTAAAACCAAAAGATGTTTATACACAAACAAAAAGATAGCAGACTTTAAAAACTGAAATAATGGACCCAACAGTTCAGGAATGGAAGTAGCATCTATCTGCTTGGAATTTTAACTAAAGATTTCAGGTGTATTTTTTTACACAGCAGAATAACCCAAATATACTGCATGTTATGCAGTTCTTTTCTTCCCACATGAGTTCTCTGAGCAGCAGACAAGAGAGAAAGGAAACAGACACCACCCTCAGCTACAGCATCCAACCCAATTATGCAGCTGCAGAATACATACTGAACTAAGGAAAAAAAAGCTTCAAGAGGGAGGGAAAAAAAACACCACCACAAACAAAAACCCAGAACTGCATCAAAAATAGCAAGAAAACCCTTCTGCAGCACTACACACACAGAGCAGACGGAAATATCCCCTGAATTTCTTCTAGCTAGAACCAAACACATTCTTGATGCCATGGCTCGGAAGAACACAAGTCTGTACATCACAGAAAGCATTATGCCCTTGACTGAAAATCCTAAATGCTATTTTAAATAATCTGAATACTGTTGCCCTGATTTCTTTCAGCTGATCAGCAGGGTTTTCACTGACAATCTGGTCTGCCAGCCTTCTCTTGGTCTTCACTGATTTGGCGAGAGCCAAACAATGAGCCTGCACTTTGTATATGACCTTGACCACATTTTCTATGAACTCATGGATAAAAGCATGTTTTAAGATTATGCAAGAGACGCAGGAATGCAAGAAAACATTAAAAACAGCTCTGCAGTCCAGACGAGGGGTCTTTATTCAGGAGAGGATTAACCTCTTTGGCATGCAAGGACACACTCTGGTGACCAGAGAATAACAACTGATTCAGCAGTTCTATCTTCAACACACTTCATTTAAAATTGCTTTCACTGGCAGTTTGTCACCTCCCTGAGCTGTTATGAATGGAATGCATACGGAACATCAGGATTTTCACGGTGGCCTGAACTTAACAGCCTCTTTTATCTTGCAGGCCACACAAAGCAGGCAGATGTTACCCATCTTCATGCCAACTCCTCCAGTGCCTCTATGAGAAAATGCAAACCTATCTAAGGAGAATCAGCTGAATATGATTATTGGTGTGAAAAAAAAGTGAAAAGCTGTAATCTGTAGCAATCCATCTCATTTTACAGTACTACCTACACAAAAGTAGAGTAACACCTCTGCACCAGTCTTGGAACGTTTCAAATGGGACTGTGCTCCTTCGTACAACAATTATATTTACTGGTACTCAGATTGCGATTTTATGATCAAGCTTTATTAAAAAGATATCATGCAAAACTATATCTAAACATAAAAGCCACAGCACAGCACCTGATAACTCTTGTTTTACAAATGAGAGCACAGCCAAGTAGACTTGACAGTCTGCTACAATTATTTGTCTTTGCAGACGATCTATCATGGATAGAGTGGATTTTCGTCCATCAACCTGTTTGGAATATACAAACACAGAGCACAGAAAAGTATTAGCAAAGATAATATACAATACTTCCCTAAATCTGAGAAATTAAAAATCCAAAATTAACTGCAAATGGTAGCATTGCTACTATAAATTAACTCAGCATTTTGAAGTGATTTGTTTAACAGGTCATCGAGCAACTGATAGAGAAATTTTACACATACACTACCAGCTATTTCACTAAGGTTCTATAAATAGCCAGAACAGATTCAAATTTCATTTAATTATTAAAAAATGCACCAAATATGAAATTAAAATATAGGAAGAGCACAAAAAGGAGTACATAACAAGTGGCAGGAAAACACACCAGTATGAGCAATAAACGGAATATTGAAGAGAAATGGCTTTTTCTGCTGTGGATCTGGTGTATCACACTTGTCAGGCCACTCACTGGACGTTTCCGTACTATTACTTTTACTAGTTCTCAAACTGCATGCTTCATTCCTCTTCCATTATTTAGAATGAAAAGTCTAAAAGTGAAAGGAAAATTCCCTAGGAATATTCCTGGCTCACAGCACTCTGTGGTCTCAACATCACAACTTCTGAACATTACTGGAGCATGTAAGAACTAAAGTGAGCCTGAATTAGAGAGGCTACAAGCTTCCTGAAATAATTTAATTGATCACTAATTCAACATGTTGAAAAACAATTACTAACAATGACAGAACCTGCTGTTTTACAGGAGGAATTACCTGAGACTGAGTATTTTACAACAATTAGGAAATACGAGCAAAATATTTTACTTCATTTTTATCATTAAGCTCAACTGCTCTTTACATACCAAAAACAATTTATTCAGAACACATGGAAGACAGAAAGGAAGTTTCAAGAAATATTTCTCCAACAGACAAATCCATATTTTAAAAATTACATCCTTACATTCTTTTTAATTTTGTTCTTGATTGTTTCTATAACTCCAGCTTCTTCACTTTCACAAAGTTTCTCTGTAGCCTTTAAGTCTTCACATGCCAGTTGCATTTTCTCTTCTTCAAATGTCATCATGGCATTCTACCAAAAACCAAACATGTTTGGATGATAAAAATCAGAAATACTTTTAATTCTACAGAAGCTATGGAATAGCAAAGTTCTCCTAAAAACGTGAGACTAAAACATTTTTAAACAAAAGTAGTAGCAAACACACACCCCAGTACAAATACTTCTAGCCAAATTACAGAATTGAGTACTTTATCAAAACTTCAAGAAAATCAACACAGAACACAGTAAGTCCTAACATCCATCTCAGAGCTTTGCGTGCAGGCAAACCGAATGCACTGCCACATCACTGGAAGCAGAAAAAAATTCATATAAATTCATTTTCAATTACTGTTATGTAAAGCACCATTTGCATCTGTGCAGGTGCTGCTTTTATGTAATTCCTTCATATAAACATCAGGCCTCAGAAACGAGAAACAGATACTAAATTTTCCAAAAAAATAACCACAGTCCCTACATAGGTAGGAGGAAGAAGAAACCATATCTGACTCCAACTACTGCTGAACCAACTGAGAGAGAATTTCAGGACAAGTAACATTTTTCTTGGAGCTCTATCAAACAAAAGCTCTGAATGACAGAGGCACACCAAGTGTTGGTGCTATACTTAGAAGAGCAGCTAAGCAAGGTATGTTCAAGATCCTCTGATGCTGCATTGTGATGTTACACTGGTTCAGAGCATCAATTCAGAAAAGAAAACCTGAGAGACTCTCCCTCTTTCTGTTCTCCCCTCCACTGAGTTAAAGGGAAGCACATGCCCCAGGAGGTGTCCTAACCAGGGTATTTTTCCATATTCCATACTAGAAAGAATTCAAATTTATTTCATCTACACACCCTGTATTTCTGACATGTTATAATAAATTCTGTCTTAAAAAGGAATATTACTATGGGTAATTTCTGCTGAGATCTAAGATTAAGCAGTAAAGTCAGAATAAGGACAGTATAAATAACAAGATCCAAACATTTTCTATTACATCTGATCAGCTTTTACCATTTCTAATATATTAAAAAAGCGTTTAACAGCCTCAACTTGCTCATTATGACTTTAATTAATCAATACTCTCAGTTTTCATACATCCAGAGAGGAAGCAAAGCCAAATTAACAATTTTGGATTAAATTACCAAATTTCACCCAGCAGTATAGATGGAGAACTCTTCATTGTCACCAGAAAAACAGGCATTTGTGAGTTTTATTTTAATTAATTAAATAATAACTCCACTGCTCACTTAAGAGACCATTTTATTATGGCCCTGTTAATGGAACACATAAATATTTCATACCTTTAAGGAGCTGAATTACAGAACCCTCACTTTCTATTGAAACCACACAAGTAAACAAGCCTTAGATAATGTTAATGCCTTGTTCTCTAGCTACATTTAATCTAAAAGCTTGAAAAAATTAGTCCTATAAAAAGAAACAAATTTGAGTATCTACCGTTATGAACGCAGGTAGTCACATATAAACACGAAGCAGAAGAGCTGCATACTCTGTGCTCACGTTTACTCACCAAAAAACTGACAAAACTGGCTCCAAAACTCATTAATGGGCTATGGTTTCTGTAAGGAAAGCAAAAAACAGTTACTATATTTGTACATATTTCCTGTCTTAAAGATCAATATTGCATTTCTTGGTTTTAACTTTTATGTTTGCAGATAAATCTTGGTGGGCTTTTTTGTATCAAAGAGGTACAGAAAATTAAAAATCTGACAATTCTACCCTTCTCTTGTGATCCATCACTACAGTTCTGTCCTACCAGACAAATGTTAACTGGTTATATTAAGAAATTCCCATTTCCACCCGTTTCTATGAATTTAAGTTAATCTAACAAAATGCACCTACCACACACCAGAGTTACGGTGAATGCCAGGTTCTCACATGGATTATGGTTTTACAGCTGTTTTTTTCAAGTTCAGGACACACATCTTACCACACTATGTGGAACAGCCTTAAGGTGCTTCACCTATTCCGTTTGGAGGGCTGTTCCCAAAGGGTGAAATCAACAGCTGCACCAAAAAAGGCAGGAAACCAAACCCCTGGTAATATATGGGACAGGTTTCAAAATTCAGGACAACTGTAGTTACACAGACCATGAGACTACAGCAATGTCACGTGGAAGGCACTTCAAAAATTAAAAATTAAAATGTCAGGATCTCAATGGTATCACCAATTCACACCATTCATAAGTGCCCTACCAGGTTATAGAAAAACAAAGACTTCCAGGATTTAAGAATTACATATATATATATATATCTGTAGCATAAATGATATTGTTATAGTACAGCACTTAATTTGTTTCCAACTTTATTCTACAAGCACTAGATTAAAGCAGAGTTTCAAAACAGAACAAGCATTTGAAAAACATGGAGAAAGAAGTCTATTACTAAAACACAAATTTCCAGTAGTAGACCTGTATTATATAATAGTTTGGGTTTGGGGTTTTTTAAAGAAGCAGTCAGCAATGTTTCCCACATACTCCTTTTTCCACTTTTTGATTTAGCATAAGAATCTAAAAGCAAGGACATGTACAAAAATAATACGAAAAACAGGGAAGATAAAGCATGCTGTAACAGAAAAACCTTCCCTTCTCATATACCTTGCTCATTTCTGGACATCCACATGAATGTAAGATCAATATAATCTGCCATATTTTTTCATTATTTTTCGAAAGAAAAATAGGTTGGGTGCTTCCTCCTTTGTTGGCAGGTCAACAAAGAACAGCTGTCAGGGAATGTCTCTGCTGTGCAGTACCTGGACTGCTCCCCGCCAGCAGCTGCCTTTCACAGGGCAGCAGCCATCAGCCACACACATCAACCCTTGCTGCAGCTGGCACTTCCAGCAGGAACTCCTGCTGCAGGGGGCACGTGGGTCTCTCACCATCCCACAGCACAACCTTCACCACACGTTCCAAGGTCACACCTCGTGCTCTATCGACACCCGACTGATCTCAAACTGCAGAACAGAGCAGCACGAGACACGTTTGTCCTCAAATGTGAAGTTGCAGTTACATCGTCCTTTCAAGGAAGCTCAGGAATAAACCAAATGTTAGGATTTTTGAATTTCCTCTGAACTACTTTTACACAGCAAGAAGGCAGTTCTGGGGAGTTAAAAAATGTTAAAATAATGTTAAAAAAAGAGGCAGTTTGTTACAGTTGAGAGCCAGCTGGTCTTTAACGACTACAAATTCTACTGAAGCACTTACTGCAAGCACTGAAAATTTGCCCAAGTATTTTAGCGTTTATTTGTCTGAGTAACACTGAGTTTTTTCCCCAAATACATATTTATCTTTCCAACTGATCTATTTATCTCTTCAACTGACCTTTCAAAACCACTTCCACACTTGTACTCTTGACACTCACTGTTCTCACTTTCCAATTCCATCCCCCACAATCAAAGGTGAAATGACACAGAAATCCAGAGCCACATCACCCTATTCTGAAATTATCAGTATCTGTAATGCACGAGGTAAAGTTACAGATCAGCTTCTTTTAACTTTCAGTCACACAACCTATAAAAAGCATTGCCATCACAGCACATATGGGCAGTACCACAAAAGGCTCCCGAAGCAAGAAAACATGATGCATAATAATATACTATGTCTGGGAGATGCTTCTGTTGAGATCATGGAGCTCAGCAATCAAAACATGAAAACTTCACCACAGGAGCTCCCCACGCAGAGTTTGTGTCATCACTGAATAAAATAAGAATGCTTTTATCACATTCCTAAGCAGTTGCTGGATAGAGACTGTTAACTGCAGCTTTATGGAAGATCATTTTGTAAGGTAGTTTTGGTTTAAAATACATTTTAAACAACAACAACTGTGTTCTGTGCTCAGTCTTCAGGAATATTCAATGACTGAAATTCTTCAGCTGCTTCGGGCTACCTTTGCCTTGAGAGCTTGGGAAGAAGTTGCAGTGGCACAGTACCGTCCCAGAAAAAATCTAAGGTGTGACTGATGGTGACAATAAGTTTCTGAGAAAAAATACAATTCCATAAAAATGCCCCCTGGCTCAAGTTCCTTATAAGTGACCTGCGAACATGATTTCACATCTTTTTTTGACAGATTCCAAAAAGTTGCTGAGATACAAAACAAATTAAGCAACATGAGAAAATACTAACAGCAAAGCTATGGCCATATCAATTTTGGCATGAGCTATGGAATGGAATACAAACTGACACTGGGACACTGCACTACCCAAATGGTCCTCACGACTTTGAAAGCAGTAACCTCCATTAAGGAAAGAAAAATCTCAAGACTTTTAATTAGTTCAAAGATGAAAAGAAAAAAAAAAATCAGTCTCCAGACATACTTTGCACCTCAAACACCGTTTGCACCTCACCCAGGAAACCAGGACTCAGGAGATACCTTTATTGTAACAAATTGTGCTATTTAGACCATTACTAAAAGATACCACAGTACAAAGTTCCACATACAGCTGGCACATGTAACTACACTTAAAAAACTTCAGAACACCGAAGTAGAACTTTCTTCCAGGTATATAAATCAGTGTTACACAAGACATTGTTTCTCCCAATAAAACCTGACTAATTTGCCTCATATCATGGCCTATCTTTAAGATATTAATTCGCTTTCAGAAGAAAGGTGTTTGCCATGGCCCATTTTCAGACATTATGATAACATTTTGGAGTTCCAAGCCTTGGTTTAATGATGCTGAGACAACACAGCACAATTCTATCATAAAAAAAATCAGAAAAACATGAAAATAAACAAACAAATAATCAATTACTTCTCAGTATTTTTTTTCCTACAGAAATTTTCAAGACAGTATTTCCCTTCCAAACACATCAGCATCTAAAGCTACTACAGCCTAGTTCAAGCTTAAATTTAGAGTAATGCAATTAACATGCCAACATTTCCTCCTTGCTAGTTTAACCACATTCCACTAAGAATTCCAGTCACCACATTGATAGTGATGCTCAAGCTGAAACAAACCAAATTATTTTCCTCCAAAGCGGGAGAGTAAAAGATAATGGCATAATTCATGTAAGTTCACAGATAAATATAGAAGCAGCAACTAAGTATTTTAAAACCAGCAGAAATGTGTGTAAACATAAAGGTAAGGAATTTAATGCAATAACATGCAAATCCTTTGGCCATTATTCTGTCACAGCTTATTCTAAAATACATTCTAAAAATTATTTGTGACACTAACAATGTGACAGATCTACATAAACATACATCTCATCCAATACTGGTATATGAAATATCCAAGGTGTCATGCTAGCGTTACAGTATTGAGACACACTGCAAAATGTCAGATCTAAGTTTAGTTTACATTTCATCATCGGCCCAAATCTGCTTTGTTAAATGAACCCTTAGCATATACTTGAATTTTCAATTGAAACACACAATCAAAGGAGACATTCAGGAATATAAAAATAATTCTGTGGCTCTGTCCCATCCAGTTTTTACCTGTTTTGTCTTCTGCAAATTGTTTTGCTCTGACTTCATGCTGTGAACTCCAGATGCACAACATCAAAACACAGGGGATTAAGAGAAACCTTTTCAATTGCATCTTTACTTTGAAAAGTAGTTACAAAGTTGAGAGACGAGCTAGTTATAACACATAAACACACTTGTGCTAATTCTCCAATTACGCTCTCTTCATCTCTAAGAATTAGGGACTTTTGAAAAACCTTTTTCCACTGTAGGTTCAACTAACCTGACCAAAATTACTGTCCAGGACAAACTATGGCAGCTTAACTATGGCAGAAGTGACACTATGTAACTTCTTTAACATCTCGGGGCTCCTGTAGCAGATTAAAACAACAGCCTATCTTTCCTACTACAACAGCCTGACGTTATTTTACTGCAAAGAGGGGATCAAAGAATGGGCGCACTACCAGTCTTCACACCGTTCATATCTTTCACAGAGCTAATTTCTTCAGTGTTAAAATAAAATCTGTTGACTGAACACCTCTTCTGCCATTTCCACCAAACCTTGCTGCTAACTTCTCAGTTATAAACTCAGATTTTTGTTCAGCTTTCTGTCATCTTCCCTTGGCCTTTTACCCAGCAGATATTGTTCAATATCCAAAATGGATCTCTCGACTTCCCTCTATCCTTTCTTCCGCTTCGTTTGGCAACACCACCTGTGTCTGTCATGAAGGCCACAAAACTAAGTGTCACATTCAATGTGATCATCCCTACATACTCAGATCTTGAAAGACTTACACTGTAGAACACTTAAAATATTTTTAATCTATCCACACAGCTGGAAAATCGATGCAGGTTTTATGTGCATTGCAATTACTACAACATATCCTGCCTTGAGCAATGAAACCTTACCTCGCTGAGGTTCACATTCATTGCACATTTAGAATACTGCTACTAAAGATCACTTCCCTGGTAAATAACTCTCCTTTCTATACATCCATTTAGCAGCTGCTCCTCTGCAGCAATAAACAAAAGCACACAAGGTTGCTACCAGGGCGCTCCTGATTTATTCTCCTGCTGCCAATCCAGATGCTATCATCCCTCTCTGACGTCAGCTCCCGCTCCGCTGTCCTTATCTGTAGAGAAGCTACTGAAGCATCTACTGAATCACTCAGTTTTTGCTCTTAAGGTTCCTTTGCTGAGCTACATAAGCAAGAATTTCAACAGTGATTAGACATCGCATACATGGGCCGTAATCTCCCTACTGATCAAGGCTGGCTTAATGTCACCTTGTCTCAACCTGTGTTTGGGTCAAAAGTACTCTGAGCCAGAGTCATCATTTTAAATGGGTAATGTGAGGTTCAAACACCTATCCACAAGGGGATTTCTGGTCCGTTACTAAAGCCTGTATGTCTGTTAGTACGTATAATGTAACATGTCAACTTCAAATTAATTTCAGGGGTTTTAGGTAATCATACTAAGCTTTTTCCCCATTTGCTCCAGCTCCCACTCTTCTCCATGTTCTGTCTTACCCCAGCAGGTTGTACAACATGTTCTTCTACATTGGCCCCATTCTTTAATTCTTTACACAATTTATCTTAGAATCACATTTCCTCTACATCATCTTAATTTTCTTCTTTGGAGATGACCTTATCACATACATTTTACTTATCATCTTGTACCATTTCTCTTTCCATTCAGATGGAAGTTGAAGACTTATCAAGCCTTACCAAATACAAGAGTCGTTCATGCAGTTTCCCTGGCAGAAGACAGAAGATGGTTGGATTTTTTCTGAGGTAACATCCCTCATCTTGTGATTTATGCCCTGGCAGCCAGGAGGGCCAACCGTGTCCTAGAGTCCATCAGTCACAAAGTTGCCATCTGGTGAAAGGAGCCAACTGTTAACTCTGAGCTGGTATGGCCTCACCTCAAGTCCTGTGTGCAGTTTTGGGCACCACAATGTAAGAAATATTCAAAGTTACTACAGAAAATCCAAAGGAGGGCAGCAAAGATGGTGAAGGGTCTGCAGACGAAGCCTCCTAAGGAGTGTTTGAGGTCACTTGGCTTGTTCAGCCTGAAGAAGAGACCTCATTGCAGCCTGCAACTTCCTCATGAGGGGAAGAGGAGGGGCAGGCACTGATCTCTTCTCTGTGGTGACCAGGGACAGGACCTGAGGGCATGGCCTGAAGTTGTGTCAGAGGACATTTAGGTGGAACACCAGGAAAAGGTGCTTCGTCCGAAAGGTGGCTGAGCACTGGAACAGGCTGTGGTCACAGCACCAAGTCTGATGGAGTTCAAGAAGCATTTGGACAATGCTCTCGGGCATTCTTGGTGTGACCATTCTTGGTGGCCCTGTGTGCAGGGCCAGAAGTTGAACTTGACGATTCTGTGGGTCCCTTCCAACTAAAGATATTTTATGAATCCACGATTTATGTTGTGACTCAACACTCAGCTAAAAACTCCTGATTTTATTTGATATTGTCCTTTCTCCTCTTAGCTGCAGGAAGTTTCAAAAGAATTTTTGAATTGCAAATACTCCTAGGAAGAGAAGAATCAGCAAAAAAAGAAAAAAAGTATTTTGACAATTTCCTTCTTAAACGTCTGGGAATTTACAAAACTAAAAGGGAAAAAAGAACGGCTTTCTTTATAGTTCACCAAAAGAATACCATCTCACATAATGTGGGCTCCATCTCCAATGCCTGTGTCCTGGGTTAACCTCCAATCTCTTGCAGCTTCCACAGGTACTCAAGTTTAAACCAATGAGAACTGGGATGGTGTCACGTTGTTCAAGCCGAACGGGTAGACTGGTATCTGACAAGAGAGCAACGTGGGAACCTGACACAGCTACAAGCATTAAAGACAGTGGTGCTGTCTGCTGCAGCCTTATGGAAATATTACATCCACTGATATTTGATCAGTGTTCAGAATGTTATCACCACTAGCAGGTGGAGGACCTGGACTTCCTAATAAAAAAAAAAAAATCATGAAAAAGCAGATGCAGATGCTGATGCTACTTGAGGGTTATTTTTCCAAACCTTGGTATCTTCCCTGAAGTACAATTTAGAACATCACCAACTACACCTGACGAATCATTAAGTGCTTTAGTGTGACAGCCGATGCAGTTCCAACTCCATGTCGTATCTGATACAACTGACACAGTCATCTATCTGACTTTTTCACATCCTAGACAGATATATGAGTGCTCTAAAAGACAAAATACTCCCATGTCCAGCACAGAAACAACGGCTCTGTAGCCCATAACTCCAAAACACCACCACCCTTCAAAGGCAAGGCTTCATTGGTGTGGTTACACATACGAAACACAGGTGCAATTCCTACCCTGGTTTCCTCAGGGAAACTGCACTATGGCCAGTTTTCAAACATAACTGATTCTGGGCTCAGCAGTCAGCTTTCTGGAAGATACAAAGCCACACAATAGCAAAGGAAAACAGATTCTGCCTGTTTTGAACACAAGGTTGTGTACTGTCCCACAAAGACAGAAGCACTGATTTGAATTAATATCTCACAAGATCTTTCAGGTGGGAAATGAATTAAAAATTAAAGAAATAAAAAGCAGAAGTAAACCCAGTAGTTTCTAAGAAACAGTTTAAAGTAGTTTATATGGCATGGCTACTGAAACTGAAGATTTGCTGAATAATTGAGTTTCTAAGTAGTTTTGTAGGTTCTTAAACAGGTTTCATAAGAAAAAGATCTCCACTGCTCCCTTCGCTTCTAGGATTCATCTGGTAACTGTCAAGGCTCTCAAACAGAGCTAAACTCTCTGCAGAAGCAGTAGTTTAGAATTAACACTTTCTGTAAGAGAAGTCACTTGAAATACAGACAACTATCAAGTTAAAAATGCTGCGTTCCATCAGACATCTTTGAGCTTTAGTGCCACAAAGTACAAACGTCTATATCGAATTAGGGAGAGCTCCCAAAAGCTGCACATTTGGCTTACCAGCCCCACTGAGGATGGGTTCCATTCCACAATTCCAAGCACACACCAACAAAAACATCTCATTAAGACTGCATGCAAAGAAACACAGAATACCATTACTTAAGTCCTTGCAGGAAGATCACGTTCTAAACAAGCACAGCACCAAAAACTGTTGGGGAAAAAGAAGTGGACCTCGCTGCACATGCCTCTGAAATTCAAATTCATAGGAAGCTGAGCATACTTTGCAGTATCTTCTCTCCTACACCAAATACATTTGCAACGTACAGTTAATATGCAATTCAATAAGGGTCTGTTAGTTCACAGCAAGAGGAAACCCTGCCACGAATTTTCTGTGATGAAGCATAAAGCTTTTAAATGACTGTGAAAATCTCCAGCTCTAAGACAGCAATTATCAGTTTATGACCCATAAATCATTAATCTTATGAAAGAATTACTATTTACTCCTTGCAGGTGGTGTTCAAAGGCCAGGATCAAAAAGTACACTGAACTCAGAGGCACTTTCTGATAAAATCAAAAAAAGAGAAGCCTGCACCTGGAAAAAAAAAGATTGGCAAGTTTCTGTATTTAAGATATCTTTAGTAATAAACTTTCTAGATAAACGAGAGAATAGTTTGCAGGAGAGATCATTATTTATCCTTTCCAAGGAGGATTAAACTGCATTTTGAGAACGGAAGTCTTAACAATCTGACTCCCTAGCACTGCTTTACAATGCAAAAAGCATCACATATTCAGAATTCCTTGACTACTTCCAGATTCACAGTAGTGAGAGAAAGCAATGGCACAACACAACCAGAAGTGGAGGAGAGGAAACATTATCCAGTGCTCCTTAACTGCCACCTCAAAAAAATTACACAACACAAAAACAAGCAATTGAACAACTGATGACTCCAACAGAAAGAAAGAAGCAACAGAGAGGGTGCAACTTCACGTGACACAGCTATGGCACTTGGGGACACAGTTTGGTGGTGGTCCGGGCAGTGCTGAGTTTAACAGTTGGAGCTTAAGCATGTGAGGAATGCAGAACTGGACCACACTTGTCACCTGAAACACTCCAGTTAGTTCTACACAACAGTATTGTGTAGGTCACATAAAAAAAGAATGATGTACTCAATAACAGACTGTTGCAGGTACACAATAAAGTCATTATTTCATTAAGAGCAACGTTATTAAAATTTGTCTTGCTCCCCATATTCCACTCTAGCCATCCTTTCTGTAAACACGATTTAAGAACCTAAGTACATCATCACTATGAAGTTCTATTTTAAGTCAACCAAAGTCTTTTTGAACCGCACAGACAACAGCACTACAGTGCCTATCAATTATTCAGAACGAATGCGCAATTACAGCAGCTCAAGCCCGGGCGGAAGACATCAGTCCTCAGAAAAAAAGGCAAGGACAGGTAGGGGCAATTTTTCTTTAAGACTGCCTTATCCAGCTGTGCCAACTGGACGCCTACTTACACAGCAACCTAAACACGCTGGATGCAGGGATTAGGAACACATCGCGCACCTCCCCTCACCCAGCACTGCGCCCCTGGGGCCAAAAAGGCCCGGGCTGTATTAGGAGGTGCCCTGCCGGCAGGTCGAGGGAGGCGATCCTGCCCCTCTACACGGCACTGGCGATGCCGCATCTGGAGTGTTGCGTCCAGTTCGGGGCTCCACAGCACGCACGGGGCTCCTGGAGCGGGCAGTGAAGCAGACTGGGGGCTTGGAGCACCCTTCTCACCAGGAAAGGCTGAGGGAGCTCGGCCTTCCAGCCTTGGGAAGAGGTGACAGAGAGGGGACCTCACCAAGGTGTATAAGTATCTAAAGGCGGGGTGCCAAGGGGAGGGAGCCGGGCTCCTCTCGGACAGAAACCGAGGCACAGGCAGACAGACCCACGCGAATAAGACGAAGAAGAACTTTGCTGTGCGAGTGGCCGCGCAGCGGCACAGCCTGCCCGGCGGGGCTGCGGCTCTCCCGGCCCGGAGACACCCGAGCAGCGCCCGGGCGCCATCCCGTGCCACGTGCCCCGGGACGAGCCCGCACCACAGCACCCGCTGCCAGCCCTTCCCGCCCGACCCGCGCTCCCGCTGCGCCAACCACGGCAGCGCCGACCGAGGCACCGACCCCCCGCCCGACCCCGGGGGCCGGGCCGGGCCGGGCTGTGCCGGCCGTGCGAGGCTGCATCCCGGCCGGGCCCGGGCAGAGCCGCGCCGGGGGAAGGGCGGCCGGCGGAGGGGCGGCCGGGGCTGACCTGTATTT
>VXBA01004822.1:983972-1165007 GCA_013399895.1 Serilophus lunatus | reverse complement strand
GTCCGCCCCGCCCCACTGAGCCCGACACAGAATTACAGAGTTACAGAGTATCCCGAGTTGGAAGGGACCCCCAAGGGCCGTCGAGCCCAAGCCTTCACCCTCACAGGACAAACACCCCACGAGTGACACCGTGTGCCCGAGAGCGCTGTCCAAGGGGTTTCTTGAGCTGTGTCAGGCTTGATCCCGTGAGCACTTCCCTGGGGAGCCTGTTCCAGTGCCCGGCCACCCTCTGGGTGAAGAACATTTCCTGGTATCCAACCTAAACCTCCCCCGACACAACTTGAGGCCGCGCCCTCGGGTCCTGTCCCTGGTCACCACAGAGAAGAGATCAGTGCCTGCCCCTCTGTCCCCTCACGAAGAAGTTGTAGAGACTGAGTCGAGGTCTCCCCTCAGTCTCTTCTCCTCCAGGCTGAACAAACCAAGTGACCTCAGCCGCTCCTCATGAGGCTCCTCCGGACCCTTCACCACCCTCACGGCCCTCCTTTGGATGCCTTCGAATGTCCTCGTTTCTTTCTTGCGTTGTGGTGCCCAAAACCGCGCACGATATTCCAGGCAAGGTCGCACCAGTGCAGAGCAGAGCAGAACCACCATCTCCCTTGCTCAGCTGGCGATGCTGTGCCTGATGCCCCCAGGGCCCCTCCTGGCTGCCAGGGCACTGCTGCCTCTGCCCAGGGACTGACTGCCTTCTCCCCGCTCCGGGGGCGGCACGGCCGGTGCCAGCTGGAGAGAAGATGGGCACTGATGCCCAGTTTTGGGAGTGTCTATGTGTGGAGCTCATAAGTTTTGCAGCAGCTGAGCCTTGGGTGTGAAGCAGTGAAGCTCAAAGTCCTCCACGGACTCTCCGTGGTTCGTGGATTTCCCTTCCAAGAGAAGCAAATTTTTTTTGAGTGTTTTTAGTCAGTTACAGACAGAGACAGGGCAGACACTGAAGTTCCTCTTTTGTGATTTTGTGACCTCCCCAGAGCAAGGGTGGGAAACGAGGGTTTCTAGGAATTTACTCTCTTATCTCTTGACATCACACTCTGTGATTTGCAACGTGAACTTACCTATGACACCGGCAGGGAAAAATCAGTATTTTGCAAGTTTGCTTGAGATACAAGCTAGTCTGGCTGGTGTTCCCAAGCACAGGACAGATGAGAAAGTACAATTGTGTAAACGTGCCCATTCCATCCCAAAATGGCCAATTACCTGGATGCCGAAATTACACTCATGTTGTTTTTACCCTTCTTTGCAGGAAGAGGCTTTCTTTGCTGCGCTTAAATTTGGATGAATATAAAGGCTATTGCCAACAACCTGGTCTTGCTTTCTGACAGCTAGGACAGTGCTGCAGCTGATCTGGTGAAAAGTTTTAGGATCAGACTGCCCCTGCCTCCCCTTGCTAACACACACAGAAGAATGGGACCAGGCACTACTTTTAGTGGCAGCCCTCTTCCTTGTAAAGCAAAAAATCTGCCTTCCTATGAATCAAGTAGCAATATTTCTGTACATGCCTTGTGAGAATTGTTACCTCCACCTCGGGAAATAAGATGTACTAAAAATATTGAGACTTTTTGAAAGGTGAGGATTGCCAAAGGCCCAGAGACTTCTGCAATCTGCCAAGTGTGAATGGGATCCTTTGGATGATTGCCAGCCCCTCTGTCTCACAGAGCAGGGCTGGACACTCAGGGGGTGTTTAAAGAGGACATGTCTTCTGTTACAATGCAAATCTCCAAAACAGCATGTTCTACACAGCCTAGAAACCCTTAAGGACTTCAAGGAAGCCAGCACAGCATGACTGGGGAACAGCGTGTTCTCTGATGTGTTTACAGGTTATTTGCGAAATTTGGACTCCAGAAATGCAAGCAGCCTCCCTCAAAGGAAGTCGCCATTGTAGTTTCACCACCTTTGGGCTCTGTTTCAGGTGTGCACAAGACACTGCATTCCAGATGAAAACAATCACTTGTGTAACAGGCACGATTCTTCAGGCAGGGGCTTATGGTGGAGCAGTTTATTATATCCTTTCCCTTAGTCATAGGTAATTGATTCGATCAAGAGGCAATGAATCTTCATATGGATTCCCTGAAAACTCGTCATAGAGAAGGCTACCTCCTACCATCAAGTACTATTTCTGAGGAGGAGCAGAGAGCTAAGTCCTTTGTGAAACACCTACTCCATTTCTCCAAAGCTAGAGTTCTAATTCCTAGCCCCTATGTTTGAGTAATAGCGTAGCAGGGCTATGTGCTCCCTACAGGTTTTGGCCCCGTGCACAAGGAGCTAGAATTCTTTTGAGGTCTTCTTTCTGGCACCCAGTTGTTCCAGACCTTGCTCAGGGATGGCATCGATAATTTGTTTTCTTCAAGAAAAGGTTTTGTAAGTATCTGGTAGCTAGCTATTAATTTTGAAACTCGGGATGTGAATAGCTAAATCGACTCTACAGAAACACAGCTATAAGTGTACAGAAAAAAATTGGCAGAATGAAACTGCACTTCAGCTGCTCAAGTAGAGAAGTAACGCATTTGAACACCAGTAATGAAGCAATATGACATCTGCAGTTTGCCTTCAGCAGCTGAGCAGCAGCAGCTTTTATAGTACCCACGTTGTTGTGATCTGCACTGCAACCCGTTTTTTCTGCAGAATTGGACTGAAAATCAGCTGGGCTGTCAGTCTCCCTGCCTGCCCTGCAACTGCCTATGAGGTCTTGTGATGGGTTGCAGTCAGTTTGATTCACACTGAGGATGTGGTACCGCTGATTCAGCCTGCTAAAAATGGCTGGGAGAGTAAGGAAACCGCAGTGAGCGGGACGACACGGATTGCTTGTACATGCTAATCAAAGCTCGTCTTTAGCTACCAGTCTGTCTACCCTCTAAATATCTTTCTTGGGGTTTTTTGGGGGATTATGGTTGGTTGGTTGGTTGGTTGTTTTTAAATTCCTGGTAGCATACTATTGTCACCACAATTGGCACTCATCAGCCATGGATTTCAGCAGAGGGGACAGTCAGTTGGTGACTGGCTTTCTCTTGGCCCCACAGCTTGCTGCAGTGGCCTGTTACCTCTCTCTTATGCAAACAGGTTGAGGCATCTGGTTTGTAATTACTGAAGGGCAATAAAGTTACTGATAGTGAGCAAGAATCGTACTTTTAATAAATTAACTGACCTAAAATTTTCCAAGACCTTTGCTCTGATTGCCCAGATGTTAGATATAAGGTAAAGTGTCAACAATATTCATATCCTGTAAGAGATACAGAATTGTGATGGTTTTATAGCCCCTTTGCAGGACACTGCTATGGTGGTTCGAAAAACCTGTACCTTTGGGTACTCCATTGCTCTTCCCTTTGACAAGCTTTCCAAGTTTCAGCTCTGTACTTTTGCTTCTGACAGGGGGAACTCCTGCAAGTCATTGTCTTCACATACTGATCTCAGTTTTTCATTGGTGTTTTTCCTCTCTAAGTCTGATTGGAATTTAAGCCCTACTCATGAACTACAGAGAATGGCAGAAGCTGAAGTATCAGGAAATATATTATTACAGAAAAGCATATTGATCTATCTAAAGCATCAGAGAGAAAAGGGTTAAAACCAAGGGCAGGACTATATTTATATTTTCTTTAATATGATTTTCATACTCTGTTAATTAGGTTCCACTTGTCTCAGGACCCTTCTCCACTGCATCTGGATGTGGCAAACAAACCCCTTGCTTCTGTCTCAGAGTGCCCTAAATCTGATTTTGCCAGGTATCTTTTTACCTATCTTGTTCTGATACTCTGCTTCTATCCTTGAGCACCTCAGTAAGCCTAGTACAATTTACATTTTTTAAGATGCAGATGAAATTTCAGCAGTGGATTTAGAATATTTGATCACAGAAATTAGGTTAGAATCACTGATCATTTCAGTAGAGAGAAGAAAACCCCTTCAGATTGGAGTTAAACTTTTTTCCTCTGTGTTGCAGAAAGTGTAACCATGTATGTATATAAAGTGTTGGAAATACTAATTAAAATCATAAGGATATCTCCCATGCTTTTTCAATCTCATACGCAAACCTGCAGAATCTGCTCCTGTAGTTTTGAATTCCTTTGTGAGGATTTGCCATTCTAGTTCAGTAACAGATGCAGTCCCGTTGTTGGTTATGAAGGGGTATTACAATCCAGGGTACAGCCATCTTTTCCAAACCATCAGATGGTCTTGTCTGTGTCAGTGATTGCCAGTAAAGGCTACTGAATATATAAATGGGATTGTTTTCTCTTTTTAATATATTGGATTAGACAAGAAAAAAGTTGTTAAGTTCACAAGTACGTTTCTGAGGAAATGTACTTTTGAAGTAGCTAAAGTCACTTGTTCTTGTGCTTTGTCTCTCACACTGGATCTCTGATTTTGCAACAATGAAGGTGCTTGTCTATTGTGTCTCATCACTTAAATATTTATGAGTGTTGAGCTCTACATTGCTTATCATCATGCATTTTCCATACAGCACAGCAACTAAGCAATACTACAAAGCCAAGCTAATCTTCAGAGCCGGCTCTCCACATTTTCTGATTAATATGCATTGTCATTATAAGAGCTAAACCCTGCCTGAGGACACACACATGAAATGACTATTGAAATGACTTATCTGTTCTCTCAATAGACAAGGAGTATGCATGCATAGCCTGGTAAAACAGAACAGGCTCCATGAGCCTTTTCATCCAAAGTACTCCAAGGGTACTGAAAATTAGTCTTTTGACTCTTTCCTTTGATTAAAGAGTATTACATTAATAACAATTGAAAGAATGGCCGCTGTTTGTCGCAGTGGACCTTATTCCAGAAACAACTACACCTTCCTCTCACAAACTTTCTGTTTTCCCTGCCGTTTCTTCACAGGAAGCCTTTTGTATATGGTGTGCTATGAGATGGAAGATGACTGATCCTTCGGTCCTGTTCTCTTGAACACTGGTTTGAGGCTGCTAACTGCTAAGTCTCTAACATGGACTGTGCTGTGGCTCTTCTGCACAGAGAAATCATGGAGATGGTTGGGTCAGAGTAGGTGAAGTTCTTGGAAATTCAAAAAGGAGATTGAAAGATGAGACAGAGGAAGTTAGAACAATTTCATGTTTTTTCATATTTTGCTTATAGTTGATAATGTTTATTTTTATTCACACTTACTATTGCTCTGGACCCAATGTGTAATCAGTCATACAATGGGATAAATTGATGTGCAGTCACACTGAGTTATTTTTACTGAAGCATATGAAGGTGTATAATTTTTGCTATATAAAGAATGCTAAATAACAGAGCTTTTTAGTATTAGAATTCCCCCCCCCCCCCGAATGTGCTAATGGCCAAAAAAATATGCACACAGTTCTGGAGAAAACAAAGGAATACACAAGTCTTAAATACTAACAGCTGCTCTGTTCAGGCAGCAGCCACATGCTGGCCTGTTTTATAAAAATTAACTGGAAAGACTTCCACACAAAATAATCATGCTACTTGAATTTTAAAGAACCAATTTAAAGTGTTTTGCTTTCAGAGGAATGACTTCCTACAGAGTTCAGATATATATTTGGTTATAAAAGTACCTGCTCTGTATTGAGACACAGCATGAAATGTAAAGCCCAAAATGATTGCCCGAAGTCCTCCAGTTCTAACCCAGTCCTTTCTGAGGAGTCAAAACAAATTCATCTGGATCATAAAAGACGAAGCTTTGTCTGAAAATCCCTAAAATACTTTGAGTATGGAGAGTCTGGAGATTAATTTTTCCTCATGCTCTTGCTCCAGTAAACAATGAAAACAATTAGATGCATCTTTGTTTTAGAAGCAGGGGAGGGGGTAATAGCAAATTAGAACAAGTGAGCTTAATGGTTTTGTGTATGGAGGGTGAGGTAGGGTATCTTGCCCAAACTAGAGCATCTAAACATTATTTGTCCCACTTGACACTCTTGTTTCTACATTAGGAGATCTTGATTGGGGCCCTAGTAATCTTTCAATTTTTACAACGATTAGCAACCCATTCACTTGACCTTTCCCAAGCAGGTCATAAATTTTAAACCTCTATATTGGCTGATCTGCTTTGGAGGGGCCCTCCAGTTTTCTTGCATTTTTCATTTGTGCATGCAGCCACTTCACAGACATGATGCTTTTGTGAAGCATTTTTTTTTTCTATATACATGCACATGCATCTAACTATATGTATACCATTTGCCAACAAATCATTTCCCAGATACTGGGGATGTGCCTTGGTACTTTCAAGCTTGCCATGAGAAATGAGTTGTTAGCCTCAATAAACATCCTTTGTGCTAGTGATCTCCTCAATCCTTGTAATTTTCAGTAATCAAAAACACTTTAAGAACATACTTTAAAATGTTTGGAACATAAAAAAATAATATATTGCTGGGGCTTATTTTTCTTTTACTGTTTTAGCAGTAAATATTTTCTCACGTGTCAAGCAGCTTGACGCATAATGCGACTTGAAACTATTTAAAGAACACTTGTCAGCAACATTTGTACTTTTCTTCTTCCATTTGAGACTTTTGGCATTATATGTGTTTGATATGTGGTACCTTAACAGTTTTCATTAGGTTATTATTCAGTCCTTCATTAAAAAAAATGGAAGAGCCATTCAACACAATTGAGTTGGGGTTTTAATTAGGCCATGTTAGACATCATGTTTGCTTTTCAGTTTTGAAATCTTCACTTCTTGCCTCTCTTCTTTTTCCTAGCCTGAGAGTGGGAAATCTTCTGTTTAAAATTCTAGTGACAAAAAAGTCAGCAGACCCCATTGATGGTAGAGGTTTTTAGTGTCATGAAACACAAGGTTATGTAGCTGCATTGTCCATATAATCATCTAGAGGAGGTTAGGCAAAGCTATGTGACCAAACTTTGCACACTTTGCTTTGAAAGGTAATCACAACTTAATTGGTCAGTAGTTGAGGTGAACAGAAAGGAAGGCATGAAGAAAAGGCCTGATGGGCTGATGGTTGGGTACAACCCACAAAGGCAGAGGAGAACTCAGGGAAGGTTATGAAGCAGCCATGACCCAGCTGTGAATCTCCTACTCCTGGCATTAGTAAAAGCCATCTTGTGTCCTTTTGGCTTGTTTTCACATTTTCTGTATGCTTGTAGATGGGAGTACTACTTCAAGATCTAAGAAAAAAATCATGACCTGAGAGTCATACATCACTCACATACGAAGGAACTTGTCTCACCAGTGTTTTTCAGCAAGTCATTTAAATGGTCTATGCATGGGTTCTCACATCTATTGATGAAGTTGTAATATCCAACAATTTTGTACATTAATATTGGTGGCTGTGCTGCATCAAGGCATTCAGTAGTCCATAACTGCCTCAGACTAAAGCATCTTGACTTTCTGTCCCTGGAATAGACCACACAGGATATGCTCATTTGAGCAGCTCTGTCAGCAGTGTACATGCCTACAAAGACGGTGAACTTTCCTTGCATATACTTAGGTATTGATGTCTTTGTTCCCAGATATTTCAGTTCTTTATGTTTTGGGAGTTTAATCTCTTCTTCTGGAACATAGTGCTCTGTTCTTTACAAAACCCTTCTCTAAGGCTTGCACACATAGATATGTCAACTGGCTTTTAAAAGAAGCAGTATGATCTGCTGCCTGTATCACAAGTCAGAAAAAAGCCTAAAAAACATATTGAGAGACAGATGATACCTTAGATATCGAAGTTTCTATTTCTGGATACTAGCTTTTCATCTGTGAAACATGTGCTTTGGTCTGACAACTTTTGCTGCTCACTCAAGAAAACAACTAGTTTTACCATTTAATTTAGAGAACCACTCAATTTGTGACAAAAATTATTGTGTCTATTTGTGGAAACCTAAGGTGTATTTGGGCAGCATGTATGTTTATATACACTCAGGTTGCAGCATTATCTGGAGGCAACAGCTAAATAGAGCCAGGTGCTTAAATAATCTTCATTTTAGTCTTTGCCTTGATTTATTGTTTCACAGACATAAACATTATGTGAATGGGCTATTGGTTGGTATGAATGGAAGATTCTCCACGTTTTGATATGTAAAACTGTAAAGCAGACATAAAAAGTATACTTTTGTCATTTAGTGAGATTAAATTAATTAAATTAATTAAATAATTAAATAATTAAATAAATAAATTAAATTAAATTAATTTAAAGATAATTTAAGAGACTGGAAGCTGATGCTTGACCAACTAGATTTTGTTTCTGGTCCCGTAATGTAATTAGGCAAATCCATGAACGTACGTGTTACCCCCTGGTATGTAATGAAATAAGCAGCATGCAGTTGAGTTCTTGTTCTCTAAAATAAGAAGTGATTTCACTTTTTGAGTACATTAGGTTTTCTATTTTTCCACTTACTTCTGGAAGCTTGGGCCATTTATTTGGAATACATAATCTGTATAAATTTGTTTATAAAATGTTCCTATTTGGGCACTGGTTAATCAAGGTATGTGAATTAAGAAAGTCTGTTGAGAATTACAGATTCCTCGAAGGACTACCAGAATCAGTTCCCACTATGGGAAGTGTCAGCTCTGCGAGCAAAACACTGCATTGCAGATAAAGGGAGATTTGGATTCTGAATGCACTCCTGCCCTTAAGCAGCGTAACGGCTTTTAAAACCATATATCGGGTGACTTATTCTGTACTGATTCACAATTAATTGTTCTACCAACATGTTTTACAAGCCTGAGAGCTACAGACCAGGCAGGCGTCTTAAACTGAGTTGTGTAATTTTAGCCATTATGAGTTATGCACAGCAATAACCACAATACAGTGAGAGAAGCTGGACTTTTACTGCAGGCCATTTCTTCAGAGTTCATCTTCCAGGCATAGCACAAGGAAAAATCATCTTATATTTTCTCAGTACACTTGCCCATTTTTCATTTCATTAGCATTTTTTCTCACATGCATTTTTCTACTGCAATTCATCCAGCAAGCTTTCCTCTCTTTTTCTTTCCTTTCATTTTAATAGCTCTCGCACTTGCCTATTTTTAGAGGGGTTGTAAGTACACAAGCACACATAAATACACCTTCTATTTCACATCTCTTTATTTCATATGCCTTTCACTTGGGCTTCAGCCTACGTTTTCTTCTTAGGTTCTCAAGCTTCAAAATGTACAAAGCACAGAAAAATTAGTTCATCATACGGATATGCCAGAAGATAACCATGCTTTGTTTGGGTATCTCAATACTGAAAAGGATGAGTGACAAAAGCATTTATAATGACAAATTTTCCCTGTAATTAGAAGCAAGAGATAATTTCCTGTGGCTTGTTCCTTTCTTCACTGAGGCCTGCTGACAATACTGCACAATGGTATTTCTATAGTTAGATTGTAAGGTGGTCTAATTATTCCTGAGGATCCGAAGTGTAATCAAGTGCTGCATCCATCTTCAGGGAGTTAGTTCAGTGGGTTTCTAGCTTGGATCCCAGAGCTGGGTTGACTGCTGCCTATGTCCTCTTATGGCATATGTTTAAGATGGTGTGTCATGTGTTTTTGTTTAGGGATAATTAACCTTCCTCCACTGATTATAGAAGGATAGCCTAGTGTAGATAACCAATTTTTCTTCAACTGTAGTTGTAACGTGAGTAACCATGCTATCCCACAGAGGTTGTGGGTCTTACTGAAATCAGGTAGGTGTTACATAGCAAGTACCTGTGCTACTGGCCAGTTTTGTAAGCACACAAGTCTGTCTAGCTATCTCATTTGCTTAAAATTATGTAGGTTTATATATTTTCTAACTTTCTGTGGGTCCAAATGAAAAATAATGAGTTTGCCTACCCTAATAGTAAAAGCTTTAACATTTTTGACTGGATTTAGTGGTGGCATGTGCTGCTATAAACATAGCTATGCCTGAAATGCAGATGCGTGTGACTGTTACCGTGCTTGTCGGTGCCAGCCAGCTTGGTTTGTGCATTGCTGTTTCAGGGTATCTGCAAAAAAAATGTATTGATGTTTCCCATTGAAACACAGGAGTCTTCACTTTACCTATACAAAACCAAACTTTCCTTTTCCAGCAGGTCTCTGGGCATTAATAAGTTTCTGAAAATTACATTTCTGTTTTCAAATGGCTACTTGATGAAAACACTTTCTGCAATTTGTGTGAATTTGTTACAGCTGTCAATGCCTACCTCCTGTTAACACATACAAGTAAATCCAATGGAAAAATTGCAAATTATACACAAGAATGTTATTTCAAATATGCTCAGGAATTCCCTATCAGAAGTCATTATGTAGACTTTTACCTCAACAAAAGCCTTGATCAGCCAGCTGGGTCATACAATGAGCAAATGCAAAGAGCCACATGGAATAACCGCTGTTGTCCAGATTGTGAAGCCATTCCACTGAATCCCTTGCTCCAGGCACAGTGGTCCCTTTGATCACTCTCCTGCCCTTTGTTCTCCAACATGAACCTGTCCCAGATAAAGCCTGCCCTATTACACTTCATTTTAGCATGCAGATAAATTAAAAAATATGATGCCAGAGGCTGAAATGTAGGAATATGCAATGCAGTATTTGGTTTCCCCCAAACTAAAAATTTGTTCTGCTTTGTAAATGGCTGTAAACTATGTCGCTTAGCTGCAGCCTTGAGCAGCTTCTATTTCATCTGTCTAGAAAATTTGACTCTAGAGGATGCCTGTTCTAGGGAACAAAATGCTACCCATGACTTCATTGCCCAGAGACTCTACAACTGAAAAGACAGGCATAGGATATATGCATTTGCTTGACATGATAAGATTTTGTTATATGCCCTTCATGGGTCTGGAGTAGAAACTGTAGGGCAAACGTAAGCTTCTTCACAGCTGCAGGGAGCAGAGAAGGCAGTATTTGCCTTAGCTAATTGCAGAGAGGCAAGGGTCAGCCACAGACAACAGCAGTCAGAAGCACATCTCCAGAGCTTGGTTTCCTCAGACTTGAGAGAAGAAACTAGGAACAAAATCTGTTTATACCCCCAGCTATGCTGGGATGCAGGCACAGATGTTTTGACTTGGGTCACTGCATCAAAAAAACTGCAGAAAACAGTTTCTACTAGAAATTTATAGATCAGAGGAAGTTCATCCTATTCAAAGTTATATTGAAGGGTTTAAGCTCAGCTGCACGACTGTCTTCACAAATAAAAAGCAGGCCAGTACTCAGTGCTTCTCAGAGATCCGTGCGTGAGAGGGCCCTCTGAGGGGAACAGAAGAATAGGCAGGAAGGGGTGTGCAAAGCTATCTTATGACTAATTGCTGTTTGCAGCTGCAGATAGACACGTGCTTAATTATCTGCTATATGCATGCAAATTTGGTTGCTGTCACTAGAGTCCAGATGTTCCCTTCCATTATATTAAGTACAACGAACAAAAGGAAGAGGATCAGGGAGCAAAATAAAAAGGGACAGAAGTGGCAACTTTGTGCTGTTTTCCTTCCTGTCATATGGGCTGCCTGGTTGACCATTTTTCTGAACTCCGCACTGCAGACAGAGATTTGCGAGAACACAGACCGAGCGTCTCGTCAGAAAAGAGGTAAAACCTGAGAAAATCTGTTCCACTCAGCTCCTGTCCCAGTGCAGCACTGGGGAAGGGGTGCAGGCAGGCACTCAGCCCCACAGCCCTCCCCTGGACTGAGGAATGGTTAGGGCACCCAGGATGCTGAATAGGTACATAGGAGGAGGCCAGGAACATGATACTGAATCTCAGGTTCAAGGGAGAAGTGGCTGGGCTCCTTTCTGCAGCCAGGTACCCTAAAATTGTCCAGTTAAGCTAATAATCATCACAGCTTCTAGCAGCCTCTCTCCTGTAAACATTTCTCTTGGCAGGGGCAAGTCCTTTCTGAGCAGTCCCAAGGCTTACAGGCCTACTTTTTCCTATGTGCCTTTTCTTCTCCAACTGTAAAGTCTTTTTCTTTCTGTCCACCATCTAGGCTAGCGTCTGGGTTTTAGCCAGTTTTTGTACTGATAAAACCCAGTATTTTTTCACAGAAATGAACTGTAACATTATTTAATTCTTAGTTTTAACTCTCAGCAGCAAAGTCCTAAAAAAGTTTTCCTAAAAGCTATGCATCTTGTCCCCAACATTTAGAAACAATAAGCTATACAAACACAATTAGATCCTTTTTGCTTATCTGCCCAAATCCAGGAACAATAAAGCAATGTTGATTTATACCAATCAACCACCTGGCCTTTATTCTGTTTGATGGCATTCTGTATCTCTTTGGACAATTTAACCTATTAATTTCACTTTAATTATATAACAATGATGACCATTAGAGATTTTGTGGTGTCTGTTTTGAATTAAATTTGTGCTGAGTATATACATCATGTTGATTTGTTTTATCTTTCGTGATAAATGCAATATACAGATTCAGTGATCTCGTCTTCTTTAGTGGCTCAGCTTTGGGAACATGACCTTCTTTTAACATGCTAATATCAAGTTATGGGAATCTGGCTAAATAAAATTATCAGGCAAAATTTGGTCCTACTCTTCTGCATCCAGGGATAATGAAATTGCCAGATGGGTTTTCTTTTCTTTTAGCCTGGCAAAGGCATAGTGGGATGACTCTGCAGTTACATCTGGTTTTGAGCAGCATGGGAAGGAGCTGAGCCTAGATGGGGTCTTTGGCATCCAGGTTGGCTGACTCATGGTTCTTGTGTTCTAAGACTTCCCCGCTGACACTCATCACCAAACCCAGTTTATCTGCATTATCTTGCTTCCACCACTATTGCTGATGCAAATCCTCTTTGTGTTTGTGTGAAGTTTCCATTTATGTATATTTGCATTAAAAGGGTTATCTTAGGTTTTCTGGAGAACTGTGTCCTGCCCTTTATTGCACAACAAACAGATTTAATATGCAGTAATAATTCTCTATAAACATTGCCATCTTATAAAAAATTTATTCTAAGCTGTATGTAAGATAATCTGTACGTTTTAATAAGGTGTGTGGACCAAAGTCCTGTGAACTGGTTCAATCTTTCCACTACGACACTGAACTTTGGATTGTGCCTATGTGTGTTCCTGGAGAATTGCTCAGAGCACTTTTAGCTTCTTTGCTACTTAGGTAGCTGTCCCCAGGGGTATGTCATTACCTTTGATTTAGCTGAGTACAGAAAAGGGAAAGTTAGACTTTTATTGCTGATCTGACACCTTGTTCTCAGGTAAATTTTATTAGTTGAAGCCCTTGACTTTGCCAGAGGAGTCAGTGTCTGGGTGTATTACTGGCTCTCCAGGTTTGTAGCATCAGGACAGCAATGCTGATCCTAAAAGTAATCAGAAAGATCTGGAATTGAGATTTATGGCAGGTTCTGTTACCTAACTATATAACTCCTCTGTTAAGTAATATCTCATGCTGATAGATTTTGGCCTGTTAAGTTATTAACACATTATTAATTCAAACTGTGTCTGCAAGAGCTGGCTGCACAGCTGGCTGGATTTATTTCACTATCCTTTAAAATGTTTTTCTTTCTTATGTCTCCAGGCTTCAAAAAACAGATCTGAACAGTTCTTCTGGATTGAAATTTTAACAGTCTCCATCCATATTAATTTATAAATTAGTGACATACCTATGAATTTTTCATTCTAACCAATGCATAGTCCTTCTGTGACAGGACTCTTAGACAGGCTCCCACACAATGGAGAAATCTGTTGTTGTTCCCAGTTTAAATATAACTGAACAGAGACAAAAGATCGTGATGCCAACTATCTCTCTTTTTGTTCTGTGTGATAATGCAGCTGTGCTCAGTCTCTCTCAATGAGCAAGTGACACCTTAACAAAGAAACTGTTTCTCATGGACCACTTCAGGCATGCTTCACATTTGGAACAACCTGTAAGAAACACAATAATTGGTTGAAGTGCAAAGTAACAAAAGGAGTGTGTTCAAAATAAGAAATTCTTTATTTCGTCATTAGACGATGCTTCGTCAATGACCAGCTTAGGCAGTGACCAGCCTCTTGCAATTTTAAGATGTCTGGGTCAGCGGCACAAATGATGTCTATGTTTCTGCCTTGCAGTCTTAATGCCTCCAGTGAAGCTGTACTATCGTATTATGGCATCATCCCCTTTAACATAAAGGAGTTCCTTTTGCCAGGGTTGTCCATTTAATGTATTTTTAGAAAATGCAGAGAGATTCACAGAAGGATGCATCATTGTGCCCTAAATTTCCTTACATCGTTAGAGAAAGATGCAGGAGGGCTTTTTCTTAAATGAGGAAACCACAAAGAGGCAAAAAGCATGGCAAGAGTTCATTACAAAGCCATAATGCATTTATAGCGTTTTCGCTACAACCACATTTTCCAGGCTATTTTATAAGGGGGCAAAAATGAAGCAGATGGGAGAAAATACACCAAATAATCCACAGAGGATTCACAGAGGTAAAGAGGAGGGAGAGCTAACATGAAATGGCTCACAGGTGGCTCCAGAGAAGTGGTTACAAAACCAGAGAAAGTTAATTCACCCAATTCATGTTGCTGCTGACAGAGTCAAAGGTCAATGGCTCTGTGTTTGATATGAAAGCTCCACAGTTACAAAAGCATAGACCCTCAGGCCCAGGTACAGAAAAACTGTTAAAAGTTTAATTGAAGCTTTCATTATTAGAAACTTTAGTTACAGTATCATTTATAAGCAGTGAAATGTTTTCCATTTATAGATATATGCATCTTTCCAAAATAAATGTGTATTTCATGTCCTATGATCTATTTTATTTGCCATCAGTACTCAGTGTTAGGCTGTCTTTCAGCTCCCATTAATCTGGCCATGTTCTGGAGTTATAATAAATGGAAACTCACAGACCTTGATGTCATCCAGCTCAGATAACATGATCCTATTAAATCTAATCTGAATTAACTGGATGAGAACCCTTTGCCCTTGATACTTGCATAGATAAGAGAGAGATTTGACAGAAAATACCAATGTGGTTTAGACTAGAGAGGAAATCTGCTGTCCTCCTGTAATTGATTTAATATTCAGAGGAGCTCTTTAACACAGTTAAAATCTTGAGTGTGGAGTTTTTAGCCATGCACTCTCAATGTACTAAACACAGTATTTGATCTTTCTACATTAAATTTCTCAAAACCTTCTTGGTGTACAAACCATATGGCAAAAATTTGCCAATAGACATTAACATATGCATTTCTTTGGATATTACTTCTAATTTTAAGGTGAATAAAGGATGGCTGAAATCAAGGTTTTTCACCATTGAAAATATTAGTATTAATTGCAGGCTTGAATAGCAAATAGTATAATGATGATAGAACAAAATGTTACAGGGAAAGCTTCTCCTGTGGGAGTATTTTATTTTAACATGGGAATTTTAACATAAATGATATAACCAAAGGAGGCAAATAATTCATAGAAGTTATTGTAAAGTGGCAACCTTGATGATTAAACTCTTGGAGCTACTGCTTTGAACACTTAAAAAACCCCCATGACACAGTGTTTACCTAAGGCTAATTTTTTCTTATGCTATTTATTCTTATAGTATTATTCTCATCACACTTTATTTTAATATAAGATTTATTCATTCTAGTCCGCTATAAAATGTACTGGGAGAATTGTTTATTTTGCCTTTAACAAGGATCTTTCCTGGTCAACCTGAAGAGGAGGAATCTTTATAATTTGAATTATGTTTACCATTCATAACTGTCATACTTGAAAATTTAGGCTCTTGTTTAGCAGAAGTTGTTTCCCATGTGAAAAAAAGCAGAATATTCTAAGCACAGAACAGAAAATGCCTGAAATACCGTTCAGTGTCCATGTGGATTTCTTCAGTAATAAAAATTCTTCATTAATTGAAAAAGGACAACTTCTATCCTCATGTAAAGATCATCCACTGACTCTTCAGGATCAAAAAGCTTTTTACTAAGTGTTCATCAGCCTGATATAGATTTGTCTGTGTTCGAGCACAAAACCAGAAACTCTTAGTTGGTTTTTATTGGTTGTCCCAACAGTGTGTGACAGTCTGACTCTTATGGAAGCAATATAACTGAGAAAAAAAAAAGGTGAGGAAAAAAACCAATCACAAAGAGCCTTAAAACCAGAGAGACTTCTCTACTTTTTTGTTGTGTATTGGGATTACATTGGAATTGATACTTATATCTTAGGTTTACTCGAGTCTTTATACATTTTTCATTTCTTCGTTTCAGGATTAAAACCACATCTGATAAAATAAAATCAGATGGAAAGGAATTGAAATCCAGGACTGGTTCCAGGCTGGGATGTAAAAATCTCTGCCATGATTGCTTTTTCTGATGGGAGAAGGGAAGAAGGAAAAAGGCTTTGTTTGTGATTAGAGAAAATCTGCTTCACAGAGTAGAGAGTAGACCGCAGAGAGAAGTCTGAGGGGCATGAGATATGGAACATTACTAAAGAATTGCATGATAAAATTTAACTGTTCTTCCTTTCTCCTTGTGGAAAGTTTTATTGTCAACTAAGGCCAGTAAATCAATTTTATTTCCACAGGTTTGGTCACCTGAGTATTTGAGAACCTACTTCAAAGGCATGGAGCTTTACAGGTAGAAAAGATTCAGTTGTTGCTATCCAAAAAGGTGACTTCTGAACCCCATCACCCCGAGGCTGATGGCTACTTCTATCCCATATGGCAGGTTGCTGTACAGGGGAATATGTTTCTGCAGAGCATCGCCAGAGAGAGGGCTCTGCCATTATACACTTTGGCCACAATAACCCCATGCAGAGTTATAGGCTGGGGTCGGTGTGGCTGGAGAATGGCCAGGCGGAAAGGGACTTGGGAGTGCTGGTTGATAGGAAGCTGAATATGAGTCAGCAGTGTGCCCAGGTGGCCAAGAAGGTCAATGGCATCCTGGCCTGTATCAAGAATAGTGTGATCAGTAAGACCAGGGAAGTTATTCTTTCTTTGTACTTGGCACTGGTTAGACCACAGCTTGACTACCGTGCCCAGTTCTGGGCCCCTCAGTTTAAGAAAGATGTTGAGTTGCTGGAATGTGTCCAGAGAAGAGCAATGAGGATGGTAAAGGGGCTGGAGCACAAGCCCTGTGAGGAGTGGCTGNGGAGAAACTTTTTCACAGAGAGAGTGATTTCCCATTGGAGTGGGCTTCCCAGCGAGGTGGTGTCCCTGGATGTGTTTAAGGATAGGTTGGATGATGATTAAGATGGTTTAGATGGTTTAGATGATGGATTGATGTTGGATAGGCTGTTAAATTAGGTAAAAGGTTGGACTTGATGATCTCTACGGTCTTTTCTAACCTTGTTAATTCTGTGTGTATGTAATTATGTGACAATCTTGTGCTCTTCCAAAGGCCTCAACTCCAGCATGCTTTCACTGCATCCCATTCCCTCCAAAACCAGATTTACAGCTGAGATGCCTCTTCATGGACACAGATTTGCTTGTAAAAGAGTTGCCATAAAAGAAAGGGAAAGCAACACAAGATTTGGTGTGAACAGCCGACACTTTTGCTGCCCTACAAAGCTGCAAAAATTTGACAAAAGTCATAAGGGATATTGATCTGGTATCTTCTATTAGTCCAGCTTGCATCTCATTTCAAACACACTGAGGACACACTGCCACACCTAGAGCAAAAAGGAAGCGCAAAGCAAGAGTGTTAGGTAGGAATGAAGATTTGTTTGCATGCCTGTCTACATCAAGGACCAGCCTTATGAAAGGTTTTAACTTCACAAAAAAGGGTTAGCATCAGGGTATTGGAAAAAAAATTAACTATCAAAATGCTGATTCTGAATGACAGTAGAAGAAGCAGCCATGTCAAATCTATTCAGTCCAGTCATCTACTCAGTAGAATAATGCAGACCGGGTTCTCAGCCCTCCACCGTGGGTCACAATCAGGTACAAAGTAAAGATTTGAGTGTCAAAGAAAACAGTTTTGCTGGTTTAGTCTTGTAATTCATGCTACATAGTTGTAGCAGGTGCAGCTGCTATTCTTGATATAACTTGTCTTCATTTAATTAGGGAAAAAAGTGCCTATGGAGGAGACCTTCTGGATCCGAACACCGCAAAAAAAAGGAATCTCCTACTGACATTTTTAGATAACCAAATTAAAGTGAGAAAAGATGATAGATAGCTGCATATTCAGGCAAATCAGCTTCTTAAAACTGATATTTATATAAACCCCCAAATATTAGGATAAATCACGCAGGATTTTGCGGCCTGTGAAAAGCACATAAAAGAAATACCAGGTCAAAACAACCAAACACGAAAATGGATGGTTTTAAGAATATACTGTGTTTATTTGGCCCCACAATTCCTAACATTGTAACAAACTCCCAAAGTTTCACTCCTTAAAGTGCTTCAAACTCCATTTATATTATTCTTATTACTTTAAACATTAATGTACATTTCTGTATAAACAACGATCCAAAGAGAGTTATATTTTTATAAAATTCTTTATATTAACGGTTCAAATTTGCTCTCAAGATGACCAACGTTAAGGCAAATTTCCAAAGTTAAGACACTGGAGTTGCTCAAGTTTATGCTGTTGTGGGTGAGAGCAGAATTTGGCCCAATAGGGTATATGCAATTATATTTTCTGCATGTGTTTCAAAAGGCAAAACGGATTACTTTGGAAATCAGTAACATTTAAAAGGGAGTTTATCAAAGCAAATACTTTTCATTTGCTTTGGCACAGTCAACATCCAGAGGATGCATTTGCTCACTGGCTTCTGGGTATAACCAGCCTGATGGCTGCTGTTCAGTAAAAGGAGAATTCACACAGAACTGCAGCAGGCACAACCCAATGTGTGTACGACGACTGTGACAGCACAGTTACTTTGCTGGACACCCATGCAAATTCACTACACCATGAATCTCTGAAATTCTCCTGGTGGAGATGTGTTTTTCATTGATCTTAATACTCCGAAGACAGCCAAAAAATGAGTCTTTAACTGGAAGCCACGAGATGTCCAAATTTTCTACAGAAAAAAACAAGGTAGAAAGGCCAAGTTAATAAAACAAAAATTATTTTTAAAAACATTAATTATTGCAAGGCTTTCAAAAGAAGGGGAATGATGTAGGACTACATGCATGGATGGGACCTTTATTCTAGAAAGGATAAAACCCTCCAGTAGATTCCCCGAAAAATAAGAAGCAATCCATTACCTGGAATTTTGCCAAAGTAGAGTGGTTGATACACATGTCTAGGAGGAGAGGGTTGAAGTCCAGTGGTATAGCTACTCTGTGTGCCCACCTCTAGCTGCACAGTGTTCTCCTTCTGAGAGACTGCAGAGGAGCGGGTAAATGAGAACTTTTCCTCAATGCTATTAAAGAATCAACTTGATATAGCATTATTTTAAACAGCATCTCTCTTGATATTTAATTCATAAAATAGATTTTATTTTAATTCAAAGTCAGACTGATAAACCTGGGATATCTGAGGCCTAACAGAGCCCACCAAAAAAATCTTATGTAAAGCCTTGAACTAACACAAGACACTTATATTGTTCTTGATGCCTTAAGGGGTATGGTTAATATTTTAGAGAATTCACTTTTGCTAGGTAGGTGGATAACTTGGAATGTTAAGGGCTAGAAGAGCCTGTGTTCCTGTGTGTTTGCATTCTTGTGTGTAGACAAGTGGGGTACAAGACAAAACACAGAGTTAGGCTTCCAGGCCTACAAGGGGCTGGACATAGGTGGGGTTAAGTAATAAGGGACAATTCTGTTGGATGTTGGGGTAATATAGCAGTAAGATGGACTTTAATTGGATAGTATGGGGGGGGTGGGTGCTCAGAATGTTATAAAAATGCGAAGATTGTTATGATTTTCCTCTTTGGATCATCGGCCTTTGACCAGTAAAGCTGCTTCTCCCCTTCACTCTGTGTTTCTTTTTTCTGAGGCCCTTACGGCATCATTCTAAAGAATATTCTCAGACTAAACAGAAGTAATAAAAATGTGAATTTTTAAAATAAAGATCTGGAGCTGCAATGTTCCTTTGAAGTTTCAGAAGAACTAGTATGTACAACGTACCTGCAATGGTATGCCACTGTCCATCAGATAGAGGTTTCTTAGGTGTCACTGATGTCTGAAATTCTCCAGCACCACTATTGCCAGCAGCAACAACCTGGAAAAAAGTTATCTTTTAAGCTACTGTGACAAAGGAAAGGAGCAACAGAAAAATGTTAGAATTCCTCCTGCTCAATGAGGGCAATACAACTGAAACGGAAGCAATTTCTACTTACCTTTCCTTCTTCCATGTAAATAGTCAGGTAGTTGTCTTGCTTGCTTCCAGCATGGAGAAGTATCCCTGTAGAACTCTTTGGTCGAATGGCAAATACAATCCTAAAATCCAAGCCCATCAGTAAATTACCTGTGGAGAATTAAACAGGGTATAGGGGAATGATCATAGGAGAAGATAATTCGAAAACCACACAAAAATAAATAAAATAACACATCCATGTACACACTTCACACATAATTCCATATACCATTATCTTTACACAACTTACCAATGGTGATATATCCTCCTTCATTAAAGAAATATATCCCTCTGCCCATGGGAATATCCAGACATGGAAGTACACCGTTTTTTTGCTGAGGTGCGTTCATGACTTTTCCATTTACCTTAAAATTCCTTAGGCAACCTTTGAAGCTCTTCATTGGTATATTCTGAAAGCATATTCCAAAACATGAATACTAAAGCATTATGGCAATTTTTTAGTAATAATACTAAAAATAATAAACATTAGTTCTTTAAGACTGTTGGACTATAGAAAGCCATCTAGCACTAAAGGTGTTTGACCCCATTTTTGACGCAGTGAAAAGGTATTCCAAAATTCTAAAAAAGAGCTTAAAACACAAAAGTAGGAGTTAATTTTGAGTTAATGTAGCTCCTGTTTGTAGAACAGATATTTCCCAATGATATGTCAAAAAGACAATGTAAGAGGAATTGCAAAATCCCAAATACCCCCTTCCCATCTTAAGAGCCTGTTTATTTAAATCCGATTTTATAAAATCCCCATGATCATTAATTGTTACATTTTTAAGTAGAAACCACACATAATTCAGATTAAAATCCAGTTCTACATCCATAATTCCTTAATAAGAATGATTCTTCTGCTTCTCTACAGATAATTGCTTATTCCTCTGAGGTAAATATTTGGCAGAAAGATGGCGTTTCTGAGTTAAAAGTGTGAGTTTGGTTTTCTCTATTCCTAAAGAATGAAAATGAAAAGAGTACATGGTTGTTATCAGTGTCTGAGCAACACATGTTGAAAATTTGAGTCCAGATGAAGGATGTGTGACCAGGTGACAAAAAGCATCTGTAATGAACAACTCACTTGATGCTTGGAAATACCCTCCAATGGCAATCCTGCATATTAAACACTTTCACATGTAATTAATTAGTGCAGCATGGGGAGTGTGTGTGAGTGGATGTGTCAATTATTTACCTGTTTTTTCAGTGATGGCAGCCCTCCCACATAGATTGGTGGCTTAATGCTGATGGCAGAATTTGTTGGTAATCTTCTGTGCTGGGCCCTTAGGCCATCAACAACAAGGCGGATGTTCTTCCCATCTATGCTGAAGACCACCTTTTCAGGGTGCAAACATAACAGAATGAAAACCAAAGACCAATGAAAGCCACTGAAGACTTTCTTTGCCTTTAAATTAGACACCATATTGTTGAAAAACAGAAAATAACATCCTGGGACCATCGGTCTCAACAAGCTCTCTCAGAGACCTGTCAACCATGAGAACTTTCAGGCATAGGAATTAACTTCCAATGACCAAAACTGAGTTTCTAATATCTAATATCTAAATTCAGTAGGCAGTGTCTGCTGAATACAAGTTGTGTTTTCATCACAATTCCTGTGCCATACTACTTACAGTGTGCCACTGCCCATTGTTGTATTTCATACTGGTTTTGATTTTGATTTGTTTTCCTCCAGAGGCAAGTGAGAATACAAAACGTCCTTTTGAAATGTGAAGGGCCACATAAGAGTCCTCAGATCTTTCCTCCATGAAAACTATTAATCCTCTTGATGATTGAGTCCGTACATCAACAGAACAATGTAACCTATAGTGGAAAGTAAGCACATTTAAGTATAGGTCTGTTTTGTTAGTTGTTTTATCCTTTCTGTTTTCTAGAGAAATGCCAGTAAAACTCCATTCATGAAATGAGAATAGCACTTGAGTGGAATCATGGCACTCTGCACTGCCTGCATTTCTGAATGTAAATGCAACTGGACATATTCACGCTTAGAAATTGGCATCAATTTGTACCATAATTACGACATCCCATTCAATCTACTCAGTTTAGGAAAATGTTTGCATGGAAAAACATGCCTGAACCTTTAGAACAACCCTTTTGTTTGGCCCAAGACACAAGCAAGAAGAAAATCCTAACATTTGACACACAAAGATTCAAGCAGCTTTGACAATTCAAGTATGAGGAGAAGAACTGAGAACATTTGTATTACCTGTCTGTAGGTGGAGAAAGCAATGGAGAAAACATGTAGGATATGAAACTGTTGGGGATGCTTCCAAGAAGATACGCTTCACTGCTGATACGTAACTGAGTTGGTATAGTGTAGTTTTGCACGTTACCAGTTTTCAAATTATCAAGGTATTTTTCATTCTTTACATGCAAGACAGAATTGAAACATTTACTATGCATGCACGTAAATTGAAACATTTCAATCAACACATTTAAGAGTTCCCACCTAAGGCAGTCAACAGCCTTCTCTAAATGACAGAAAACCTGTTGTCATTCTGGACAGGTGTGGCTTTAGAATGAAATTCCAACACAGTAAGAACTTGCTTCATATGTGAAATGGAAGAAAAATAAGATTTGAATCTCAGTTCTATACATGATGGCTGTGCAGACAGAGCCCTGGCATCAATATGGAGCAAAGATGACAGCAACAATAAACATACCTTGAGCATCTTAAACCTGAGAGGATTTTTAAATTCCTTCAGCAGCATTGGTTCAAGGTTCTCATACTTCTGGCAAGCTCCGAGGGATACACCAGACTTGTCAGTATAATTCACAAGATTCTGAACCTCGGGGAGCTGACCTGCCCTGTATTGATGAAAGCAGAAAGTGTTGTAACTAAAATTTTTTTACATCTGAACAGCAGATTAATTACAACTTGATATCATCTATAATACACGTGAATACTTGAGGGCAGCAAAGCTATGCATTTGTGAAGACTTCACACATGTAGAAGAACAGAATTTTAGCAAAAAGTGATTTTAATATGATTAAAGAGGAACAGGCCAAAATGCACGAAACAAATACCTGTTTATAAAGATGTTTGAGATGCAACCTTCAAAATTATCTCCACCAAATTTTATAGGTTTGTTTGATTCCTGTGTGTTTAATATCCTGAGAGAGTCAACTGATTCTGATTTTGACTCGTCATCAAGCAGCAGCTGTACTCTGAAACGAAGTGAATAAAAATAAGCATGAAATATAAAGAATAGTTAAGAAACTAAATTAACTATATATAAAAAAGAACGATTTGACAGATGCATTTTCTTGTTACATTGTAATTATGCTAGAGCTTCATTAGATCACTTCTGAGTTTTTTCAGTATGTGCTCATTGACTGCAGTGAAACTGCTCTGTTTTTCCATACTGGATAGTGAGTGAGAGTTGAAGCTCACACTTCATTCCTACAGTGAAATTTCGATCCAATTGAAATTCATGAAAAAGCTCTCATTAACAACTATGGGGCAGGATTTAATTCTTTGTGTCAAAATGGTGCATTTGACCTATGAGCAGCACTTAGCACAGACAGTATCAAGATAAAAATCATCCGAAGTTGTAGCCAACTATTCAAAACTTTCCACTTCAACCAACATTTATGTCATTTTATGTGTTGCACAGAAGTCAGTTATGACTGAGGAGCTTTTAAGTAAATTGTCTTTTCGGATATCTGCATAAAATATAATTCTTGAAAAAATGGACACAATATTTGCTTTTTCTCTGTCCTTCAGCCACTGTTACAGTGACACATGTGAAGGTCCTGAGAAGGGAAAGAGCTCTAAAGCCTCCAAAGCTCCAGCTAGACGAGAGTCAAAATTCACACAACCTATAGAAGACATACATAGTGAGGTACAGCTGAAATATCACAGGTACATATATATTTGTAGACTAGAAATCTCCTTTTCCTTCATTATTTAAGTATTCTTTGCTAGTAGAGGCCATTTTTAGCTATTTATCCAAAGAACGAGTCCCACAAAACTTGAATTTTCTTTCTCCAACAACATATAAGAATCAGATAAAGAACTAGACTCACCTGTTGCCAGTTTTTATTACTGTCACATAGTGCATTAACCCATCTTCATATTTTTTTTCCAGTTTGATTTCCTTCTCTTGCATCTTTGCAGTTACAGAGCCAGGTCTCAGAAAGACGGTAAGAACATCAGGCTATAAAAGAATCCCACAAAATTATGACCTAAATGCACAAACCTTTAGTTCTTGTTACTGCCATTAATACAGTTCTCAGTGGTTTTTTATAAGAAACAATTTTTCCTACACTAAAACTGCATTTCTCAGTCATCTAGTATGAGACGTTACACCGAGTTCTGCACAATTAGCATTGCTTTTGTTTTAAAATACCTCTGCACTCTGAATACCAATCAGTTAAAATACTTGTTTATTTTTACAAAAAGCAGAGGAGTCAGTTCTCCCCTTCTCAAATGCCTGGTGTGGATTCACTTCTTAACTCCTTCAGCCTGCAAGAATGGGGTTCTGTTTGAATCTCCCTGCTTTCTGAGGTATCGTTGCCAAAATCAACCCCTTTCCTCTGCGTATGTGATCATGGCACCATTTCTGTGTGAGCAGAATGACACTTCTTCCTGAGAAAAATTCCAGCCAACTGTATTAGGCAGCCGTTTTCTTACTGGGATGGTGGTGATAGGTGCATGAGCTATTTTGCAGAAAGCTCAAGTTCAAAGCTCAGTTACTTATTGAACTACTTGCTGGCTCAACAAAAAAATTTCCAGGATGCATTTGTCTGTTCTATGACATGAAAGATGCTATGCTGAAAAGATGATTGCCTATTATATAGCCATTTCTTGACTTCAAATGCAGGAATCTACATGAGACTTATAACACAAAATGACACGACTGATTCAGAGATAAAACCAATCACATGTGCTAAGTAAAGTATGTTTCATACTTGCAGATTGTAATTTAAGAGTGTTCCACTCGAAGCCATGGTCTGAAAGCCAAAGCCAACTTGGAAATCCTTGGGAAATGGGAAACCTGCTGCATTCAGGGTCAGTGTTCCCTCTTTGGAGAAAGCTGCAGATCTGACAAGCTGAAAAAGAGAATATAATGCTTTCAGTGATTCTCCTTTTAATCAGAAGAAATAGCAACATGAGACAACAGCTGCCCCACTCAATGCAATTGTAACCAATTCCAGTCAAAATCAAGCACAAGGCAAACAACAAACACCATTATTTTAGTACAGAACAGACTGACTGGATTGGTTTCACCAGCATTACCTATGACCTGAGAAACTCTACAGGGAGATGAGGCATCTCGAGTATAATGAGCTGTTCATCCCTACCTACTCTGATTTTGAAGGTTTTCACATATGGGGACACAAAAGTGAGTACTGGAGGATTGGTTTGTTAATGTGGAGCTGAGCAGATGAGCTACATAACTGAAATTGTGTGAGTTGTAAGACAGAATATACCTGGCCCTTTTGGAACAAGACAAGTTTTAATACTTGAGAAGTTGTACAGACACAGAGAATGAAGGTCAGATCCTCCCCATGGGGAGATAGCCTGCAAAGAAGTTGCTCTGTGAAGGGTTTAGATTCCAAAGGGAAAGCAAACAAGCAGACACTTCTAGTGCAGCACTGTAGTAAAAAAGGCAAGTGAGATCATTTAAGCAGAAGCAAAGTGAAGCGGAGGAATAGTTTTCCTCCCTACATACAGCATTGGTTAAAAGACACCACTGAAATGTCACATCGTCCCATTTTAAAAACAACATGGCAAAACTCAAGGGTGCACAGAAAATTATTTCAAAACAATCAGATGAGTGCAGCAATAGCCTTACAATGAGAGACTTTGGTAGAAGTAGTCTGTTAAGACCTTTCAAGAAAAAAAGCTGAGAGGTCATTTACTTAGGAAGCAAAAACACCTTGGTGAGAGGAAAGACCCAGAGCAGTATTAAGTAACTAAGAATTCCAACCTAATCAATAATAGCAAGTGGAAGTCAGCAAGTTTACATGATAAATATGAATTCTTAATTGTAAACAGTATTAAATAAGACGGTGGACTATGGTGCTGGAACAAGCTATCACAGTAGAGGTGGTGTCTCATTTCTTCTGTATCTTCATACCCAGCTCAGGTTCTTTTATTGCCATCACTTGTTAAACAAATACAACTTTTGACCTAATTAAAACACGATGGTACAGGATTTATAGACAAACCAGACTCTGTGAACTCCAACAGAAGTTTTTAAGGAACTTTTTTAGTTACCTTCCAGTCATCTGAACATTTCTTGCTTACACCGTAAGTCTCGTCAAAAATAACAGATGCAGTGGTTGGGTTTTTCACATTCTTCATGCAGCCCCGAAACGGAGGTGTGGATATATTAAAGCTGGTTTCAGGGAGTGGAAGGAAAAAGGAGTTCAGTAGCCTGTTGTCTCAAAGCACACACCACTATAGTAGCCTATGAATACTGACAATATGAGAAAAACAAAAGAAGACAAATCTTTCTTGTGTACACATACTCCACACTGATAAAACCCAATCTTCAGGATCCGCTCCAACAAAGAACTCACCAATAGCCAAACACCAGATTATGATCATGTATTATACACTTCTTTTTTTTATGTCACATAAGATACTCAATATAGAGTGTGAGAGAAATTGTTTAAGGAAAGAGTTTAGACGGAGTTTCAATACAATGCCTGTGTATTACGGTCTTTTTTACTCACCGTTCCCGTAGAAAAGGTGGAATTCCACCTAGGTAGTACTCAGTGAAGTTGAAGACATGTAAGTTGGCTTGAATATCAGGGCTGACATAAACAATATTCTTTTTTCGGTCAAACACCAAATTAACCTGAAATATGTGAATAATGAGAATTACTTCACTTGGCAGAAACAAAAATAATTTAGCAGATTAAAAGTACCCCCACAGAGCAGAACACAATGGTGTCTTTTTCCCTGCAGTAGTTCAAGGGTACTTTGCAAAATTTGGGGCATTTAGCCACAGCAAATGACTAAGGAAAATGTCCTACTGTCCAGATACAAGGTGAAGTTTCATTTTCCTCAGAAAGATTGCCCTAAAAACACACCTCACCTAAGATTCAGGTATTGTCTTCTGTTTACAGCTGAAGATTCAGAAGACTAAGCCTAATACAAAGATTAAGTCAGTCAGTTTGGCTGGAGGTAACTTGACTCAGTAGAGCATAAAGATTCTTTCCAACAGACCCTGCAAATTACACTACTTAGTTGGAAATGTATTAACAGGAAAAGTGAGAATTAATCAACATGGAAATCAAAGATTTTTTAAAATATCTTTATGATTTCACTATAGTAGCACTACAAAACAGCTGGACTGAAGCTAAAGAGACAAGCAACAACAAAAAGACTACAAAAGAGTAATCTAATAAAGATCAGTCCACTCTAAAGAAATAAACCCTTAGGTGGTGAAATCAGTAATCTCAGTATTAAACTAATATCAATAATTGCAATGTGCACAGCTCTCTTTCTGTAAAGAAAAAAAAAAAGTTTCTGTAAAGAAACTTTGGTCTGCCAAAGTTTGTACTTTGGTGGTTTTACAGTTAAAACTGAACTTACAGTAGAGCATGACAAGAGAAAGATTAATTTTTACATGTCCAAACTAATCCCTAATGACTAGATGTCCTCACACAAAAAGAAAACTCCACAACTAAACATTACAACAGGATATTTAGTTTCAGCTAATATGTTTTTTTATGACTTGATTCTTTAAAACTACATACTTGTTTGTATGTTCCATCATTTACAGTTGCTCTGGCTTCTTTTTCTTTTGGAGGTTCAGAGTCAACTTTGTATCTAAAAACCGTATGACCATTTCTAATGAGTGCGCTGATGAACTGGTCCTGCAATAAAAAGAACACAAACACAATTAAACTGACACAATTTCAGACATATTTCACTGTCATGTGAATAGTTTTAATGAAGCTATCTAGTTTCTTCAAGAAAGCTTTTTGGGGAAAGGATAACACAAAGCAGACTAAAACTTATACTAATCATTCATAATTACTTTAAACTATTTTAAACAGACCTGATATAAGCTCCACATATTCTCCGAATCTCTAAAGGACTTTGTGCCATTTCAAGATGTCTACTGAAATTGAAAAATTATCCAGAATATGTCACAGTGATTGCAAATATGCCCAAGACATGACTGGGCAAGCAGCATCACTACTGTTTTGAGCACCTTTACAGATGTTGGTCACCATGTCACTTTCTGTAGTCTTCCTTACTCTGTTTCCACACATATCTAGATTTGGAAAGAATGCACTTCCAGTATCGGAGGATTTCAGTATTCCAACATAGGTTTGATTCCAATTAAATTCCTCCTTTCCTGCCCCCAGTTCTGAGTTCTCTGCATGGCCTAAGGAGGAGCTATTTGGAATGACTTTTTTTCTCAGCCTTGAGAAAGTGAGTATTCAAGAGCCATTGTAGAATCACAGAATATCTCAGGTTGGAAGGGACCCAACTCCCTGTTCCTTGCACAACTACCAAAAACTAAACCATATGACACTAAACATACAGCAGAATCTACTAATTTTCCACACATAAAAAAATAACACTTGTAAGAAATTTCCTTACAGTTACTATTAAATCTAACATATTCCTGAATACACAAGACTTTTAAACATGTTCTTCAATCACAAAAGAGACAGAAGCATTCCACACATTACCTCATGTGCTGCAAAAAACACGATGCCTTCATCTGCAGTAGTCTCAATTGTCTGCTCATACCGTACTCGGTTGGCATGTTTTTCTTTTGTTGTAATGCGGGCATAACCAGTGCCCTCAAAATAACTTTGGTCTGTCTCTTCTTTATACCTGTATTAATTAAATGTCACAGGTGTGAATATAGGAGAGCAAAAACTATGGCCACATGGACTTACTGCCACAGTAATTTTAAAAAAGCTTAAGTTAAAGCATTTGGTATAGGGGCAAATTCTAATCTAGCCCAAGCAGAGAGAAAACTTTCCACTGGCTTCTATCAGATTCACATACAACCTTTCAAGAGGAAATCATTAGCAACTGACTTTTTGGAACTTAATGTAATATTTAGTTTATAAAGGAGCTGAATACATTAATCCACAAATTGTGTCTGGATTTCATAACATCTGAGATTGCCATAGATGTGAATCGTGCTACTGCTAAGGATTTTCTCTAAGAAATGTAAAAATGACCAAGAGTTAGAAAAAAAAAAATCACTAGTTTAGCTACAGCAGTTGTTCTTCTGGATGTGAAATGACAAGGATCCATAATAATAAAATTACAAAACTGTGAATCACTTCCATGCTTGTATCATACCTTCTGCAGGGTAGCACTTCAGTGGTATTGAGATTAAATGTCCTCTTGAAGTTGTAAAGGCTGATAATATGCTCATTTAGGCTGTTTAATTCAATGCAGCCTTCATAATGAGGATAGTCGAGATTACGTGGAGGCTGCAAAATAGTGTCATCAAAAACATTCTGTCAACATCAGCTGACAAATTTTTACACTGACATCTAACTGCTAAGACTTACTGCAAATATTATTAAGACACAGAACAGGACATTCTAAATACATGTAGAAAGTATTATATAATTGTATATAATATCCAAACCATCTGGTATCACCCCAGGAATACTGCAGAACAGTTTAAAGAAGAGTCACATGGATGAATTGGACACAGTACTTAGCAGAGCTACACAAGTTTCATGCTTTACTCAGCAAGTGAAATATCATGCTCTCTTCTTTGAGTTTTAACATGCTACAAGCTAGGCAGCTTCTTTAGGAAGTAGCATCTCCTTGCATCCCATCTATTCTTACTGACATGGATAAAGCTGTACACATTCTTTGAAAAAAATGCTAGTTCCAATCTTTACTTGTAAGAACAACAGGATGATTAACAGAAAATGTCTTTGAAACACTAAGAAACTCTTTATACCCTAAAATCTGGTGGGTATCCTCCAACATAAAAGACAACAGTGCTGGGATCAAGGTCTAGGAGAGTGTCACTGCCTCCACTGCTTGCACTCATGGGGTTTTCATACTCTGGAGAAATTGATGTTGCTGCTCTGATGTAATTCAGCTTTGCATACTGGTAAATCCTAAAATCAAAACAGACAGACAGAATATCACATCACACTAATAAAAGATGCTCTTAGCAGGTTTTTGAGGAGATTGTTGTGCAGTGTGGCTCTTATACCTTTCAAACTTAACTTGATCCATAACAGCTTCCTCAGTTTTGCTTTGGGTCACCAATGACTGCACTCTTACTTCTCCATCAGCACCTCCCAGGTTATAGACACAAGTAAGGTGACCACCTTTCACAGCCATACCAATATAGTCCTTGGATGCCTAAAAATAGCAAAGCAAATCATAATTAATAAATCATTACTGTTAATGAAGGTAAAGTGTGGCAGCACTTCTTCAGAGACACCATCATACTGTGCATGAGTCATAAGAAATCCACCCACACCTGATGATAAGAATTAAGTTTATCAGTTCTGTGAGGAAAAAAATTGTAATTTTATATGCTGCACAGATTCAATGAATATAGTTATAAAATTAATTGAAAGGTCATGTGTGGATTTTTATTTTTATAATGATAGTAGCTAAAATAATGTTTACATTTGTAAAATCTCCCAGCCACACCCATAAAAACATGACATCTTTACTAAAAATTAGACTCAACATCTGTGAAATAAAGGAGATGTTCAGAAGAACACTCAGTGAAGAATATTGGTTCCTACTGAGGTGACTGGGAGCAGATATTTTTAAAAAAATTGTATTACATTTTTTAATATACCACATTTCAGAAATAACAATTAAAATGCTGTCAACAGATAACCTGGCCAATTATCCAAGGGATAAAAAGGTGAAATCCAGTATAGAACAACTACTTTTAAATAGCTTTCTGTGAATGCATGAGTTTCGCTACAGATACAGCTCCTGTCAGATATTAAGACTTAAAAATGCAGTTAGAAACCACATGGAGGAAATTTTTCAAATGTTTGATGGTGATTGAGCAAGCCTGAATGCACAAGCAGGTCTGCATTATTCTGTATAGTCAGAAGAGAAAGAAATTAAGAGCTGAGGGGCTGCATTTTAAGACTGAAATTATCACCTTTTTTTAACCAACAGAGAAACTCACAGTGACTTACATTGTGAAAAGAGTCAAAGCTATTGGGAAGAGATTGTGCTGACTGCTGCAGAAACTGTCAGTTCTGTCAGTGTGATGGTATCCATGATGGAGAAGTAACTTCCAAAGGAGCAAAGCAGCAAAGCATCAAAGGGCAAAGCAGTCAGCCACCCAACAAGTTATTTGCCAATGAATGAACAAAACACTTCTGCTGCCACATAACAGCAATTACAAAGAAATAGGCCAACAGGAGCTGTAAACTTCAGTCAAAATAAATCACTTCAAAACATGATGTGTGTTCTACAATTCAGATTAAATATCACAATATACCTACATCTTTATTACCCAGGTACAGTACAAACTTGTTTGATGCCCTCTGTGGAGTGTCTGATCTTTTCTGAGGTCTTTGGAGAAATAAAGAAAGTGAAGTATAGCCTTTCAGATCTTCAAGGTTGCTCGGAGGTCGAACCTCTACACCAGAGCTGCCATTGAACCTCATAGGAATAGCAACCTGTTAAGAAAACCAAAATTCAATACATTGTAATTATCTCTTGCTGCTAATCCTAGTTACTTCACTGTTGTGTTTCATTGCAAAGTAACCTATTACACATCCTAGCCATGTTTCAGCCATCAAATACTACAGATTTGGACTCTGATCCAGCCAATCAATTTAATTAGGAAACAGACTGGATAATACAGTAATCTGTATTATCAATATTTATCACTTAACACAGCACTTTTTTATCCCAGACATCAATTAACGAACCCTTACTGTGCCTCTGTCAAGTAATTGTTACCTCAACACACAGACAGAGAAGGATGTGCCCTGCAGCTCTAAAGAGCAAGCCTATGAATCACATCCTGATGAAGCATATCCTGATGCTTCACTTAGCTGGGCTTGACTATCAGTTGGGAATGATAACGCAGCTCTGATATTATAAAGATGCTTTCCTATTACAGCTATTTGCACCATGATCACTGATACCTCTTATTCACTGTAACTGTAGGTTTTTTGTGGTGATATCAGGAATGCTCCTTAGGGACCTGAGACCACACTCTCCCTTCAGCAACTACAATGTTGGCTTCAATGAAGAAAGGGCAGTCTGGTAAGAAGATGCCAGTAGCCAACCTCTAACAAATCAGAGCAGCTGGAGACATGAGAGCACAGGGTTCTATAACTTTTTTGGCACTTAGGCCAGGTGTGGGTGGAGAACTCTACCTCTAAGCTGCAGAGTCAACTCTATCCCTGCTGCAAAAGCCACTACAATGTACCTTGGAAGACAAGAGGCTATTGTACAAATAAATATTGTAGAGATGCCCTGGGGAAAAAACCCAATGGGAGAAAGACCTAGTAGGATGCTGCCGCATAATCCACTCATTTATGTACAAATTGTTATGCTTCCCATCATCACAGTTACTTTAATTGCTGGGTGGTGCTGTTGAATTAAATTTCTGTCTGACCTTTCACACACATTTTAACAATGTGATTTAGAAAGAGAAAGGGAAACAAAAGTACTGTCGTGTGTCCAAAACACTGAGGTCAAGCATGATTGCAATGCTCAGGACAGACCTTATTTGCAGCATCTCTTGCCTGCTGAATCAGCTCTCTTATGCGATTTATGTTCTCAGAGATGTTACTTATTGGCATCAACTGTTGGTTGATGGTCTCGATCTTGCTGAACAGATCTGGAAGTTGGTTTGTCAAATTTTTTACTGCAATGAAAGAAAACAAAAATCATTGACATTAAAAAGGAGGAGGAAAATGATGCAAAAATATGGTATAACTACACGATTATCAGAAAAGCAGTGAGCAGGGTGACGACAGAACTGTTTTCACTAGTTCTACAATATTAGGAAGATCTCACTAAAATGAACAGTTTTATAACAGTTTATCAGAGCTTATTGTACTACTGGAATTTGTGGTCAAAGAACTGCACAAGCAGTCGGAATCAGCACTTCCAAAAATGTCTCAGATAAAGGTCTAGAAAAAACTATTAAATAGAACAGCAATGTGGTCTCTAACATTATTTCCAGTGACTGTGGATGCTAGGGAAGGATGAGGATAAAGGACAGCAGACAGCATTCAGGCTTACGTGCATTTCCTGAGCAGCATCTCCTGCTATATTCATTCTCAGAGAGTGAATACTGAGGTAGACAGTGTGCTGGCCTGACTAAGTAAGGCATGTCTTATATTCTTGTGCCAAGGTTGCTAATCAGCAAAATTTAGTAGTGAACCTTACAGTGTCTGGACAGGTTAATTTCAGGAGAAGAGAAAATACTATGAGATTTTCAACTTTCATTCTAAGAGGAAAGAAATTTTCATCTCCTGTGATTGCAGAAAACCAAAACCAAAAAACCCAACCTGAAAGTATTTGCAGGCTGCAACCTTATGATGCAGAAGGCAAATAAAATGAAATCTAGACCTAAATATAACTTATAAGCCAGTCTTGTAACTGCAGGGATGACTTATAACTCTGCAATAACATCCAGGACTAGTTCTTGTGTTTATCTTTTTTAAAATGTTTTTCTTTCACTTATCAGATGAAACTGCTGAAGAGATGTAAAACAGAGTTGTTTGTGGTTGTGTTTGTCCCTTATTTTGTATTCACCACAGGCTCTATGCAATCCATTTCACTTAATTTCAGCTAACAGACATCTAGCCTAAGCTAATTGTCTAGGTCTCTTCTCTAGTCAAGTGTCTAGAAAATCACACAATCACAGAGCAGATGGGATGGGAAGGGACCTGTGGAGGTCATCTTGTCCAACCCCTGTGTTCAAGCAGAGTCACCTAGAGCCAGAATCGTGTCTAGACAGCTTTAGAATATTGCCAAGGATGGAGAGTTTCTCCGGGCAACCTGTGCCCGTGCTCAGTCACCCTCAAAGTAAAAGAAATGTTTTGTGATGTTCAGAGGGAACCTCCTGTGTTTAAATCTTTTACCCTAAGGGCACATAGCTGGCTAATTTTCAACTTGGTGCCCACCAGGACTCACAGGTCATTTCCGACAAAGCTTTTTTCCAGCTTGGCTACCCGCTCAGCAGATACTGACACAGGAGTTTATTTCTCCTCAGGTGGAGGACTTCTCCTTGTTAACTTCATGAGGTTTGTCAGTCTATTTCCACAGCCTATTGAGATTTGTGTGGATGGCAGCACAACCCTCTGGCGTTATCAGCCACTCCATCCAGTTTTGTGTGATGAGCAAACTTGCTCATGAGGGTGCACTCTGTCACATCATCCAGATCATTAATGAAGATGTTAAATGGGATTGGACCCCATACAGAACCCTGAGGTTCATTGGCCTCCCAGTCTTTAGAGACCTGTCATGGTATCAGCTTTTAACACATATCACATGATGGTCTGAATCACTTTCTGCTCTGCCTTTCCCTTTCTACGTGCAATGAAAGAAGTTCAGAATACTAACTTAGGCTATGTGCCTAAATATTGAACAAAAGCTTCCACTGCAAAACCGACCATGTTCATCTAACAGCAGTTTGGCAGGTCTCACACAGCACTGGCAATACCTGAATTGTTTGCCTCCATCAGTGCTTTACTGAAGCCAGCACTCTGTGTGCTTCCATAAGTACTCTTAATTTTTTCCACATCTGCTTGAATTGGGAGCAGTTCATCTAATACATTAGTTGTGACATCCTCAGCACTTTTTACCATGTTCTTTGCACTGGTGATGATGCTGTCAATATCATCTGAAACACACAAAAATACATGTGCAGTTTCTTATAGTAATAGATGAAAGAGGCAGAACAGAAGTGCTCACTAATTAACTGACCTCTGTTTATCCCATTGAGGTTATTTTGAACAGTGACAAGATCAATTTGCAGGGTATTCTTCTTTCCATCAGCGACATCAAGCCTTTGCTTTATGTCTTCAAGAGTTGGACCAATAGCTGCAAAAGAGTGAATGCCTCATGAATTTTAAACAAAAAATATCACCTTTCTGTTGGACAGGTGGTGTTGCGGCACCAGCATGCACTCTTACATAGCTCATGTTGCCACTGAGTATTAAGTGCACTGCAAAACAAGTACAAACCAAAAGAATTGCTGGGCAGGAGTACTGTAAAGGTGTATAGCATAGCAGAAGCAAGAAATCAACTTTCTCTACATTTTATCATTGTGAATAACCGTTGCAAAACATTCCACTGCAGTAGTACTAGCCTCTTTTGGTTAAACAAGTGCTGCAGAGATTTGCTGAAAATGAAAATTCAATGAAAGCTTCTCATGGGGTGCCAACATTTTACTAACGCTTTCTTTCTTAGTACCTTGCAATGTCCTTTTAGTCTCCTGTGCTTGATTCAGGAGTGTACTGCTCTCAGTTTTTAACCTTGTGGCTTTTCCTGATAGGTCTTCTCTCTTCACAGTCTGATAATAGAAGCATAGTACTGTAAGATTGCTTGATAACTATATTAAAATTTAAAGAGTAAAAAAGAGAGCCCATTCCAATCAAAACACCTGAACTATACAAGGGCAGAGATCTCATGTGAAGAACACCACGTTTAGCAACAATTATCAAAACCAATTCAAGCATAATATAACCTCGGTCCTTAGTAAACTTCAGACACATTTTCAGGCATTCGGAAGAAATTACTAGCATACAGCTTTTAGATGTTTATGCCCCTTCGGAAGAGCTCATGGGTATTAGGAGTGCAAAGTAAAAGAGAATACCTGAGATGATATTCAGTGATTACCAGGCTTGCCTTATAAGATCTCTTTATTTTGCACTGAAAGCAACAGTCAGTATTCACATGGACAGTCTCATCAGAAAGGCAGCAACTGGCCTCTTTAGTGGTGAGCCAAGGCTAATTCATGAATGTGCAGAACAGCAACTCATGTAATGGTCACAGACAAATAAAGCATACCAAGACACACAGGTCTTTTTCTTTGGTGCCTTTATGATAGTTGAAGAAAATAAAAATCTCGTTGTAACAAGTTTGCCATCATTTGGCCAATCACAGGTACTTACCGATAACGCTGAGTCAGCTGCTTTTCCAGCTTTGTTGGCTGCTTCCTCTGCTGCCTTGATGGCGTTAATAATATTGTCATAGGCAGTAGAAGCTTCCACAGCACAGCCTACCAAGTCATCCTTCCTGGCACTGTTCTTTATTCTGTGGGAAACAGGGTGAAAAATGTAGCCTTCTGCAAAGACTGTGGACTTTGAGAAATATTCTGAAAGGATCTGAAGTAATGCAGAAAACATTTTTCAGTTAGAACTGTAACTCATTCTGCAAAATTATCAAACTTGGAGGCAGAAAAGATTGTTCAGAAGACAGGATAAATTCAGGTGTATGAAAAAGCACAACTGTGGGCCTCCAAAGCAGCCTTTAAATGATTAGGAAAGAGAGAATTCACTGAAGTGCATGGTCCATAAAGCACCTTGGTCACAGCCCTCCAAATACACTTCAGTTAGTAGGAATTTATAGAACCATAGGTTCCAGATCACCTCTGGCTGCTCCAGCATCCTAATGAAGCACAAGATGGAGAAACTACAAGACCTTTTGTGTTTTCTCCAAGAACCAGCACAGCAGCTCTGGGATCAGAAACAATAGACAAAATCTCTCCTATTCACTCTCTGTGAACTGTACGACTGTCCAGTGTTAGCTGCTTTGTATTTGTGAGAACAGTGTCTTCTTAATAGAAAAAATAACACCAAAAGCTAACAAAATTTAATGAAAACGTGGGGGGTTTTAACCAAGAATTTTCAAGCTGAATTAGGCATTTTGGAATTTAGCTTTTTGGGACTTTCTAGTTGCAAATCATTTTCACAGGAAAAAATAAACCAGGATTTCACTTTTTTTTTTTTTTTTTGCTCTGATATACTACAGGTCTCCAAAAACTCTCTCATAAGTCCAATGTAAAGTTCAAAAAAGGGAGAGAAGTATACTTGATTCCTATCAAATTTATCATATTTTTGCCTTTCTAGAAGATTCCTTGAAGGAAGGGAAAACTATAAGAAGTCTTTTCCTCGGTAATGCTAAGCAGGTGTTTCTGAAGACTGCCAAGATTGCATTTCTTCCAATTATTTGCTTCAATTCACTGATATCATAACAGCATCCTTGAGTACAAGTGCTAGAAATAACTGTAAAAAAAAAAGATATGCTAAACATCTTCCCACTCTGTACATGAGAACTTTCTCTTGTTAGTAAGATGCTAATGAAGTGTTAGTGCAGTAGTATAAAACAGTATTCCCTCACACTTCTGAGGGGGAAAAAATCAGGAAAAATACAGGAAGATCTGGGTTTTGGAGAAAAAAGAAAACTTTCTGTACATCACAAAGAAGCAAAAAAAGACCAACATAATTTCTCTCTAACTTTGCAAGTGAAGTTACAGACAGACCGCTACCATGGATGATCTGTACAAAAATTACTCATTTACAGGGATGGCAACATACTCTTCCAGTTGTTTTGCCAAGTCTTGCAAAGATTTGGCATGTTCCTCAGCCCTCACTACCAATGGTTCTTTGCTTGCTGATGAGAGATTCGTCAGTTTTTCATTCATATCCTTCCTTGCTCCATCCAGCTGAGCAGCCAGACTTTCATATTCCTATGGATTTATAAAGATAAAATTTTATTTGTATTTGTACATGTTGGATTTTGTCCTTGTCTACTTTAGTATTACATATACCTTGCATCTGAGGAGACCAAGGGGAAAACCATTATGTTCCAACTTACTTTTCAGGTTATTGGAAACAGCTGCTAGTCATCACATTATGCTTCCAGACCCATTACATAAAAATTGAGTCAGAGCAAAGACCCTTCTAGCCCAGTATTTAATTTCTGACAGTGGCTAAAAGCAATTTCCCAGAAAGAAATGCAAGAATAGCCCAATTGCTTATGATATTTCTCACAGATGTTTTCCCAAATTCTGACATTTGCAGATCAGTGTGTTCCTCAGACACATCACAAGCCTCAACAAGCTTCCCCTTACGGAAACCTGTGCAAGTTGGCTCATTTTGCATCCAGCATGAGCCGTGAGATCCTTATTTTGTTGTGATGCTTAGACAAGCCCCTTCTAGCTATGCTACCCATTGCAATGGCCACAAAATATCGAGTGTTTTAACCTTGTCTTAAGAAGGTTAACTATACCTCTTTGCTCTTTTGCAATAATCCAAGTACACTGTTAGCTTGAGTCAGTGAAGATCGGGCAGAGCTCAGAATATTCAATATACCATTCTGCTGTACATTTGTTTCTTCAATCCGTTTCTAAAGAAAAATGAAAAGTTGAAGAACATGTGACTGGGTTAAAAACGTAGAAATTCTCTTGTTCAAGCAGCATGCAAACTGTATGGACATAAGTGTGCCAAACCAGTGATACATTTTAGCAAAACCAGAATTAAAAGAATGAGTGCAGCAGCACACACTTATTTCTTGTACTATTCTACCAGCTCTAAAAATCAAACACTGCTCAGGAATGACTGGTGTTTCTTGTCACATTTGTGATGAGACCTCAGAAGCAGTTCTGTAGAATATTAATCAAAAATAATTCAACAGTATTGCACACATTTTTGATCTCATATTTCATGGCTGTTAAAGCCAAACACTTCAAAGAATTTACTACAAAAAGTACATCAGCATCAGGAATTTGATATAGAATAGGAAATAAAAACACTAGTGGCAGCTGAAGTGCTAGGAAGAGACTCTTTCCCTGCTCTCATCAGAGCTGTCTTGGTCACATAAAAATGCCACAAGTGAGAGGAGGCTATGTTTATACCTGTCCACATACATAAAAAGATGTAAGAAGACCTTGGAGCAAGTCTAAAGAATTAGTGCTGCTTGGCTTTGCAAGGTAAAAAGCCACAATTAGAAGCACTTCTTATCTCCTGAGGTTTAACTTTCTTCTCTAGAAGCCCAACATTACCTTAATGTCTTCCAACAGAACTCCATTATCTCTGTTCAAGTTTTCAGCTTGCTTGATTTGTCCCATTGCATCATTCAGAGCTTCACGAAGGTCAGTGATTTTGGATTCATATTCATTCAGTGAATCCCTTACAACTTTTATAAGCCCATGATTTTCTTGCTGGAACTTTTGTAGCTGATTCTTAATACGTGTTAGTACTGCAGTGTCAGGACCAAAAAGAAAAGTTTTGTTTAGAGAAGAGAACCAGAACAAATTTCCTTCAAAAGGGCTTGGTATTTAGGGTTAGAAAACTGTGCTTGTGAGTATTGATCATCCTTTGCAGCACTAATTTCAGTGTTACTAAAGCAGAGATACTATTCAACAGCTCACTGGATCAAATCTGATCACTAGTTTCCTGCTGCAGACACAGAGCTCAGATAAACATTTTCTGAATTGCCTGAGGATGAGGCTGATCTGCAAATACTAAATAATTTTCCTCTTTTATATGGAACTAACATAATTTCATCAATGATTTCATCTAGAATGTAGACATTTACAACTGCGCTCGTCATCAAAGCCTCTGCTGTAATCAGTGGAGAGATATGGGCGCATTTAATCTCCAGGAATGTAGGAACACAAAAGAGGTCAAGTCATTGCACTCTTAAGAGTGCTATTTCACTGCCTACAAAATAGGATACAGAAGGGTTACTCAGAGGTAGGTACCGAAGTTCAAAGTTGGCAGAAATTATTAGACTTCTAAGGTCTGTTACACTCCCCATCTATGCCCATGGTTAGGAGATAAGCTTGTGACCTTTGCTGTTCTTGCTGTCTCTCATGTCTGGAATTAAGTTTCTTAATGTGCCAGTCAAACACAAGCAGAGAACACAAAAGGGAATACAACTAGTGCAACTAGAACTTCTGAATTTCCTCATCCTTATATGATCTGTCTCTGGAACTGTTCTAGCATCTTTTGAAAATCTGTTAAGTTAAACCTGTAATATCTCTAAAATAGCGGTATGTGCCATAGCCTATATATTACACTACACAGAAATGTTGCAGAGGAGTATTAGATTGGCTACATCTTTATTTTACTGAGATTGATGCAGTTACAAAAGAAGGATCTACTGGGTATCTTCCTAAGCTCAACTCAGCTTCTTCCATGGCAAACTAAAAATGCCTTCAAATCCCCTCCAGAACTACCACTTTCCTGTTGACTAACAACCACTACAGATCCCAGGGATTCACACCAAAATGAAGTGCCCTTCCCTGCACTCCATCCCAAACGATCAATAATGCTTCAGTTTTAAGACTGACCTTTTTAGAGAGTAAAAAGCTGAGAGAACAAGCACTTACAGCGTTGAGCTTCTGTTTGCTCCTTCTCTGCCTCGGCTTGAAGTTGGCCAAAGTTGCGGTTTCGCATCTCCCTCATCATGCGCTGAGCTTCTGCCAGTTCTTCAGAAGCATCTCCCAAGGGCAAGTTGTTACCTTCTGAGTTTGTACCAGCTATTTGTTCCAAGAGCACTGAAAAAACCCCATTGTCAGAGTCAAAGAGAGGATGTGCTTAAGCCTGTTCAAAAGACTCAAATGACAGGGATGATCTCTTTTCTGAAATAGACAGGCCTATTCCTGAATTTCTTAATGAAGCGGATTAATTTTAAATTAATTCTGTTAAGATGTAAAATATTCCATATCACACAGTCAAAGCTAGCCTGAAATTTGTCCCAAATGACCAATTTCACAGCAATAATTTTAAGCTTCTAACATTAAAGAGTCTATGACAGTAACCAAGAGTAAAGTTTAGACTTAAGTCAGGGTAGTCAATTTTTTGTTCTAAATGCCTCTGTGGTGAAGCTTATCCCTCCCTATTCACTCCATAGGGAAGGCAGGCTCCTAATCTAACATTATATATTAGATTTCTAACAGGGAGAGTGAATTCCACAACTATGACTAATTTCTGATTTATAAAGTTGTTTGTAAGAAAGCCTCTCGTGCTTAATTAAGAATGCTGCAAATAAATTGGAAAAATTCCATAAACAAAAACATGTTATGAAGTTAGAAACTATTCTTTACCTTGTATATTGTTGACAACTATTTGTATTCGTGAAACCAAATCCTTTCCTTTCTGATGAGTTTGGCCAAAATTATTAAATAATATCTCAGCTGCTTTGTAGTTCATTTCAGCCTAGCAAGGAAAAAATATTAGATTAAAAATATCTGCATACAGCATGCTAATATATAATCAGGATATGTATATTTTTAAATTGATTTGGTAAGTCACCTTTTCCTGGAGAGCATTTACATCACCATTTAGTTTGGTGAATTCTGTCTCCAACTCATCTACCTTTGAACCTTGATTATGAACAACAGATTGGTAGTTGTTCAGTAAGACCTGAAAAGAAAGGTAAAATAATCCAATAAATCAGCCATACACAGAAGACAAAAACAAAAAACATTAATGAGTTATATCTTTATTCAACATAAATAAAAGCAGCACTACTGATGTGAAAACTAGGTTTTTTTATCTATGAGTATAGCAACTGCTAGAAATTAATTTTGATAATGGCAATTTGAATATTAGCCTTTTTCAGTAATGCAGAGACATGAAGTGTTTGAAAAAGACAGACTGCACGGAAATCTCAGAAATAAAACTTTCAAAGTGAGCAGGCCTCAGAAAAAGCAGATAGTGATTCTCTTTCAGAGCATGATATGGAAACCACAACTATCTTCTAACAGCCCAGTGCTTCTAGCATCCAGTATTTGAAATCAAATTTTATGTATGTCTCCTTGCAAACTGACAAAACCTAAGTTCCTAGGTTCATTTCTTACACACTTAATCTGAAATCCACTTTTCGGTTTCTGTGTGCCTACCTTTAAGTCCTTGATGCGTGTTTCCAGATGTCTCATCTGCTCCAGTGTGTGGCTACTTGCATGGACGTTTTGCAGCTGAGACTTAATGAGCTGAAGCTCGTCACCTATTGTGCTCAAATCCTTCAGCAGTGTAATCACACAGCTATCACAAGCTGGGAAAAGCATGAGCAATGGAAATCAATACATATTTTTCATATTTGACACAGACAGTATTTCACTGAGCACATTAATAAGTGAGATGCAATGGAAATGCTTTGAAGGTTGTCATCTAGTGCTGGCTGAAGAATAAAGGCGAAACAAAGCCCGCAGTATTAAAGAAAGTGACCAGAGCCAGAAATAAGTCGGAGGTTGCATTTACATCTGATCAGCTGAACCACCTCTTTCATCGTTTTTCCAAATGTTTGGTTGAAATTTTGCTTTTAAAACATTCATTACATGATACCTCCAGTCCTTTTTAATTTCTATCACCCTTAAAAGAGTCACCAGTATGTATCCAAAGCTAGCTGAAAGTAATCCAACTGCCATTCTATTTTATTACTTACAGTCGCAATCTTCATTGGGATCCACATCTTTTGGTTCATTATTGAAACATTCTGAAATCACAATATTGTCATTAGTAACCAAAGTTCTCTTATGGAAATACCATTGCATTTTTGCCCTTGCTTTTCATGGTTGGCAGCCATTAAAACACAGTGCTGCCCTTCCATAAATCTGCAATCACTGTAAATGATCTGAAATGCCCAGAAAGCTGGAACATGCATTCAGCTCCCACTTATGCCTTGCTGAAAGCAACAGCTTTTTCATCCCTCAAAGGAAACTTACTGTAGTCCTCCAATTGATGCTGTTTGGGTAGCCACAGAAGGCCCTCTCACATCAAGTGTGTCAAATGTATTACTAGAATAACACCAGGGGGATTGGAGCCAATATGGAGTTCAAGAAGCATTTGGTCAACACTCTCAGGCACATGCTGTGATTCTTGGGGTGTCATCTGCATGCCCAGGAGTTGGACATCAGTGATCCTCACGAGTCCCTTCTAAATCATGATATTGTATTATTCTATGACTATATCGTTGAAGCCTTTTACTCAGGACATATGTTCAAACCCCTTTATCTGTGTTAGTATCCATGTTCAAACCACAGATTCTGTTTCCCCAAAGAATCTCTTATCCACAAGGAACTGAGAAATGTTTATGGATTTCCTTCGTACCTGTCACAGCTTGCAAGATTAAGGTATTAATCAAGCTTGAGAAAAATCCACAGTGTATGCATGGAACGAGGCATTGTATGTAAACCAAGGCATGGAGCCTGGACCACAGATAGAGGTGGTATATAAAAACCATTGCCCTCAGACTTTCCAACAAGCCAGCACAAGTGACTGTCTGTCCAGTGCGCTCCTTACTTTCGAACGTTTGTTTTACAAATCCTGTTGTAAGAAGCCTAATACTCTCCAGGTGCATGTGGAATTGTAACTTCCTGTGATCCTAACTTCTAGGAGGCAGGGAAGGAACTGGTTCCTAAAAGTACCATCATATGCATCAAGATGGGGAAGATTCCTGCCATCTATAAGTTCCTCTCATAGCCTCGCTCTACTGTCAAACTATCACCTCCTCTTGAAAATTATAAGCATATTGGTCAATGTTTGAACTTGATGATCTTAGGTCTTTTCCAACCTTAATCATTCCATGTCTTTTACTCTGAAGGAAAAGGATGCACTTGGTATAGGCTGCTGCTGTCAACAGTCAACAACAGCTTGCAACTGTGAGAGGGTACAGTGATAAAATTGGACCTGAACTTTAACAGCAGCACAAAATAGCCTAGAATAAACTGCTCAGATGTGCCATTTCTTTTGACACTTGCACATTAAATCATCAGGAAGTTAAATGGGATTGGTAGTGATAGTTGCCGTCAAAAGGAGACAAGTCACAAAGAATACATTTGTAAGAGAATGAAGGAAATTATTTTGAAATTCAAATACACGTGCAACTCTGCTGTTGTGCGATTCAGCTAACACCAGACACATTTCAGTTGTCACTGTGAAGCACCAATTAAATGGAACTATTATTATGGCTTGTGCACAAACAACATCAGCCAAGAAATGGTGAAGTGCTGGCCAAGTGCCGAACATCATGCAAAAGAAACCTGTTAGAACATCCTGTGCTGATGATCACACAGGGTTTTATTCCTAATGCACAGAAAGAGACATCTCCTCGGAACGTATAGTTGGAGGAAAACGAACTGGCTCATTGAATTTTGCCCCAGAGATTAGTTTGTCCCAGAAAACTCTTGCTTCAAAAAGAAAGGAATGAAAAACATTAAACACTGGTTGGATCTGTTCCTGTATACAAGGTATACATGTAATATAGATGCACTGCTTCAATGCTGAAATATGATATGAGAACTAACTATTGAAAAATTGCACCAGCTGCCAACAGCAGTTCACATCACTTGCTGGTTTTCTAATTTGTGTGACCAAAGAAAGATAGTGTAATCCTTGCAGTTACTAGACTGCAGTATGAACAGCAATGCACAGAAATGGAGAGCATATTTGAAAGAGAAATAAATTGAGTTGTTGTTTCACTAACATATGAGGAGGAAAATCTGTCTACATGGAAAGAAAAGTGAAATTTTATTGGGGAATGAAAATATGGGAAAATCAATTCAGAAGCAGTGGCCTATGTGCTCTGAATAGAAAGGAGTATCCCAAGGGACTGAGGTGAATTGAGGTAAAGACAGTCTGAAGAAGGTAGGATCAGGCCCTTTACTTCAGAATTATAATAGATAAAGGAAACATATGCCTGTGGCATTATGAGAGCTCACTAGTAGTGAAGTACATGTGTTACTGATTCTGGGAAAATCACGGATGTCTTAGCTAGCAGAGCAGTGTGCAGCAGCATTTGTAGAGGTCAGGTTCTAACTTCCACTGTAATGCAGTTAGCTTGGATACCTAAGAAGGCAGTGCCTGATGCAGACTCTGAAAACATCCCTAATCTGTGCCAAATACATTTTAACAAGGCATATTGAGAATGCTCAGTTTCGTAAGTCCATTAACAAAGACTGGCATGATATAATTTAACCATGTCAGCAAAGGAACCGTGATTTAAAAATGTAGCCTTAAGAGCAAAAACCCAACCCTCCCTCCCAAAAAAACCCCACCAAAAAAAACCCCAGAAACAAAAAAACCCCTCAAACAAAACAAAAACAAACAAACAATAAACCCCTCAAAAATTTAAATTTATGAAGGGAAATACAGGATAAAATGGCTGACAAGGGTAAAACTTGATGATTTAGGACAGCTTTTCTATTACCATGCTGTTATGTTGTAGGAATTCTTAGATTTTGTAAAAGAATTATCTACTTGTCTTTTAAATCTAGATCTTTCCTTCAGTTCAGCTTATCCAATTGCATTCCTTTTTTTGTTTTCCAAAGACAGAACAACACTCTCTCCCATGTTCATAAGCCCTCACATACCTCCAGTCAGGTGGTCACAGCTAGCCAGCTGTCCGTTATTATTACAGTTACATTTCTGACAGTAGCCTCCATATTTTTGTGGATTTCCAAAATATCCTGGAGCACAGCTAGATAAAGAGATACAAATAATTTTTATTAAATATTTGAAGCTACCTTTGTGAAACATACTTTCTCTTGGGAACCCCCCCCCCCCAATTATTCTTCTGAAGAAACTTCAAGAACTTTTGATTTCATGTCTTGACTTAGACAGAAAGAATATATATTTTTGGTTTACAGTATCCTCTGCACTATGCTAAAAATATCTTTGTGAGCACTGCAGAATTTTTTTCTAAAAATAAAAGAACTCCTACAATGCTCTTATAGAAATAATTCTCTTAATCTGAAAAAACAGAATGTAAGCAGACACATAGGGAATTGGACAAGTCTTAACCGTGGGTACCACACCATTCTGGTCTGTGATCCTACCAGAAAACATGTATTAAGGAGGATCACAATGCAAGCACAGCTGAGATTTCAAACAATGGCACCAAATTAAATCGTCACCCTTCTGGTGAGGTGCTAACTGTCAGCAAAGCAGTCTTTATGAGTGACACCTAAGTATTTCATTGGTAAAGTATACAATCCAGACTGGCTAGCTAATATTCCTAGAAGTCACCCTGTTCTAAGACCTATAAGAGTGGTAATGTAGGATCAAAGGGTTATGATGAGCAGCTGAGGTACAGCTAGACGTGGAAGAGAAAGTCTCTACAAACTGCAGATTAGATTTCAAAGGTAACAGTCTTGAAGCACAAGACAGTGTCCGACTGGAGGTCCTGTCTTCAGATGAAACATCATGACACAATGGCCTCGAGTTTCCAAACCAGATAACACCACTCCATTACACATAAGTTCTGCCTGGATTTGAAATTGAGTTAAATTGGCTCCTCTGCCTGCTTCAAACTGCCTCGTTGTTCCTCTTTGGCTTTGCCAGACTGCTGCAATGTTTCAGCAAAAGAGATAGCTTCAGCCTGGTGTGCACATCACCTGTGGAGCACATCAGAATGGTTTGGGACCAGGTGTATGGTGCTAAATGTTACGTGGTTGCTGTTGGATAATCAAGACCGCTGAAGCACCGTCATGTACAGTGGGGGAAATGAGAAAATGTTTTTAGCTTGAAAAGGGATGAAATAAGTGGGAGTAATTATTACAAGATTGCAGGATAAGGCAAGGCATAGGGCACTTAAGCAAAGAGGCTAACACTGCTCTTTTTGGTAAAAATTGTGTAGTCACTACTCTGTGGAGAATTTCTTACATTTCTTTAGGGAGCATTTGGTTTGTGACTGAAATTAGACCACCACTCTTTAGCAGCCGTCCATATAAATAGCTACTCCTTAAGCATATGCATGCTATGCATTTGTGCATGTCCATATATATTATGCAATACAGACATACTTCCTTTTATGGTGTCTCTCAAAAACCTTAATTTTGAGAAAAAAAGTTGCTTACCGTTCACAACGAACTCCAGTATAACCTTCTTTGCAGAGACACTGAATTTCTTCACCATTTGCCACACAGCCAGTTGCAAATCTTTGAGAAGAAAATATGATTGTGAGGCTCAGTTTAATGACTTTCAGATTAAAAAGTATTTATACCACCAAATTACTTCTCAGCTAATTTAATTGCTTCTAGATAATTTACTGCGACTAATTCTTTGATGTTTCATATTTTTTGTGTAAATTGTCTCCTTAGACTAAAAAATAATCCTTTCTTGACCCTGTGCAGTGTATATTCATAGTTCACTACCCAAAGGAATACCTAAAATAAACCTTAATAGTGATGTCATAAAACAAAACAACTCTGGCTAGCCATTTTATCTTGCTGGCAAGAATCAATAGCCTATGCTAGGCAACATTTCCCCCTGTTTGTATAGCTTTTTCTTTCTTTCTTTTTAAAAGGATGAAAACATTAGTGGATATTTGTATGTAGCTAATATTGTATAGGGTATTTTTAACCAAGGCTGAGTAGATTTGTGTGCTATTTTTGGGATCTCTAGGGTGTATCTGGTTAACAATGAATATTTGTCTCTGCTCTTTCTAGCAGACTTATCTAGATTCAAATTTCACTTGGAGAGAAACCATTTTTTGGCCAATGTTTGGGAAGGAGAAGGCAGGAGGTGAAACAGGGCAGGCCATGTTTGCTATTTTCATTTTTTAACTATGAACAGTTAGATAAAGCAAGTCTGTGTAGCAAAGACAAATGTCTGCACTAAGAATTGCATATAATTTGACCAGATGGAAAATTGTCAACTCCAATAATGCCAAGTGGAGTGCATTTCCTGTGTCAGGAAGAGTATTCACCACCCTAATGTGAAGCTATAAAACTGCACAGGTTTATGGTCTCCCTAAGTATTTCAGCACTCCTAAAGCAAATGATGACTAAAAACATATTCATTTAGCCTCAGGCAAGCACCTGCAGAAAAGGCTGTCAAAACTATATCTGTCAGAGGGTTCTCTGATAAATGAAAAAATCTGTCTATTGTCTGATAGCGTAAACCTCTTACTTAAGGTTACTTGGTGTTTGCTAATGCACCTGGCAAATACTATGTGGTGCCTTTAGCAATTTATAGCTTAGCGTTTTTTAAAAATGTTTGGTTTTATTTAACACATTTCAAAACTGACCAATGAAGACAATGTGCCTAAACATACCATGCATTTAAAAGGCAATTTACTGCCCAATTTTAAAAGCCTGGCAACCTTATTAGATCCAAGAAAGTTGGGGTTTTTTCCGCTTAGTTGTGCACTTACAATAGAGCTTTCACATGAAGAGCAACCATACTCCTTCAGAGTTCTAGATACATGTTTAAGAGCTGGAAAGTTTTTATATCTTACTAATTCTTCTAAATTCATATAAAAGGCTTGTTTCACTGTTATTTCTTATCTCCTGGCTTATTAAAAAAGCCAATGCTCTGAGACAGATCACCAAGTTACTGCTGGTGTAATGTGTCTCAGATAGGTCTGATGTCACACGCTGTTGGGCAATGTGAGAACATAGAAAAAGATCATTATTGTAGTAGAGTTTGGTTTGCAGGGATTTTTCCCCTCACCTTTTTTTACTCCCCCTCTCCCTCCCTCCCTCCCCTGCTTGACTTCTTACAAGCTTTTACTGTACCTGTTTGTATAGGGGCAAGGGCACACCCGGCAGGAACCCTGAGTGGCGTCTCCAAAATAACCATCTTTACAGTGCTGACATTTCTCCCCAGCAGTATTATACTGACAGTTCTTGAAAAGGAAACAAGCAAGAAGACAGTTAGCAGTGTTTTATCATTCAGCATGGATTTACTATTATTGAAAAAAATCCAGCTAATCTACTCAGAGGATACATTCTTTGCCTTCCACATAGTCAAGCATGAAGCCAAACTGCCTTCACAACCAGGATAGAACGGTTTCAGTCAATGCTCTAACTATAGAAAGAACAATTTCCTCCCTATTGTGGAAAAGCAACAGATAAATAAGATGAATTAAACATATTTTTAAAGGAACTCAATCACAGTTAGCTAAGGAACATTCCATTAAGGGACTCTCTATGCCTTAATATTCCAATTAAAAACCACTACATCTAAATTTTGCATCTTAACCCTAATTAGAAGGCAGGTAGAATTTAAAAGCATGCAATTAATTGAGCACAAGCGCATTCTTTAAAAAAATCCCATTAAAACAATACAAAATTTTTTTTCTCTTAGGATGTTTTCATCAGATTTGAGTTTTGTGTAGTTTCTCCAGTACATGTGTTACTTATCAGGGGTAACTGGAATAAAAAATGAAAAGCAAAAGCTAAGAATACAATTGAAACCAACGCAAATGACCTACTTTTTTCCATGAGAAAATTGTTGGGATTATATCTTGTTTTAGAAACATTCTTAATTCTGGTGCCAATTGTCACACATTTATACTTTAAGGGGACAGAATGAGCAATTTGCTTTTGCATTACCTAAAGCGATGCTAATTTACAATAGAAGTTGTTCAAATACATAAGCAGCAAAAAATACATAAATAGACATAAAAATTCCAAGTGACCAACACTCAAGAGGCATTCACACTCCCAAGGTGTTTGTCTTCAGAGTGCAACAGACTGATCCAATGTCCTACAGAGCTGAGGGTATACTAAAAGACGAAAGAGGGGAAAAAAAAGCTGGGAATTGGCTGGATGCAGTTACTGAGCAAACTACACTTCCTTTTCAGGGACCTTGATGGCTCAGGGTTGTTTTAAGAGCCTATTACTATGACAAACAGTACAAGGGCATTTTTCCCAATAAATGGGAAATAGTTGCCTCTCCTATGTCCTATTATGCTCCATTCTCCTCTAGATTCCCCTAACCACAACAACAGCCCTTCCCTCAACCTCTGCAGGTAGTAACCCCTAATTTGTTTTCATTTTGGTTAAAGAACTAAATTTGTGACTCACTTATGAGAGATTCTGAGAAAGAAAAGTTCCAGTTCACATATGAGACACTTAACAAGGAGAACATAAAGCTGTATTACAGTGTGTCTAAGCTTTTAGCCAGCTGTGTATGTCAAAGGTAAGAAGTAGGATAAGAAGCAGAACAGAATGGAGAGATCAGAAGCACACAGCATGGACAGCATAAGGACACAGCATGGACAGTAACATCATTGGAACAACAGCTCATGGACATCTCACTCACACAAATAATTGGCTGAGGACTAAAACCTTAAGCACCTTACAGTGTTACAGACATGTCACTTCATGATTGGCTGAGAAGAAGCTGGTACATAAACATTCTGTAATTGGCTAGAGTCTTTTTGAAACATCCTACAAGTTATTAGAGATATTTGAAATGCCCTGTAATAGAACTTATAGTTATGTAAATGTAAACTATTCCAGATTAGAAAAAGGTTTGTATTATGTAATTTGGTAGTAGTTAGTGTTAGTACTTAGAGGCAGAAGTAACATTAGTGTTAATATGTATAGTAATAGTAATAAAGACTTAAAGGCCCTGGATTTCTTTGTGCTGGTTATTCTGTAGCCAACAAAAGAGATCGGAGTGATGGCTAGAGGTCTTCCTTCAAGTTTCACAGAGTTAGAGACAGCCCCAGAGTCATTGCATCTCCAGAGCATCAAGTATTGCAAACCCTGAAAAGAAAACTCCCATCTGACTGTGTATGCACCCATATGGCAGAGGGAAGTCAGAGTAGAGTGTGTCAGGGCTACAACAGGAACACCGAGGTTACGTGAAACACATGGGGTTACGTGACATGAAGCAACATGTCACAGGATGAGCAAGTCTCAGCACCATGGTGCTGCTGAGGGAACATGCCTTCCAGGAGGAAGGACAGGGTCCATGAGGACACAAAGCTTGATTAAAGGCAGAGAGATGGCTTTTCCCTACACATGACTACCAGTTCTTCAGACTTCTTCACCTTCTCCTGCCCTTCATTTTCCCCTGATTTCAGCAATACAGCAGCATATTCCTCTCTTTCCACGAGTATGCAGCAGTGGGATAGTGATTGCCTGAGCTAGGGAAGGTACTGCTGCCACAGGGGAAGGAGCCAGCCTGGGCTTAGCCTCCCTCACAAAACCTTCTCCAGAGACTGTAGCTGGACACTCTGACATATATAAGTATCGGAGCCTGGGGCTTCAGTTGAGGAGCAGGAAGCCAAGAAAACGAGCTTTGCACTTATGATGTGAAACTTGACAGTTCTGCAGAGGGAAGCCTCCTTGTCCCCTCTGAAGCACATCAGATCTTTGTCCCAGGCTCTTCTACCAAGAGAGAAACCTGCTCTTGGTTAGGTGGAGGCTCATGGTGGAAATACAGGCCCTCAGGGCTTTCATTTTTCATGGCATTATTCTGGATGACTTTGCTAAATCTTGTCCCAGGGCCAAGGGTTGATTTAGTTCTATCTGAAAGTTAATCCAGCTGTGAGAAATATGGAGTAAAGAGAAGCCTAAGTCACATGCTTCATGAGGTGAAAGTAAAATTTGCCTTTAGAATTCTAATCTGAAGTGAACCTTCCTCATCTTTCTTGCTCTGCTGCAGTACTTTCCTGTCACAGCCTGCCCTGCCCCTCCAAAGTAGCAGTGTGTAAGTCACCCCCCTAGAATGTGCTGAATTGGTTTATAGTTTCCATTAAAGCAACATGGTTGGTTGAGACGAAGTTGGAGGGAATGACATAATATGCAGGAATGCACCGCAGGCAGAATGAACGCAGTGAGAACAAGGAAGAAGTAACAGGAAAGACAGACCATGAAAGGTGTCGGCAAGGTTCTTGTTTGCCCAGTAAATGAAAAAATTAGCAAAAAGTGAGAATTTTTCAGAACAAGCTATTCAAAACAGCATCATGGATATAAACTAGGGAAGCAAAGTCAGCCAAATGTCACACTTCCGTTGTTATGAAGGTTGATCCACTTCCAAGAGACTGCTTTGGGTTTAATATAGTGTGTCAGGGAGCAAAATCTGCCCCTCTACATCTTCTGTAACAGCTGAAAATTTCTAATTAATCTAATTTTTATCTCATCTTATTTACTTCAGTATTTTTTTAACTCATCTTGCTGTAGATAAGAGTTTGTGGAGGTACACTGAAGATTTTTAAACAACAGATTCTGCAAGGACTATACTACATGAATGCGCTGTTGGTTGACATTGGCAAACCTTAGTATATTTGTATGAAACTAAGGAGTGCATATGCCAGGATAAGACCCGTGTTTATTGTAAATAACTACAAATACTTCCATACATACTAATTTGGTTACTTTTTGTACCAATAGCTAACAAAAATTATAGGAGGAGAAAAAACCCCAAAACCAAGGACACAAGTTACTCCAACCACCCACAGTTATGTTAAATGTACATTTAAGCATATTCAGCTTAAGGTCATTCACATTACAAAATTTAGAGAACAAGGCACACAAGGATTATTCTTAGTTGCTAGGAATTAACAAACGTATATAGTCCATACTGCAGTAAGATAAATCTTTTTTCTTCTTTTCTTCCCATTAATTTCTTGAATTTTAGTAGTTACTTACAATACATTTTCCAGTACCCTCTTGACATCTATTTGAATTTCCATTGCAGTTGCAGGGCACACAACGTCCAGCAAATAATCCTTTATTCTCACGGTAAAATCCAGGGCCGCATTCCTAGACAGTAAGCAGAGAGAAAAAAATTAGTAAGTGTTGGTGGAAAGAAAATTTTACACCTTATGGGAAGCATACTTTGAAAATGTTTCCTGTTTCCAAGGAGCAGTGAATGTATACATTTCCTTGACAGCTCTTCTAAGCCCATATTGTTGTTTCAATTATAACTATTCTAATGCAGTAATGAACTGCATTCACCAAAACCCTGTGCTTTACACATTTTAGTAATGATGATTTAATCATTTTGACTAACATCTGAGCAAAACACATTTCCTGTGGCTATGTACGAAGGTGTAGAATATGATTTTTAAACCACAGAAAAATATTTGGATATGAGAATGCTGTAGTGTGAATCTAAAGAAGAACATTTGGAAATCTCACACACTAACTAGTGGTTACATGAAATCTTTATATCAATTTCGCTACAGTGTATTTCTTGGAAACCGTTCTAGATATCTTCTACATACATTCATCACGTCTTCCACAGTAAATCTACCAAAAGCTACACAAAGCCATGCCTAGACACAGCTAGGTGATGTAACAAAACATACAGTGATCTAATTTCTAAGTACAGGCTTGCCCTGGAGACTAGGGAAGCATGAGAAGAATGCTTAGCTATTGAGGGCACAGAAACAGGAGCACAGCCTGTCAGATCACACTTGGACTTAAACAGAGAGCTGAACCAGAGGGACATTATGAATGAAGCAAGAGACATCAAGTTTGTTAGCCTACACCAGGAAGGTACTAACTTCTGTCAAAACCACATTCTTGCTTGTCATGGGCAGGGAAAGCATAAGGGGTTCCTGCTCTGAGCATGAAGCCCTCCTGCACACAGACCAATTCAAAAATTCACACCCAACTTCTCTGCTCAGCATACTCCTAGCACACCAACCACATCAAAAATGACTGGTCACAAGTCTGTCCCTTCTATTCTCTAGCTTGTTTTCACTGGGAACTTAACTGGTGTGGTGCAAGGAAGATCAGACACTGTACAGAAAGAGAGAGGGGAGAAAACTGTGCTCCCCATGAAGCCAGAACCTCCCAGGTCCCTGCCTCTGGCAGAGTTCTTCGGTGCTGTATCTATACCTCACCTCTACCTCACAGATAGGGGCTGGCCCCAGCAACATGCAGAAAACAAGTGACAGTTAAACTTTAAAGCCATAAATCTTTTCTCACAGTAATTGCACCACCAAGACTGATGGGACTAATCTGAAAAGCAAAGGGTTTGTGGGATGGTGTTACATGTTTCAGTGGTTCGAGGCATAAGTATTTATGCAGAGGCAGGATTAACCAAGGAATTTATCAATGGTAGAGGTTAAAAAACCGAGGAAAAACCCCATTCACCTCTCACAAAGCAGATCCCAAAGGAATATTGAGTTACTTTCATTTAAACAAAGTTCTTAGTGGCACCTTTGCCTTCTCCACATATAGGATAAATAAATAAAATTTTAAAAAAAGTATGCAGACCACTAATACCATCGACAGCTTTAAATACTGACTTCAGTGTAAGCAAGAACTAAATTCAGAATAGACACTCGAATTTTTTCAGATATCTTTTTAAAAGGGTGAATATATTCCTTGAACAACAGGGAGTAAATATACGCAGCTTCTGAAGAAACCAGGGCCTGAAATACATTAACCAGCATGACTAAGTAAAACACAGCTCTAATGCATATAAATTTTATCTACTTAAGGTGTTTTTTTGGAGGGCAAAATGAAACATGTCTTAAAAATATGTCCAAATGCATTTGGAAAAATATCTGTGCAGCCTTTTGTTTTTCTGTTTATGCTGTCTTTAAAATGACACATTTGGAGTACATAGACACTTTGTTTTTGAAGGAGCATTTGTGATTCCACACAAATGATAAACTGGTTCCACATGAAGATAAAGTGCTTTCAAGTGCTTATGTGTTTAGGATCGTTGTTTTCAAGTAAACAGCAATTTAAAAGGAACTCTTGAACACACTTTTGATAGCAAAGTACTTTAAGAAATCAGATTAGCCTTCTCATCACGTTTATATTAAGAAATGCAGAAGTTGTTACCAAATTAGTTCATTTAAAAACAAAGTGAAAGAAGGAAGCAAGCGAGGAAGGGAAAATGAGCAAATTACCTGTCTCGGGTAAAAATCCGTTTGAACTCGCTGCTGCTGACTCCTGTCCTGAAGGTGGGGATGGGAAAGCCTCTGTTGCATGTCTTGTGCTGAACAACACCCGAGGGACACTAATGTGACAACTAGCCATCCTACATTTCTTGGCCTTTGTGCATGGGCCATCATTTTTCTTTGGCTCCACTGTGAATACACGCTGCTATCCTTTCGGCACTCACCCGTTCCTCCTCTTATACGCCCCCTTCTTCTCCAGCTTCTGACTCAGATTAATGAGGCTCTGTGCTGTGATGGGCCCCACCTTTAAACTTTATACGTGAGTCAAGTCGTACAGCACACATTACTGTTCCCGAGGTTAACTAGTAACCCTGCAGTTCCCGTAGCTCAATATATACCTAAGTCAGGGTGTGGCAGGCATCACCTCCTCCCCACCTAAGGCAGCCAGACAGAGCTGGGTGATTAGAGCAGTAAATCACTGACTGAGTAATGCTGCATAAACATACGGGGTTTATGAACTACCCAGGTGAGTGTCTTGATCACTTCCTTCAGCTTTGCATTTCCACCAGGTTACATAAAAAAACCTCAGAAGCTTGGTTTATCAAGGCAGTATGTTGAAAGCAATGCGATGGCACTAGGAATTTCAGTCAATGCTCATCAATTTGTGTGTGGCAGAGAACACTAAAGGTGTGAAAAAATAAAAAATACTTCCAAAAGGGTATTCAACAGGTAGTGAATAGCTGCCCTGGGTACAGGATGCACACATGGCATGTAAGCCAGCCATACATGTTCTTGTTCAGCCTCTTTGCAGCTGCTCCAGTTTACATATTATTCGTTCATTCTCATTTCAAAATATCTTTTGAAAGGTTAGTACAGCAATTGCTGCTCTATAGTAACCCTCAACCATTTTCTGAGAGTAATTCGTCACATTTTGTGCACTTTGTACACTCCTTATCTCACCAGTACTTTATTCTGTTGCATGGGGTGCTTACATTTGTCAACAGTCAAACTCTAAGCTAAGCAAAATGACAACCAAAAGAATTACAGCTATGGGAAGCACACCAAGGATGGGATGTACAACTGTGGTTAGGATTTCATCAGTCTCCAGGTAGCAGTATTATGTTGCAATGTTTACATTTTCTTTCATAAAAATACCTCCAAATATTTTTTGCAAATATATTAATATCAGATTTCAAACATTTTTCTATAAATATAGCAGAATTACCTAGATTCAGGCTACATACCTTGAACCCTGCTAAAATAAGGAACATCAGGAATCTTCTCCAGTGTGTATAGTTTCACAGACTTCGATCAAGTCAATTCTGACCTCCTCTCCATTAGGGTAAGTATTGACTGAGATTATTCAACCTCTCAGAGGGCATCACAGAGGAATCCCTCATTATAGTGCCTTACACTATGTAAAGGGACATTCACAGCTCCAGAAAAGCAATCATGAGTTGAATAGCTCTACAGTGCTTCTTAGACAGTGAAAGCATTGAAGCCATTGAAAGAGCACATTTAATTGCCTTAATAACTAGCCTGTTCCTCTAACTAATCCAGTATGTATAGCTGTAGGCAAGACAGAAGGCAAGCAAACATTTCCTACCTGACATGAGTCACCAGCATACTCTGGAGGGCAGGAGCATGTCTCTACACTGTAAGCAATGCTGCCTCTTCCTGTGCTGGTGGCTTCTTCCAGCCCAACCTCACCAAGTGTTAATCTCTGAGTCTCTGTGAAGTAAAGGCCTCTGATGTGCAAGCCATCCAGTCTAGATAGGATTATCATCAGTTCTTCTCTGGATACAGGGTTATTGCTGCTGCCATGCCTGAAGTTCCCCTGTGCATTAAGGGTACAAAATGAGCACAGCCCTGCAGCTTCTTAAAAAGAGTAACTGCAAAGAAGACTGGAGGACAGCAATGGGAAGAAAAGACCCAGTGAACAGACTCCTATAGTGTCAGTGGTGTGGACTGAAATACAGGCCAGGGAAATAAACATAGAGTGGGTGGAAAAAAGAATATTGGGCATAAAAAGGGATGTGGCCTTTACTTTGCATGTATGGCTTTGAGGTATTGAGAAGTGAAGAAACTTGTAGGTTCTTTGACAGTCATTCTAATCTCTTTGAGATAGTACCCACCAAACCACAAAAGGGTGGAAGAAAATGTTTTTATTTCTAAGAATAAGTGAAGTCCTAGAAATCTCATCTTTCAGGGATGTCTTCACATGCTTTCTTGCTGGCAATAGACGTAGTATTACTGAAAATGGAATCTGCCTTGAAGAAACAGCTTTTTTTGTCTGCATATGAGACAGAAAACAATAACTCAGTTTGACCTTCTGAGCACAGATTTAAGGTAGGAATAATCTTTGCTAAATTCATCTACCTGAATGTTGGTCATCTATTCTAAACTAGGTACCTAGACACTAAGGAAAACCTACCATTTCATTCCATCCCTATTAAGTACAGTCTGGGACTGCAATGAATCATCTTGCATTGATGACTGACTCAGTATTACTCCACTGGCCCTGGAGGGAGTGTTAAGGGCTAAATTGGACAAGATGCCTAGCTGAAAGGTGCTAAAATTAGGTGGCATGAACCAGAACCTAGGTTCAGTGAGGCAGTGAAGAGAGAGAAAAAATATTGCTCATATATAAAGTCTACAGTATTTAAATTTATATTCATTACTATTAGCAAGCTTTTGGTATTTCTGCATATGCCACCTGTGTATTTTTCATGTGCCACCAGGAAGAGACGAGAAGGCCATTCCTTTTTCTTACCTCAACCAGCTGTACACGGCCATAGTACTGACGATCAGGCAGTGGGTTGTTGGGATCCATATAAACAACTTCCATTCGATGGCCCTATATGAGAATGAGGATATAACACTACCTGTTACGGTAAAGTGTTCAGATACAATAACATTTCATGGAGTACATTAGCCCTGTTCTTCGGGGGATAAAAAACAAGTAATACTAGGAAAACTATGTCATTTTGTCAGCAAAGCAGTATAGTGAGCACTGTGTTCTAAGCGTCAGCAAAGTTTTCATTGCTTTTGCCTATTAACAACCTTGCTTTCAAGTAAAACGTGAAGAGAATCAAATTAATTCTGATCAATTTTCACAGAAACTAGTTACTACTTTTGAGTAAAAATGTTTTTTCATTTTCAAACACTCTCCTTTGCGTGCTGGTGCACAAGCAACTCTGGATATTACTGTAGTACTTTATGAGGCATGTTTCCCAATAGGAATCTTAAAATACTGAATTAGTATTTTTGATGGTCTGAGGAAACAAAACCACCTCCTTGAGAATTTCAACAAGTAGTCAAAGATTTCAGTTTTGGCCACAAAGTGGTTAAATTAAAAAACTGTTAACCTCAAATGCATTTTAATTTCACTCTCTTGAAGCCTTATAATCATGCTTAATTTTATGCTGAAGAAAATACTTCCAGAAAATGAGATTAATTACACAAGTAATCCAGGGCATCTGTTGCAGAGACGAGGCCATCCTTGTTGACAACTGTGCAAGGTACTAATTAATTTTTTCCCACAGGTGCATTTTACACAGAAAAACCTATTTTATCTTTTTATTTGCTCTCAAATCAATTATGCTTAATAATACGTTACTTTGGCAACAACGACAGATGTGTCGATGGCTTTGAGCAAAATGCAATAAAATTACTTTTATAGAAAAATAGCAAGTTGCTATTCAAGTTAAGCATACTACATGGGCAAAATTTGCCATATCTGTAATGTAACATAAACCCCATGTTATTGGTGTTGCTTAAAAGAAAAAACGGTATTTCAAAACTTACTGTTAGTTGTATATCAGGTCTCTTACCCAGAAGAACCATACCCTCACTAGGTAAGCCAAAAGACTTCACTTGGTAACTTAGGAAGCCACCATATGAAGAAAGCTGTAACAAAATGCATAAGAACAGAGATACTTTACTGCACTGCTGCTTGATATTAATGCAACTTTGTATTCCAATTTGCCCCATCATCCAGCACGGTAAATAAAATATTTACTCTCTGTTCTTTAGAAAAAATATGAAAATAGTGTTGCTTGGAAGAAATTACTGTGTGTATCTGACATAGCTTTTTGAGAAGATATTATTCTCTAAAAAGTTACCTGCATTGTGGGGCTTTTTCCATACCTGGGTTCACACCGTGTGTGTCATGGAGAAATCACGTGTTCACGTAAACATTGTTCTTCCCCTGATTGTACAAAATGGATTTGGTGCATCAAGAGCAGACATCAGACTGGCAGTGAAAGTGGCAGTGAACCCCATGAAAAGCCATGGATAAAAAACTCAGACTAACCATGTTTAAAGGTGGATTTCACAGACCATCGTTTTCTAAACTTACTGCAAACATGAATCCAATCAGAACATTTTTGCTCCACCTTCTGAAGGACAGGACTTCTACTGATATCAGCTCTGCTGGAAGCAGGCCAGTGCTGTAGGCTGAGCTAAAAGCACACTTCTTTTGGCTCATGTACAGGTGGCCACAGGAGGCCTCCAACCCAATCGAATATATACACTGCTGCCCAGACCAGACATGTTTGAATCACCTGACAAACAGTTTCCTTGGGTGGTGTATGAGTGACTCAGTACAGAACATATTGAAAGGAAAGGAAGCTCCAGGCACAGCCTACATAGTTTTTGTCCCAAGAAGGAAGTTTTGTGTCTACTAGGTGGAATGCAGGCATTTTGACAGGCATACTGTTTTGTTTTGCACCCTTGGTCATTTGCCCTTATATCTTATGCTTGGTTAAAGATAATGGAAAACAATATTTATGCCCTCATCATACTAAAAAATGTCTGACATGGTCTTGCTTGCATTTTCTGAAAGTGATGCTATCACTGGAAGCAGATCAAAACAACATTCTCAAAATACAATAATGTGAATAACTGGTAATTTTAAGAGCTTGTAAACTAACAGCTAGATAGCATTTGGGGGGACTTTTATTACTGCAGTATTGCCTGTTCTAAAATATACACTAAAACACTGTGTACAGCAAAAGCAGAACCCAAGTTAGAACTGCTTTATTTACAATGCTGTCATTGCAAATAAAAGAAAATCATGGCAGGCCTAGGTAGATACTGTGAAATGCAACACAAAACTCATAGCACTGATCTTAATAGCTCTGTTTAAAAAGGGTCACTGCTGCTTTGTATCTTTTTATGGGAACAACAAGAGTCCTTTTTGTTCAACACTCTAGGTGAAAATATATGCTTTAACATGAAATTTCTTTCAAAAATAATTTGTAGGCATTGAAATAAGAACCTCTATAACATTAACAAAAAGCACCCTAACTAAACATGCTATTGAGCTGCAATACGGACCCCTGAGCATAGGAGAGCAGGATGAAAAACACTGCTCTAGTTTTTAAAGTGAGGACTAGGAGGAACTTCAAAATTGTACCATCTTTAATGCTCTGGTGTCTATCCTATTTGTTTTCTCCTGTGTGTCAGTAGGGTTGCATCTGAAAAGCCTATGTGTCCTACGACTGTCTAATAACTATTGACACTGTCAGAGTTCCAAATGGGAAGAACTTGGTGGTCCAGGTCTGCAAGTCACCATTAAAACGTCCCCCTGGTCAGGGTGATCCTTGGGCTGAGATGCTGATGGTATTAACCATGAGAAAAAGACTGCTCCCATGCATGAGTTGACAGGGCAGCAAGCAGTTCAAAGAACACAAAGGTTAGAAAACCAGTTGTTGCTCCTCTTAAGCAGCATATCAAATGCAAAAGGCTTGGGGTTTCTGTGTGCCACTGATCACATAATCACTTCTTATTCTTTTGGAAATCTGTCCAGGACATACTCTAGAGAATCTAAGGGATTGGCAAGCTCTTTGCGTTCTGGGTTTCAGAGTGGGCACATTGGCAATCTCAACATATTCTGGGTTTTGGAAAAGCAGCTGAAGGTACCAGCTCCCTGAACCACAGCTTCTGACCACCCTGCACACATAAAGACCTCTCTGGCACTGAGCAGCATGATTAATTCTGTGTAATTTGTTATAATTTTAACACTGTACTCAGAAGTAAAAGGTTGTGATTCCTGGCATGACTGATAAGAGAGGCAAGAATCTTGTGAGGTAAGAGAAAGAAACGTATCTGAGAAAAAGACTTTATCAGTGATACTGGCAAAAAATGAATACATGTTATTAAAAGTGATGAGTTAGGTGAGCTTTACCTTCTCTCCCAGGTAGGATGGTGGTGCTTTCCAGTACAGACTACGCACAGAAGCGGGCAATTCCTGAATATCAGCCACTACACTGTTACTGACTGGATTGAAAGTGACTGGAATGTCAATATTTTCATCCACTGCCTCCAAGCGCCAGTTTCTCATGTCCACAAACTAATAAAAAATACATAAAGGAAATAAGCTCATCTCATCCTTTATTAAACTTTACCAGCAACAAGTAATGAGAAGAAAATGTTTAGACTCTGTAATTCCCCTAGCATGAAATCCAACCGCTTCAGAGCCAGCCTTTGTGCAATGGATGTGGTAAGGACCTCAAAAGAGAGAGTAAGTGGGACAGATGTGCCAAAGCCACAGAGATGCAGGCATTTGTTTTGCAGGCATACCTGCAAACTAAATTCTGCCTTCAGTCACATGAAGACATACCCTTCTGGAGATGACTAGGAATTGTGTACACAAACCCAAGGATATAATTTGGAGGTGCTTTTTGAAGTCCATTCCACAATCAAACCCAGGACACTAACCTAAAAACAGAGTTTGGACCAGCTGTGGTAGGTGCAAGATGTAAGGGACAGGATGTGACGTGGTATTTTGGAGAGGCAGGCAATGTAGTCTAATATTCTGGCTCTTTAATACACACTTGATGTTTATGGTTGTTGTTTCATGAAAGACCACATATTCTTTTATTTATCATTATGCTGGGAGAAAGAATGCATAATGAATATCTACTGGAACAGTTCTGTGGTGGTTTCCCCTTGGCTGGCCAGAGCAATAAACAAAAAGATAAACACATTTCCAGAACAGTTTTTGGTGAGGACAAGTAGTCACTAGAGGAAATTTTTCTAAAGCAAATGTAAGTTTGCTACTGATTTCACCGAGGCCAGATTTTTATCTTCTGCTTGTAAACAGTAAAGGACTACAATCTAGATTGCATCTAGTCCATGTCTAAACCTTCACTAAACTCCATCAGTGATTTTAGCTCTGGTTCTCTTTCTCTTGCATTGTTTCAAGCAGTTGTTGCTTTTTTTTTCAGTCTTCAGCCATCTTACCATTCATCTATGCTACTAAAAATATACCTTCATTTCTCACATTTGATGTCATGTCTCTTATAGGGAAGTAAGAAAGATTATTTTTACAAGCTCTATAAAATTTGTCACACATTTCTTAAATTTAAAAATGCACTTATGATATAGGCATGTAAAATGACACATTATTAAAGCAACTTGAAGGAGACCAGTGGCCTTAATGATGACAGAGTTTGAACATCAAGCAAGCAAAATAAAGGCCATATCATCCTCAGTGGTTTGTAAATGAGCAGGGAAAAAGGGCCATTTCTACTGAAAGGCACTTTCAGATTACACCTAAGCCTTAAGAATGCTGCACTAAATCTGAACTATTGCTTGGAGAGTATTTCTTATTCTTAGAAATGTCTTTGATGGAATAAATGTAGATGCATGATAGAAAGGAAATAAACCTATCAAGTACACCTTGGTTCTACGACGATTTGTGCTGCGACAGTTGCTGGTTGCCCCAAAACAAAAGCAAGATGTACATCCTCTGGGATTAGAAGGGTCCAGATAAAAGGATCCTGGTCGGCAAGTATCACATGCTGCACCTTCAACATTCTCCTGTTAAGGCATAGTTCAAAGAAATCTCAGTGCTTTCCTTTTGGTTTTGGTAAGGCATTTATTTAAATGTATGGAAACATGTATGAATGAAAATGTATGATTTTCTAGATAGACCATACTCCAAATGCAAATTAAACTGCCTTGGAGACTATCTTATGAGCTGTCTTTCCAGCGAACTACTGAGTAATAAATATTAGTCAGAGACAGCTGGTAACTTCTCTGCCAAAACCCTCCTGCTGGTTTTTTTAAACATACAATATAAAAGGTCACCTGTGAAAGTTCACATCTATCACATTTAATTATGCAGATCAGAACAAAAGAAGATTTCCTGGCTATGATGATGTGGTAAAATGTCAACTGACATAACACGGCTAAAAAAAGCATGGGACCTGATTAACATCCAAAAGCAAAGATGCAGGCTGATAAAGCAGATCTGTGCAGGGTACAGACTGCTTCAGTGAATCAATGGACATCTACTCTGCAGCTTCCTATCAGCCTGCAAAAGCTAAGACCACCTGTACAACTAACACATACTGAAGTTATACAAAAATGGCATCTAAATCTACCATGAAAATCTGTGCATATACTGCAAGGTGTGATAGTTTCATACAGCTGCATTTAATTTATACTGAAAACTTAACAATAAATTCACTTAATTCACCCCATTAAATACAAAATAGTCACTGATTTGCAAACGATGCTTGTGAACGCAGAAGTAATTTGATTTATCTGACCTTGCAAAGACAAATTCCTGTCTGGGGATCGCAAACATCTCGTTCTGTCCCATCTCTGTTACAGCTACATGGCACACAGTTAGGGAAACCATAAGTTCCAGGAGCACACCGATCACACTGACGTCCTTTTATTCCTGGTTTGCATCTTTTTCAACAAACACAGGGAAGAGGAGGGAGTCAATAGGGGAGGAAGGAATGGAGCAAGGAAGGGAAGAGTAAAACAATAAGCAGGTGGATCTTTGAAGTGATTGCATGGCTATGACACAACTTTATGATTTCCACAGAGAAAAGGAAGCAGGTTAGTATTGTTCTCGGATTTGAATAGTGTGACATTTTAAATGGCCCTGGAACTGACTAGGAATGGATTTGATTTTGAAGGATAAAAATGCTCACAGTAGAATTAAACTTCTGCAGCTATTCAGTGCTTGCAGTGCAGAACTACTCTCTGTGTATACCAAGATGAAAAATATGGATGTTGAATACAAGTAAGTAGAACTGGAAGAAGATTTATGGCTGGAAAATGTGACTGGGCATTATCCAAGACACTTGGTAGCAAAAAAGTGGAAAATCATGGATATATGGTTAATTAAAGAGATTTCAACCTTCCACAAAGCTTGGGTTAGTTTACAACTGTGCACAATGGATAAAATCCACTTTGCTAATAATGGAGGCTGAATGCCTTGAATTTCTGACACCCCCTCCAGGTGCCTGAAAAGAATGGTGAAGCAAAGACTCATGCATTGTTTATAATGCCCATAACTCAAACTTACTTGCATTGCCCATTGTTTTTTTCACATTCTGGATTTGACACATCAATGACTCCTCTTTCTGAGCAGTTGCAGCTCTCACAGCCAGCAAGGGGGTGGTAGCTGAAGTGATGTTTCTCGCACACTTCACATTTTGGTTTCACAGTTTGTGGAGGGCAAATGCACTTCCCGGTGATCTCATCACAAAGACGCTGCCCACAGTTGCATACTAGGTCAAAGAAAATGTTCTACAAATCAATCACATCTCATCTTTCAATGTTCAACTCTTATTGAACTCGTATATGAAACAAACACACACAGCACTTATATATAGAGGACATGACTCTTTTCTTTCACTAGTTAAAGCTTAGGGTCATAGAAACCAACTATGTGACTGCAATAGTAGTTTTGAAGAGTGTGTTTACTGCTTAGCTTTTTCCATACATTGGATGCTTAACTTCACCACAGGCACTGTTAAACACTTGCCAAAACGTACACAGATTATATGACAAGTAGTTTTGGCATTAATGGCACTACTTTTATAAAGCTATGTTTATAAACGTCAAGTATAATATCTGGGAAGGCAGCTGAGGACTGTTGGTGTAATCTATAGATCTGTTAATGTTATTAACATCAGAATATGATAGCTATTAGATATGATTAGCTATGGAACACTTGAAGGTGTCAAATGGGATTAAACAATTATAACTTGAAAATGATTTAGCAGTCAATGCAGAAAAAATCCATTTCACTGAAGCAGTTGCAATATGGCTTTTAACCAGTCTAGCTGTAAGCCTACTACACCTGATAAGACAACATGTGAAAAGGCATACTTGATTGTGAGCTCAGAGTGCTTTAAGGAAATGGGGTTGCTTCTGCCTTAAACTGAAAGTTATGCTATGATAAGTCTAAGATGGCTCAACAAGCCTCTCACATGATCAGGTCCTCCAAAGAAAAGCGAGGCTGTGGTACATCTGCAGTAAATTCAGAGGATCAAATAAAAGGTCAGGTCAGGTGCTGAACAAGTCCAAGCATGTACTTACACCTGCAAAATGGGAATCCATAGTAGCCGGTTTGGCATCGGCTGCACTGACGACCGATGACATTAGGTCTGCAAACACACTGTCCTCCCAGAGGGCTGCAGGTAGGGCTCATGGCACCTGCACTGTGGCAATTACATGGCAGGGCTCCGTTGTTGTAGAAAGCCACTAGTGACCTTACAGAGTCCTTACAGAAGGCTGATGATCCTTCTGGGCTATTTAAATTGAAATATAAACCATGTAAGTACTGGCACTTGGGAATAGTTATGAGAGTGCTTCTCAGTGGTTTGGTAAATTAGGTCCTCTTTTTCAAACAGTTTAACGTAAGGGTGGCATCAGTACACATGCAAGAATATACTTTAATTGAATTAGTGGTGAATGGCTTTGAACATGCAGGCGAGAGATTTTTTTCAAAGCAAATGTGTGTATTAGTTGTATCAGTTCAGATACGCCAAGCAAAATACCAAAGACGGAAATAACAAAGACAGAAAGATGACAAAGATTTTCCTCTTTTGTACTGTGAGCAATAAAGTTCTACCTTTACATGTGCATTTTCATTTGCAACAGAAAGTCATTGGAAAATGACTCACAGAAATTTAATGGGCCAGCATAAGCCATGAAAAGCATTTTAATATAGCACAATGATGGGGATTTTATACATCTTTTTAATACAGACTAAAAGTAATATTATTCCCAGCTTGTTGTCAATGTTTAGTTTTTTAGAAAGTGATGCTTACTCAATATAAAAACTGTTTCCTCCACACTGGCTGATAAAATCAAATGACTTGTCCACTGTCTTTTTGTCAAGCATTTTGTAACTGTAGGTGTCTGCTGGAACCACTAAGATATTTTCCTTAAAACAACAAAAAAGCTAAATTGTACATTTCAAAGAAAAATAAAAAGACACAAACTAAGGCATTTATATATTTAAATGTTGCTTCATCATACATTCTGGATTTTCTCAAAACCTATAATATTTTAACTGGAAAAAATAGTTAAACAAACTTCTTGTGTTCCCCTCAAAATTGTGATGTTACAAGCAGTGTACAATAAAAACAGTGTATAGTATCTTGAAAATTAAAAATCAAACCAAAGCAGTGCAAAAGACCCTAAAAACCTCAAACACAACATCAAAAAAAAGTATTCTTTTTTGCTTTCATCTTTGCATCTATCTCTAAATGAATAGTGAAACTCAGAGTAGCATTTTCTAGTACATTCACGTAATAAACGTACCAGAACCAGCATTCGTCCATCCGGTATCATCACTGTAACAGACACCTTGGGTTCAGAAATGTCAAGCTCGATCTGGTTTTCTGCAATCACCTGACCCCGACAGCCAGATGTATGAGGGCAGAATGAAGCATTGAATGTACCTAGAAGAAAAAACATTGAGTTTGTGTGGAAAGGTTTTGGTTGCAGGGGGCTACTGAGGTGGGTTCTGTGAAAACCAACCACAAGCTTCCTCCATGTCCGACAGTAATGCCAGCTGGCTACAAGACAGACCCACCACTGGCCAAGCCTGAGGCTGACCATAGTATCATCTCTGGGATAACATTTAAGAAAGGGGACAATAAACCTGTGCAATGGGAATTACAGCCAGAGAGAAGAGTTAGAATATGTGAGAGAAACAGCCCTGCAGACACCTAAGTCAGTGAAGAAGAAGGGAGAGGAGGTGCTCCAGCTGCCAGAGCAGATTCCCTTCCAGCCTGTGTTGAGGACTGTGGCGGAGCACGTGTGCCCCTGCTGCCCATGGAGGACCACAGTGGCGGAGAGATCCACCCACAGTCCCTGGAGGACCCCACCCAAGAGCAGGTGGATGTCAGAAGGAGGTTGTGATCCTGTGAAAAGCCTACAGCGGAGCAGGTTCCTGGTAGACCTTGTGACCTTGTGCAAGGGTTCCATGCTGGAGGAGTTAGTGAATAACTGCAGCCTATGGGAATAAGTTATGATGGAGAAGTAAGCGGAGGGCTATCTCCCATGAGAGGGACCCCACACTGAAGCACAGGCAGAGAGGAAGGAACAGGAGAGGCAGTGTGTGAGGAACTGATGGCAACCCCCATCCCCTGTCCCCCTGCACCTCTTGGAGGGAAGAGTTAGAGAAAATTGTGAGCGAAGTTGAACCTGGGAAGAATGGATGGGTGGGGGGAAGGTGTTTGAAAACTTGAGTTTATTTGTCATTACCCTACTCTGATTTAATTTGTAATAAATTAAGCTAATTTCCCCAAGTCAAGTCTGTTTTGCCCATGATGGTACCTGGTGAGTGATCTCTCCCTGTCCTTATCTCCACCCACAAGCCCAAAAGCTGTATTTGCTCTCCCCTGTCCAGCTGAGGAGGGGACTGACAGAGTGGATTTGGTGAGCACCAGCCAGGGTCAGTCCAGCACAAATCCATATGTCAAAATGCTGATAAAGGAAATAGGTTAGATCAAATTCAGATGCTTACCTGACCACACACGTCCTGCATCCACACGGACTTGCACAAGGAACATCGGGTGTGCCGGCTGATAAAAATGTACCACAAACACGTATCTGCCTGAGCGGGGCACTCTCCCACTCAAGGTAATCTGTTTCTGGAGAAACAAGAACAGCTTTGATATTATATTAGTTTTGAGAAATATTCTTGGTTTTATCAGCTGTGCCCAGTGCCACCTACCTGCAGTGAAAGGGATGGGGCTTAGCATCTCTCAGCAAGAACATGGCATTACAACCATGTGACTAATGTGTAGTTTAGAAAGAGGCTGGCTTTTTTTAATTATTTTTCTTTCTGTACATTGTCTCTGTAGCTTATTCAGTCTGCAATATTTTAATCATATCACATAATTCGATTTTGATTCTCTTACTGTGTTTCTTCTACTTTAACATTACTAAGAAGATACTTTGTGACTTATGAAACAAAGTTTTCAGAATATGAGATACCTGTAATGGTGTCAAGGTGACTCCTTTGACTGAATCAGCAGGTAAAGGGGCACTGAGTGGATCATACAGTACATTCTTCTCTACTTCAGAAATTTTCCCATTTTTGAATGCATCCAAAACCAAAGTTGCTGGAGGAGTTTCATAAACTGAGGGAATACATGTTGCACTGAACATAGAATCACAGTAATTACTCTTGGGGCCAGGAGAATTTCTTAAGCATCATAAAAGAAAGAGCTGTTAGCTCAGAAAAGTCAATATATTAAACTCTATTACAATTAACAATGCAATAATAACCCCTGTTCCTATTTGGTTTCTATATAAATGATCAGAAAATACTTGCAAACAAGAGGTAGAAATTTAACTTATAAAGGGGAAAGTTTACATTAACTGATTCTATTCACTCAAAATTTCCACAACTTTGGGTCTCAATGCAAAGAGTTAAGGAAGGGGAAACTTAAGGGAAGTAAGAGTGTTAAAAATTAAATACATTTTAGTTAATCTGGTTAGTTACATTCACCAGAATCTGTACTAATATTGAATTTTCAGTTCTACAAATATTTACATAGGTGTATCCTTTAAACAAGCAAGTTTTCCCACTGAAGTCAATGGGACTACTTAAGTACTTAGAAGTTAAGGATACACTCAAATATTTGTAGGATTGGAGCCAAAGTAAATAACAGTACTCCTTGAAAATATCCTTATTCATTGACTGCTGTATTTAACTATTTCTCCTTTGGTATATTTAAATCTGAAGAACTTGTCTGAGAGAAGAATGTTCCAAGACTGCAGGATAGTAGGTTTTTGGGGGTTTCCTGATAGTATTTGTTCACTTCTCCTAAGCACTCAACAGATAATGATTAATCCTTACTCAAGGCAGGCCCAGAACTGGAATGGCAAGTATGCTTTTGTGGAAAGTCATGTGCAGCATCCACTTATAATACTGTTAAACTGAGACAAGACTCTACCTCTTTCATCTTAGTGAAATTAAACACTTTCAGGAAAGCAAAAATGCTTCCAGAAAATAATAATAACAGAACATAAACACACAGTAAACTATGCAAATATAACAAGATTAAAAAAAAAATCCAACAGAAAACTAAAGTAAAAGATACAAGTTTCTACACTGGCTTTGTTTTAAATTGTGTTTTTCACCCAGCCTCTTTCCTCTGTTTTACTCAGAATATAAATGCCTGGATTTGCAAAATACCTGCAACACAAGGGCAAGTATCTCCAGTCTCAGACAGCTGCTCTCAGTGGTAACACTCTGAACAGGAGAATTAAAGCTGCGATTCAATGCTATGCATGCTTGGAAGGCAAGTACAGTCACATGCTTTTATCCAATTTACTATCCAGATTTTCCAGCTTTCTATTTCAATTCAACCATTATATTAGAAGCTAGCAAAACTATTAGACCTAGTCATCAACTCTTTCTGCCTCTTAAGTCTTGCAAATGACATTTTCACTTTGAGGCCCTTCCCATTGCTCGATCAGTAGAAAGAAAACCTTAAGAGTAGCACCACGAGGGACATGCCAGGGAGTCCAATAGGCACTTAAATGTGGAGCTTCCTAATTTGGAAGCTGCAGTGATAGTTCCTCTCTGTCTGAAAGAATAGAAGATGGAGAGGGGAAGAGCTTCAACAGGACAAAATAAATGCTCTGCAGAACTCAAACCTGACAACTTGGGAAGTTAGGGTTCAGGTTCAGATTTTCACAGCAAGAGAAGAGCCATGAGACTGGGCCAACAAAGTCCCCTGATAATGGGTACTATAAAGAATAATGGAGAAGAAGGATCACCTGGCATTGCTCTGTGGGGTGAATGATAAAGGCCCAGCTACTCTAAGGGCTCCATGATGAGATGAACAAGGGAATGGCTTATTTGTGAAGTGAGGGCTTACATGTTGAATAATTTGATGCTGCCAAGTTGAGCAAGTGGATTTGTGCATGAAAGGGCATGACAAATGAAAACCATTTTGGACAGCTGAAGCAGTAAGGTGCAGAAGAAAACTCCTGACAGAACAGTAAGCATTTCAGGCCACAAAAGTAGCAATGTTTCTCCAGCTTCAACACCTATCATACTGGATGGCATGTGAAAGATGCATATTTTCTAACACGTCAGCACTCATTATTCCAGATAGGCCAGGAGGGAGCTGGTATGAACAAAATACTGTGGAAAGACAGTCTAGACTAACAGTAACACTTTGACTTTTTTACAAATTCTACTTTACAAAAGTGGCCTACAAATCACCTATGAGTCACTGAGCAAAAGAATTAAAATACCATTTAGTCTGCATTTCAAGGCCATCTTCAGGTAATAGGAAAGGTAAAACCAAGCAAGTTACCTTCCATTATGGGCACTCCTGTAAGCAGCTATGCACTGTACTTTAGGATTCACATATTCTGGAGAAAATTCTTCAGCTGATATAATACAAACCTTGTGCTGAAAAACAAGCACAAAGTACAATTAACAATTAATATCCCCAGGGCCAGATCTGAAGGGGAAGGATGAAGCCTGATTTTAGCATGGGGAGATCTGAGCCCAAAGCCATGTTCTGTCATGGACCTCCCACAAGATTCTGGATCCCTCCCTGCACCTCAATGCCTCAGGGTTACATAGCATTCTTCTATCCTTCCCGAGGAAGGCTGTTCAGAAGTTAAATGACTAAAACCTAAGTATGGTGTGACAATGGGAAAGACAGAAGACCAACTCACAGGATGAGAAGCTAGGCAAGGAATGTACAGAGGTGGGAGGGAAAAGAGTATTAGAGACTTCTGGACCCTGGGGGAATTCCTAGACTTTCTCAAATGCAGGCACAAACACTTGCTCACACAAAGTCCATAGAATCAAGTATTAATGTAAACAAAAACTGCATAAGGGAATTCATTAATACGCAAAGTGATTCTGTCTAAGAGACCTCAGTCTGTGTTTTAGCAGTAGTGGGCAGGGACTAGAAACACTTTAAAAGCTGGAGTGCTAAAAATCCCTTTTCCTCAGCAGCCAACATTTTACCTGTCCTGCATGTACCACCCTACAGGGCTTCAGCCCTTCAGAGCAGAACAAAGGTAGACCGTGAAGCTTTGAAGGGGCACTTTATGAGCGGCTAAAAAGCGGGTGCAAAGTGTGGTCTGAGTTTAGACAGCTTGTCTGCATCAGTGCAAGATAAAGACTACCAAGTTGTAAGAGTCTCTCTTGACAGATAACCTCAGGAACTCTTTTTCTTCCTTATTTAGACCACATTTCTGAACTCCAGTGTTGCAGGTGGTTCCCCTTTGCCTCTCTGGGCTAAATGACAGGGTCTTTTAACTTCAATGCTGTGGACATTAACTTTGTGATTATACCACAATTTCTTCTCTTTCCACTGGTGTGTATCTTTTTGCTAAGTCTTTACTATTAACAGGGGGATATAGTTCCTGTATCTCAGGAGAATATTAAAATTTATCTTGCAGCAAGTTATTGAGAGAATTAAAACTAGAATTTATAAATAAAAATAGAGATTCTTAGCAAAAGAGACTTCCATATGTAGAAATACAGACTAATAGTGTTGATGTCTTTTGGATATGGATCTTGTTAGCATGGTAACTGCTGCAGGGAGCTAACAGACAATTTAAATGGTATTTGTTCACACTGAATACTCTCTCATGAAATGAAGAAAGCATGTATCAGCTGTTAGTCCTAATAGTTCCACAAAATGACTTGTTATTAGCTGGATTTGAACTCTAGATTTTAACAACCTCGTGCTTCTAAAATGGAAAACAAACAACAGATAAGAAAATTCAGTGTACAGAAAAATGTATTCCTGGTGTGGCCAAAAGAGGTCAGTGAAGGCTTTTTATTCTAAATACCTAAAAGCTATGACTAATGACTGCATTTCTTATCTGAATTTTGTTAGGAGACACAGGAAACTCCCACTGAGAATTTAGAACAAGTGAAAGATCAGGAAAGAAAATAAAATATTAAGTATAAAAGCTCCTAGAAAGGGCAACTGAATTAAAATACAGGAGAGTTGGAAAATCCCTTGCCAATAAAGACAAAGTTCTGTTTATCTTTGAAACCGGTAAGTTTCCCTCGGCTTTCTCCAGGTACATATAAAATCTTATTTATATATAAACCTTATTCTATTCTTATCTCCATCTACTATACATCATTTCAGATATTACCTTACAGAATCTGAACACAGGGAGACAAGTATCTCTCTTTACTTACGCAGGGAACAAGCATTACAAAAAAGAATAGAAAATAGCAACTTACCAAAAGAAAATTTATTGATGATGCCTTAAGATGTAGCTTTGTGTCTGCTAGAAGGTCATAGGCTGCAATGCGATTCCTGTCATCAACTACAACGCTGCGACAAAGGAAACTGAGACAGACAACAGGATTAAGGATGAGCCTGCTGGTATTGCCGTGTCAAGCATGCCAAGGGTCAGAAGCTGTAGTCACCATACAACTGTTTCTCTATTTCTCCTCTATAAGCCAGAGGATGTGAAAGTTTCACTCTTGTTTCAAGCACAGGAAATAAGGGCAGCTCAGGGCTAAGAATATTTAATACTAGAGAAACATAGGTTCCTTATTCGTGATCTACTGGAAGCTTGCAATGTTTCATTTTCTTACAAAGTTTTATTGGGAATAATCAAGCTCATAAGAAGGCCTGGCACAATGTATTTCAGATTCTACAAGTTATTCTTATCTGCATGTACCTCACTATGTCATTCCTTGATTCATTTTTTATCAGAAGAGACTTGCACCTTCCCGTTTAGGAAAGATGACACAGCAGCTTCCTTGCAATGTGAACATTCACTTGATGCAGAAAGCCACAGAAGGGATTTGCTGCACTGCTGCATTAAAGTAGAAAGAGCTTTCTCTGTATTTTCATGAACAAGATCTTAATGAACAAACAAGTATGTTCAAAATTATACCATAAGATGTGCTTAGCAAAAAAACTCTGCAATAAAATGGAAGATTTATAGCGCACAGTTTGGGGCTCAATGTGTTGTGTAACAGGCTAAAATAAGAACTTTCCCCAGCAATAACCTGACAAGGTCACTTCTTCACATATCTCTGTTCTGCTTCACAAACATGCTGATGAAAATGATTTTCCTTACTGAGCAATCTCATCCTGAGTATCCCCAAGCCTCCATTCTGCCAAATACTTGGCTCATGGGAAAAATGGATGCATGTCCATGGTCCCCTGGCACTGGGTAGGCTTCCCAAGGCACAAAACAAGCAGAAATGCTCAAGTGTTAAAGACAATTTCACTCAGGACAGGCAGAATCACTTGTGCAGAAACATCTGCAGTAACCTCATCAGTCAACACGGATAAAGAAGCACTTGGCTGAAGACCTTGTCTACAGCCTCTGACTGTAGCCAGAGACAGAATTTCAGAGACCTTTATACTTCTGCTTCAGCAAATCTTGTTAGAAACTGCAGGAATACTCTTGTAAAACTTGCTGCTGCGTTTTTTATAGCCAAAGCCCTTGTACGCACTTTTAACTAAAGAAAAACAGTGCAGGTCACTGCAACCAACAGTGATGCTCTTCCACTGGACTTGGAGATTAATAGTTCGTAAGGATTTATGACAAAAAGTTGTCTATTATATAGGAAAACAGTTCATTGAAACAATAGCAATATTTAATAAGCTGATTGGACAGAGAATTAAAAATTGGTACAAAACCCACTAGAGTCATGCGCTTGCTTTTGTATCACCCTACAATTTTAGCAATCGACATAGTAAAATGGATTCCAACATATGAGAAGTATAATTACATCCCCAAAATTTTTTTAATCATTTAGTAATTACTTCAGAAATTCTTACCTGTATTTACAACTATATATTCTCACTCTGCCTTCTGTGACAGGTCCAGGGCTATGTATTATTACCTCTGCAGTGTATAACTGATCTTCTTCATTGGCATATTCAAAAACCAGAACATAGCGACCGACTTGGGGAACACTTATGGTCATCTGTAAATTGACCTGGGTCAAAAAAATGGAAAAATAACAATCTGTTAAATTTTTCACTCCCGTTTCTTGCAAAAAGTTCCCATTTCCTGCTGCCAAAGTCAAGTGGTCAGTGTTAGTCCTAAATCAATTGTATAAAGTCTCAAAAGAAGACACACAGCACAATGCCAGCAATGCTTATAAATACCACTTTGCCCACTATGAAGGGTCAAAAAAATTCAAGGAACAGGTGTAACAGTTCTAGGAAGGCTGTAAAATAACCCTGGGAAATTAATATTTTATTATTTCTCTTCTCCCCCATAGAAAGGGAAGAAAATATTCATGATGCTAAGAAATTGTTCCCATCACCTCTAAGCTATTTTAAACAAGACACAAACACTGAGTTTACCTCACCACTGAAAAAAATATTTCCAGGAACACAAAATTCCTCCTACTTACAGCAGTGCTGTATATTGATTCCCTACAATAAGTGAAAGCATCTTCTCCAGCAAACAATGACACTTTTGGAAGTATCAAGATTTTCTTTCAGGTTACTTGCACAAAATGGTTAAAACAATATTTGATGCAAAATACTTCTAAACAGTTGCATCGAAAGTGTTGTGGTTACAGAGGTTTTTGCTTCAGTTCACTACATAATTATTTTGACATTTCAACTGGTTTTTTTCCTTGGTATTTCCTTAGGCTACAAACACTTAAACATGTAAATAATCCTGTCAACAGCCCTCTTGACTTTACTGCAATTTTTCATACCAGAAATTTTGCACAAGCATCAGTGATGAAGCACTAGAGCCTGTGGCATGTGAGTATTCATTCCTGTTGCACTTGATATTTTCAGAAGCAATATCCAAGAACAGTAATAGGGGGCATAATCATCTTGAATGTCACTAGCACATTCTTCATAAAATACCTTATTTTTGCCAAACACACTTGTAGTACAACTTTTCATTTCTTATAACTTTTCATGTTTCTCTTTCAAAGGACCTACAGCAGTGGCATAATCACATCTGCTTGTTTTTTAGAAAAGGAAACATTTTACAGAAGTATTGCTATTTAAGAAAAAAAAAAGATTAATTTAGAGTGATGTATGTACACCATTTCTGCTGACAAATCATTACACCATTTCTTCTGAACAAGCCAGTATGCCTAAAGCAGAGAGATTTTTGTTTCATAAAATACTTTTGTGAGAATGGCACATCCACTATAGTCACAGTTATAAACCTGCCTACACGGATCCTTTTACACAATTCTGTACAAAATGCAGACCTTGGCACAGTGTGCTTTTTAGAAATGTGTTACAGGTCTGCAAATCCTGAGCTGTAAATCTGCAACCATTTTAGTCTGGTAAGTTTATAGTCAACAGCACAGACAGGACTGCAATTGGCAGGCAGGAATCTGACCTCTCTTCCACTGATATGGGTCATCGCTGGTTGATTAGGAGTTGGCTGTCGCACAGGTATTCTTCTGTATTCTTCCCCATGTCTGAAATATGCTGCCTCTGAACCAAGGACACAGGAAAATCTGCCCAGAGGCAAATGCTGATAGAGCAGGCAGCTTATACCAAAAAACAAAACAAAAAAACAAACCAACAAACAAAACATAGGATTATTATTGTTTTCAAGTGCAGCAGGATAATAACAAAATAAACCAAGTCACCGGTTGATGCTATTTTGTAGCGTATATACTGACTGTTCTGTGGAAGCAGGTCCCGAATACGTGCAAGGCTCTGTAACTTGTAGCTGTAAGACAGATGCTTCATAGTAATCACTAGGTAACAGCACCAGATAATCCTAAAAACAAAGAATACAACAAATGCAAGACCATGCCAAAAATTACAAAAGGAACATCTCCAGACTCTCACAGTGTAACAATCAATAAAACCAACTACCTAAATAATTCTTATAGAGGATATCTGCAAGATATAAGAGGGTTTTTTCCTGTTGTTACACAGGCCAATAACATCAGAATGTGTTTTCTTAAATCCATTCCTTCAGAAAGATAGGATGAAAACAGCTGCCCCATGAGCAAGGAAACTCTGAAGCCACTCTCCCATCATGTGTTGTACAAGGGAATGCTCAGAAAGGAGCCTCACTGCAGCTCATAAAGATACAGCCAGGTGTCTGCAGTTTTCATCCATGAGTACAATCTGCATGCACACAACTCAACTCTGGGTGACTCTGTTAGGGAGATTCATGTATCCCAGGTGACTTAATAAAAATATTCCATGTAATCTATTAGTCTGTGCTTCAAGAGCTGATATATTTTTGTTCTGCTTTGCCTACTTAAATTAATATATTACAGTCTATTTATAAAAATTGTTAATGTGAGAACATGGTGGGCTAAGATGATTAATAAATTCCTTTTCAAAGGTATTAGTAAAAAAACCCCAGTACAGTAAATACTGTCACCTTCAGCAAGAAATACGTTTGCAAGCTCTTTACTAACACTTTATGTGGTATTCCATAAATTCAACACAGCCCCAGGCTTAATGACTACAGACACTGGCTACTTGTTAACCCTATACAATACATATAAGAATTTCAGAATAGAATTTCAGTATACTGAAGAAATTCAGTCTTTGTAATCATACATGTATAAGGTTTTTCATAGATGATCACCTCAAACAATTTTTCTTTTTCTAGAAATTTATTAGAACAGTTGCTAGAAAATTTTTCTGGTTTTCAGTGAGTGAAAGAAGTGCAATGATGGGAGGATACAAGCATTCAGAAAATGACCTGCTCATCATGCAGCCAATCTTACAATACTCTTATGAAGACTCTTTGTCAAGAAACTAAGACCTTGGCTGACCTAAGCTTCAGATATAACATCTGATATGTAAGAAGAACTAATTTCTGTGAGCATTTATGCTCATCCAATTGTGCTGTATGTTAATATTACTTTATCTTTTGAAAGTACAGATTTCAGACAGACTTAGAAAGAAAATTTAGAGCAGGTCAGAGAAGAAAGTCAGAGAAGAAAAAAAATAAGTAAGAGACAGATCAGTAAATTTTCCTAATTGTATTCTGCAGCTTATACTCTTTTCGCTAGTGCTGAATTTCAATTGCTTGCAGAGTTCTTCCCAGTGAATAACTCCAGAGCAGTCATATCATGACAACCTTCAAGCACTTCTTTTCCTCAATTGTTTACTTACCAAAAGGACTTCCTCTGCCATTATACTGACAATCCATGTGCCTGGAACCAGTGAGAAAGGCTCCGTGGAGCTTTTTCCTGGGATTGTGACAAAAGCTGGCTCCTTACTGGGTGGGAAAACAAACTCTTTGCTCTGAGCAGCCCCTACCAGGAAAAAAAAACAAAACCAAAGGGACTGTGTAAAATGTCTCTACTTGCCTAGTGAGCTGAACTGATGATCTGATCCATTAAACTCGGTCTAACAGGAGCTGAATGATGCTTTTCTGTCAATATGTATTACCAGTGCACTTGATCACATACAGACTTATGCAATGGTTGTCTTTTGTTCTTATTAGTCTTGAGCAAATTGGTTCAGAGTAGCAGAGCTCTGCCCCTGTCGTGACCAGTTTTGAAATACTCTGAAATGGTCAGGTTTTTTTCAGTTTCCCTTTCCATTATTTTCCATTTAAGCTGCCTCTGTGCTGACTCACAATATGCTCAGCTGACACAATGCCTGTTCTTGTGTAATTTTCAGCCAAATATTTCAGGTATTGGAGGTTCTCAGCAGTACCTAAAATGTTTACTCAGAAATAGCTAGTGAAGATAACTTCTGGGCAGAGACAATGGGCCATTTGTGGACACCCCATCCCTGGAAGTGTTCAAGGTCAGGTTGGACAGGGCTCTTAGCAATCTAGTCTAGTGGGAGGTACCCCCACCCATGGCAGTGGGACTGGAACCGGATGATCTTAGATGATCTTAAGGTCTCTTCTAACCCAGACCATTCTATGATTCTATGTACTACAAAAACATAGCTGTGGTATCCTTTGTCAAAGAGAAATCATGAGGATCAACTGTCATGAATATTAAAGGTTTCCTCTTTTAAGTCTCTGGACACAGACAAAAGCTATGTCTGCCTCCCAGTCAATATAAGCCAGTGATGACACCAAACTTCTCCAACTCTGTTGCATGGTGTCCATGAAATCTTCAGTTTTGTCTTCTTTGAATTACTAGAAGGGTCTACAACTTAACTCCATTGGTTCCTGTCAGTATACTGAGATTAGATATGAGATAATTCTGCATATAGGCTTGGTGTGCCTCTACCATTAAAAAGATATGATGCACTTATCTTTTATCAGGGCCCAAAAGGTATCACATGCTTTCGAGGTCTGTAATTAGAACCAACTTGGTAAACTGAATTCATCATTACACAATTGTCACTCGTGGAATGAGGGCAGATGCCACATTTCAACTGAAATATTAAAGGCAAGTAAACCAAAATAAGTGCTGTTACCACTTCTTTAAAAGCTTCATAAAGCCTACAGTTCAGAGCTTTCAAGTACAGAACCCAAAGTACTCAGTTTGGCAAACACTTGAAAAAACAAATGTTGATTACTGTTGTAAGTTTCATGCAAACACAGCCACATCAATTACATGGCAAAAATATATTAGGGGAAGCACAAAAGCACTGACACTGTTAGAAGTTATGCATTTTAAGCAACATTAGAGATTTGACTTAGGTGCACCTTGAAAAGCCTCCTCTGATCAAACATTCATCGGATCTGTTGAATTGCTGGGTTACACCTACCTGCTTCAGGCTGAGACTGACAAGCAGATATGCGACCAGATAATGTTTCACCTCCAGGGTTAATATACCTCAGGATAATGCGAAATAAGTAGAGGTTTGATTTTTCCACACTCAAAGTTATCCTCACTTCATTCTGAAAAATGGAAGTTAATAAACAAAAACAGCCATAAAGTGCTGAATAAAGGAACAGTTAGAAGCCATGCAAGCACCAGACTAAAATCCTACAAGAGAAACGCACATGCAGATGAGTACATACTGGAATGGCAATGCTGGTGTGTGTGACAGAGGAAGACAGGCAAGCCTAGAGAGAAAATTAATTCACTTACAAGTATAATTAGTGTCAAAATGTTTTCCCTCAGCAACTGAGATCTTCCCTTTAGAGCTTTTTGAGCCCAGGCTGACATAGCGGAGGACTAGGTAGAAGAGCTTAGGGGAAGCCACAGTGATAGGCACAACCACCTCTGGCTGGGAAAAATAAAAAGAAAGAGGAAAAGGAGGAATGGAAAGTATATTATTGTTACTAGCACCCAGAGAAAGAAAAACCATTTGGCAAAGACAAAAGGCTCGGGCAGCTTACAAAAGAACATAGAACAAAATCTCCTGTGAAATAAAACTCTTGTAGTGTAACAGCTTATCCAGAAGGACCCAGATTGGCTGAACTAATGTGTGTTGATATTGCACACATTATTGCACACAATATTGTTGTATTTTACTGTTATTCTCCCCAGTCATGCCATAAAGGAGGGATATGGTATTAAGGGCCTTCCATATTCCTGGCTTTTCAAGGAACAGGCCAGAATCTGAGATCACACCAACACTCCATAGCATGTCAACACCTCATACTGTCACTGCAACTTCTGTTGCTCTATCAGATCCTGCAGTTTATTAAAGATGCAATAGCATGAATGGTCTATATGCCCTGGGGCTGAGCTGACAGCTCTATGCCTCTGGAGCCATAAAATTCTGGAGTCTACAGGAGGCTGCATTCACACAGCTCCATTATTCAGCTTCCAGAGCAAGAGACACAAGTTAAAGGTCAGTGGAGGATTAGGTAAAAACAGGACTGGTGCAGTCTTACGGATTTGGGTTCCTTCTTTCCATCATAAATCTTAAAGCTTCCCTTATTATCCAACTCCTGTCAGTTCACCCATCACAATCCACTCGCTGTCCCTTTCCAAGATGCTTGTGGCACAATGACCTCCCCACCACTGTAATCCATTCTGCTTCCCAAACCGCATACTGGTTTTCTCTGTTTCATACATTTGAGAATAGAACACAAGGCCTAATTTTCTCCTACTCCTAAAAGCTACAATAACTGCAAGATTGCAAGCAGTGGACCAGAATGGGAAATACAGACAAGTAGGGGAAGGTTTTATAAGTGTCATTTTAAATGGAGAATGACTTTTGAAGGATACTACATGGATAGGACAAACACTGAAGGAACATCTGAAAATAGATATAAACAAAATAGAAAAGGCAAAATAAATAATGAAATATGGTTCAGGAAATTTATGAAAATTGTTTCTAAGCTTTTATGGAAAATCTAGAAGACACTGTGAAGGGAGAGAAAGAAGAGATATGTGAGGAATGAAGGAGGAAGAAATGTCAGTCCCTGGCTTCAAACAGAGACGGAAATGGGCAGAAATTATTCTTTGGGTCACAAACTGAGGCAACTATGTCCAGTATCTAAAAATCTGAGCCTGACTGTCAGCTTCTCAGTCTATAAAGAAACATCCATGTCAGCAGCATGACAGGGCACCAGTAACTTCCACTGAGGTCACACACAGTTAATTTCTTTCACCTCAATTTTTTTAAATTGCAATGAAATAATTTTATTTTCACAAAAAGATATTGCATTAGCCTTTTGTGTGGTTGATATGGTGATACTCTTTGTTGTCTGCAAAACAGATTTTGGCAGGATTATTTCAGAGTCCTGCAGGACACAGAAATGCTATGTCAAAATTAGGAAAGTTCCTTGAAATTAAGAGCATCATACATTCTCAGTTAGGTAAAAATCGAGCTAAGGATGGTCTGGAGTTGGCACTTACTTATACGAGTGAAAATCTTTATGTAGGTAGACAAAATAATACATACTTTTGCAAGATTAGAGACTAAGCCCTTTAATAAACTCTGTACAAAATGCCACTGGATAATGCAAAAAACAGCTGAGTTAGAAAGCATACGTTAAGAGATCACAGCTACTGGAGAGTTGCTTTCATTTATCAACATGGAATAATTCTGAAAATACAAAAATAGGAGCTCTGGGATAAAGAAAAGGAAAAAAAAAAGAACAAAACCAAAACAGTAAGAGAAGAGAGACTGAAAAATGAAGGACATAAAGAAATTATTGTGCCTGTGCAGTGGTTATGTGCTTATGTCTCAGTCTAGAAACATTCATTAGTTCTTGGATAAGTAGAGGCTGGACACAACTACACCAAAGCACCAGTTTTAAAATGAGTGAACAAATTCCATTTATTTCTCAAATCTACTGTTTTAAAATCCTGGTGCACTTGCTCAGCAGTTCAATCTAAAATCAGACAGGTCCCTTCTCACTTAAATTATGGTGGCTTTCTTCCTGTGATTTACTTATTCCCTCAGCTGTTGTTTAGTTTATTTGTTGTCTGCCATGAGACCAAAATAAATGTTGACAATATGCTACTGCTCAAAGTTTCTTTTACTGAATCACACACTTTCCTGCTCAATGTAATGTGAGGGTATACCTTTCATAATAAAAGTTGGCACCTTTCTCTTCTTTACTCAATATAAATTGCAAGTGTAAGATGACTTCACTGACAGCACTGTGATGGTACCTGAAAATCTTATGGACACAGACTGCCATGGAATTGTGCAATTCAAATTATTTAGCTAAGCATCAATCTTGCTCTGTTTCCATGTCCTAGGCATGAGAAGAATTTCTGTACTTAGTATTACTAAGTATTACTATTATTAGTATTAAACCTATTAGTCCTTTTCTTTACAGCAATCTCACAAAAAACCAAACCTCAAAGAACATTTCTGAAGAACACATATTTGCACAAGCAGTGACCTGACAACAATACCCACAAGCAGTGACCTGACAACAGTACCAACACACTCACTAATGCACACAGCGATCCAAAGGGCTCAGATTAGTGAGATCCTGTCCTTTTTACTGTTTTTTCCATGCCCTTGAACATACATAGCAGTACTATAAAGACATATGTACTGTACACTTGTGTTTTCACCCCAAAACCTTGAGTGAAATACCAGCTTACTTGTATAGAGGACATCTGGGCATATCCCCTCCAACTGAAGCTAGGAAATTCCTGAGGATCATAACCAAACCGAATTTCCCCTCCCTTGACAGTAGTACCATCTTCAATCTCAAACTTCATGTGGTGCAGATCAGGAAAAAAATAGTTTTTTTCAGGCCTTTCAAGGAGAAAAAACCCCAACAAATCAATAAAGAATTACCAGTCACTTATGGACTACATCTAAGAGCAAAAAGCAGTGAAAGGGAGGCAATCTACTGATGACTGAGGAATCTGGATAGCAGCTAATGAATTCAAGGCAGAGGGTGAGACAGATGCAATGAGAATTCTCTTTAATGAGAATTCTCCAGAAGCTTTTATACCTTATGTACATTTTCCTATATAACCTATATGTAGATCCATATGTTATACTATTCCAAAACAAAATTGGATATTTAAGGAAACAGGTTAAAAATTCTTATTAAAATAACAGAAGAAAAGCATCCAGGAAAATTAATATCAACAACCGGTACAATTTAACAACTTATTTATCTTCAACAAATCCAGAATTTCACATGAAAGTATATCAAGGGACTTATGGGCAGTTTCAAAAGAACTTTTCAGAAGCACGGGGTATCAGGAGCCACAGCTGAACTCACTCCTGACAGGTCGTCCCCACGACGTGTGCCCTGCACTGGCAGCTCCCTGAGGGCTCAGAACACACGGGGCTGAGGGATCCTCCAACGTCACACTGGCAGCCTGTCAGGCAAAGAGCAGAAGCCAAATATCCCATCAGAAAAAAAAGTGATAAAAGTTATCAGAAAACACACCTCGCTTCAGCTAACCTAACACCATTAATGACTCTTTTCCTCTTTCCAGAGCCCTTCAGACTCTACTAAACGCATGTTAATAACATATGCATAAGTTGCAATTATTTTGATCTTTCCATGTTTGTGCTGGTATCTTTTTTTATTTCTGTTTGGAATGGGACAAAAGCTGCTTTAAAAAAAAATAACATAAATAATACACCATGCCACATCACTAAATGCAGGGATACAATTTTTCAGAAGACCCATTCAAACATTTTGCTAGAAAGTCAGAATTTTTACAGCAGCGTCGCATGGAATAATTATTAAAAAAACTCCCCAAACAACAAAATCCAAAATCTAACTAACAAAAATTGTAAGACATTAATTTCTCAGAATCTGGTACCCCAGCATTTAATTTATCTTACAAAAACTGCAATATATATGTTCATATAATAGCATATGAATACTTCTAACTGACACTGGATAACAATATTGAATGAATTTCTATAGGAGACAGAACTTGTGGCACAAACTAAAGGACAACTCTATAAATGAGGTGCGATACATTGTACTAAGGAACAAGTATGCAATAGCTGAAAATTTCAAGCTGGATTGAATGTTCCTAAACAGATATTCACATCACAGTGTAAAAGCATCTTATGTTCTAAGACATGTTATGCATGTGCAATTAATCAAGGGCAAAAAAGGCAAAGGAGGAGTTACACAGGTTATGAGCAACTACCAGCAGTAGTGCAAAATGCTGTGCACACAAGTAATTCAAACATCCCCATTTAAAAAATACAGCCTAGAGAATTCTAAGGACTTTTGTGCTAAGCTAAGTGCAAATGTTTTACTAAAGATGTCCTTTATTGATTTTACCTCGGCAGCCAAAATAATTCTTGTTTTCGACAGCATAATAACCAGCTTCACAAGTGTCACAGAAATCTCCACAAACATTAGATTTACAGTAACAATGTCCATTTTCCTGTGAAGAAAAACATTTCATTAACAATGTTTTGGTAGCTTTTCAGAACTTTAATCTTTCAATACTTTGAATTCCCTCTGCTTCTAAAGAGGGAGAACTTTTAAATCCCTACAAAAAATATTATCTGGACATAATTTATGCCATTTATCATCTCCAATAAATAGACTAGAAAATACAAGAAGATGAAAAATTTTCAAAAATTTATATATTCCTAGGATGTATAAAACTGATTCTTTGCTGTATAAAACTAGCTACTTTATGTGCAAAGGCAATAATTAGCACTAGTACTTCTACCTTATAAAATGTTGCAACAGTTTATCTTTACAATAACCAATTTAATTAGTATCTTTCTTTTAATTTCACCTTACCTGCTGACATTCTCCAATTCCACTTAGTGTTCCACTCACATCACACTGGCATGCTGCACAAATTAAAAAAAAAAACAAACAGCTGTATTTCATCTTTTCAAGACACTTTGCAAGTTAAAAAACCCCACCACCATGAATCTGCAATTTTGAGTCATGGTGCCTCAATGTCGATTTTACTCTGAAAGGTTCAGAACAGCAGATACTGGTACAAGGTGAGAAGAAAAAGCAAAGGAGAAAGAATGAGAAATTCTAGTTATGTGCTATTGACTGGTGTGTTTTAAAGTGATCAAACTTGTATTTGACAAAAACAGTATTGAGTCTGAATTTACACGTGTTTTCTTTCTCAGAAACATTCAGACAGTTGATGCAAAATGACTTTCCAGCCTGACTGGCACCTTCTATTCTGCAGTGCTACTCTGGGACCAGTCCAGCTCTACATATGAAATAGAAATGGAGCAAATATTGCAGGAAGGAGCTATGCTGACCCAGAAGTTTGGTGAAACCCAGTATTGACTCTGTGACTGAAGGCAGAGATGAATTAAATGAAAAGTGCAGAACTTAATATTTGAGGATTTGTGTAGTATTTAGAGACCTAGTGTCAAAGATGTAATGATAACAATATCAGTTCTAAAGCTACTCATTCTATCTACGTGGCTGTTGTGGTGGAACCTGTTGGAAAGGAAATAGTTGGAGAGAGAATCTTTAAGGAGTTTTTGTCTTTATCCTTTTTAATCTTTATAATTATTATTATCTGCCTAAGAAACACACACTTGCTGTTAAAAACCATTGAAAATTCACAGGTTTTTATAAAGACATAAACCATAACTGATTTTTCACACCCTGAGGTCACAAGAAGGTTTTATACTTCTTCATGAGCTAGGAGATAATATAAAGTAAAAAAGCACCTTTTTCTTAAAACAATGAGCTAAATATTGTTTTCGGGGCTGCAGGCAGAAATCCCATCTCACTCCAGAAATTTGCCACATGGCCATATGAAGTACACATCACTGTAACTTAGAGCACACCTTTGTTCAGCACTAGGCAAACACTCATATTAATAACCGCTAGTATCATGGGTACCTTGTTGTGACAACTAAGCAGCATGAGAAACATGCTGTCAATATGAGTTGTGAAAATCACTAAGCACCAAAGACGGTCTCACTGAATACAGATGACTTTTAGAAGTATTTAACACATTTCATAAGCCAAAGAAGTACGTCATGAAACTGTACCTGTACATCCCTCGGGGTTTTCTTTGGCCAGGTTCCAGTACAACGGTTTGCATTTACTACAGGTAGGACCTTCAACGTGCTGAAGACATTGACAATAGCCCTGACAGAAAGGAGTCAATATGGGTTCATCTGCTTCATAAAAAACATACTCCTCTTTTGTACTAAACCCCCCCTAATATTACTAACAGCTCATCTAGTTTACTGACTTCTACGGATGCACAGAGGCTGAGGCTGATCTAGACTTCTTAAGAGTTTTCTTTCTCATACTAAGAGCACAGGATTACTGCATCCTGTGTATTTTTTATGGACTGGATTCCAAATGTCCCAACGGATGCACGTTCCAATTATTTTATAGCCTTATTACAACTCCTCCAAAATATTAACTGCTTTGAAAAAAGTGTAAAAACCAAACTTCCTTAAAAATAGTAATTAACTTTCATATTTACTCTTTATTTTTATCTGTGGAAGACACACATGTAGGAGCCTACACAGATACCCCCTTCCATCCATCAGACTTACCCTCTAAGTTGTCTTTGCTACATATGCAGCAATGACTGTGATTTCTTGTAATATGATACTACTACTAACCATCAGTGTATTGAGAAAATAATAGTGGAATAGCAACAGTTCCAAAGGTCTTTTAATTATTTCAAGACTAATTTAATGCTGAAAGGGCCTGTTGCAACCCAGAACCACAAGGTCTTCAGGGATGCATAGGCTTACAGCTGCACGTAAGTATTAGTGTTATAGCACACCAAGGAGACATAAACAGTATGCATGTTCTATATATAAAACATAAAAAAACCCTGCCCTTGACAGTTAACTGCACTGGTATCATCAAAAAACAAAACACAGTTTATTTCCACTCTTATTCTGCAAATAAGCTTGTGTAATTATTTTACAGTCTAAGAACAGGCTTCAGGCCTTGAGCAACACGGTATATGTGCTCAGCAAAGACGCATGAATGATTAACACATACTGTCAGCTGCAATGGTAGAATACTCACGGAGTGAGAACCAACGCTACCTGAAGGGTCACATGCAGGGTCGACACCTTTATAAAGCAAACACATTGAAAGATCTTTTGAAAACAGAGCTGTGGAATGTAGTAGTGCAGAAGTACAGTGTAGCAGATTGGGTTTTAATATGGTTACTGTGGAGGAACTCAAATAATTTCAACTTCAAAGCCACGTGAAGCCTTTAACATTTTTCAAATGTGTATTTAAACTGATTTAGACTATTTGGTTTTGTATGCAAAGCAGTTACTTGGAAAAATATAGCACTAACCTGCAGACATTTTCTATAAGTCCCTGTGCTATCATCTAAAAATAGGTTTTAATATTACAGTTCACTTAATAGAATAACATACAGAATGACAAATAAGGTGGTTTAATACATGCTCCTGGTGGGCCCCTCCCTCCCCAAGCTTCAGGGGTTTTCTATAAAGCCTTGCACACAGCAAACCACCCTAGAGTCAGAATGCAGGATTTCCCCTCAGGAGCATTACCTTTGCAGTAGGGGAAGTTGTTGGCAGCAGAAAGGCATCTGTCACACTGCTGCCCAGTGATCCCTGTTTCACAGGCACACTTACATTAATTCCTCCTCACATTATCTCGTACACTCTTAGAGATGGCAGAATCAAATCAACTTGAATTGGGTCAGTTTGTCCTCTTTTGAATCTATTCATAGTGGTCTTAGAAGCAGCTGTCTCTCTGATACCCAGCAAAACAGTCAGTGGTGGGAGGGTTCACCCCACAGGTACCAACCAACAACTTTCCGAAACTTTAGTACTGCAGAGGTTTTCAGTACTATTTGCGTAGAGTGTTCTTCAGTTTTCTTTCAAATAAACAGCTCACAGATTCCTCTCATAACTCACATGGTCCTCAGCCCTGCTTGGAAACTATGAGTTTGAGGTGACCTGTACCATCTGGACATGGCTTTCTTCCTCTCTTCTTGACAGAAAGAAGTAGGATTATCTGGAACCAGAATGAAACTGTCTTCCTCACCTTCCTTGTCCCAACCCAAGTGCAGGCTTGGGTTTGGCTTTCTGATTTCTTCATCTTTTTATGGTCACAGAAAGCACAGGGCAAATTCTGGAATTAGACCTACACCTAAAAATATTACGGTATTCCCTGCCCAGGGGGTTAGAACCAGATGACCTTTAAGGTCTCTCCTAACTCAAATCATTCTATGACTCTGAAATACAGAATCTAAAATTGTATGCCCAGCACACCCTCAAACCTGAGGCCAGAGGAAAGCTTTAAAACGCACCATGCATTGTTTCAGATTCCTACATAAGGTCTCAGTTGTGCAATGATTTATATACACAGGGTAAATAAGAATAATGCAACAAAAAAGGACAATGCTGCAAAAGCCCAGGGGATGAATCTTTGCTCAGACAGAATCTAAGGGTTAAATGGTTAATGACAGTTATTTTAGTAAAGTAGTAGCCATTCTTCTAAAGAGAAACTAAAATACCTGTCAGATTGGGTTTTGCTATGATTATGGTGATTAGCAACAGAAGAATTTTGAGGGTATGTACCTTCTTTAGCACTAAGAATATTTTAATTTCTAGGAAATAGCAGTCCTGTTCATAATGAACAAATAGCTTTCTGATATGAATGACAGAGCCTGCAAGCTTCCATCCACAGGATGTGAAAAAACTATAAACACATTCTGGGCCTGATTAACTGATCCACGTGAGCAGGAAAAACTGTTGATATGATGTTAAGTTTGCACAGTCAAGCCCATCAAGGCTAGAAATTACAGCGCAATGTTGGCACACATGAAGAGCACACGCTAATGCACTTACTTTTAAAGTTTACAGGACATCGTGTCAAACGTTAGAAGCCCAAACCAGCTGAGACACAGCTTATGTTCTGTAAGATGAGTGAGCCAGAACACAAAAATACCCATTGCCCAACTTAAGGTCTAGATTTCCTATTTTAAAAAGTCACACAACTGCGCCAAGGGCAAACAATGCCATGCTCACATAAATCCAACTAGCACAAGAACAGTGATGGTATGCCAGGTAGGACTATCGAGTGTGTTCCTGTCAGGAAGCCTGGTCACTGCCTGGTTATTCAATGCTACTGATGCTAGCTTTGGATGGAACAAAACTATCATGGCTAAATAAATAGTTTTAGATGGAGATATATTTGAGAAAATTTATGTTCTTCTGCATTGCAAAAATTAGAAGGAAAATCCCAGTAAAAGGAGGAAAGATTTTTACTCACGCAAGCAGCTAGGATAGCTGTAGTATCCTGGAGCGCACTGGTCACATCTAAGTCCAGCATAGTTACTATGGCACAGACACTGACCTCTAGGATCACATGTATTCTCCACTGAGCCGACACCATCACAATTACATTCTGCACAGAGGACAGATATATGTCTAAATCAGCAGCTATTTAACCTGTAATTTGTCAAAAAGCCTTACCTTTGAATGTAAATCAGTGGTGAGAAAAACATCATTTTACCAACAAAACTAAATATCCTGAGATAGATGTTTATTCTGTAATTTCATCTTCAACCATTGATAATCAGGTTCCTGCAAGTCTAGAGATTCAGTTTGATGCCTTGCAAAATATGTGTAAGGACAGAAATCCATTTTGCAATGGGAATATGTCACATGAGAGAAGTATTTAACATCTTTTAAAAAAATTACCCCTGAGAAACAGCTCCCACAAAGCCAGACTAGGTCTAATGGCTACCAAGATGTGTGTAAGTAACAAAGCACAAGCTCATGATGCACAAGATAAAAACTGCTGACATCTTAATTCTACAAGGTGGCAAGCAGTACACATGTAATACCCAAGCATATTGTCGGACTGTAAGAAAAACTATTGTCAAACTGTAACAACAAACTTCTCATGAAGTTACCACTATTTTGGACTTACAGCTCATCACAGATAAGACATGCTCTTTTATTGAGATGATGCTGGATGTTACACAGGCTCACACTTCATAGATACATGAATAGGAGTTCATCTGGGAACCTCAGCTGTCCCAGGTACAAACCAAAGTGTTGTAGATAATCCCTTGGATGTTACGATTGACAGAAACAGCTGAACAACAGAAATGTAAAACAAACACTGTCTTTCTGTTACATAATAATGTTTCTGATTCCCCCTTTTGGTTCCTCTTTCTACTGTAGTCAAAGACGTCTGACTTTGACTGTTTACTTTAAAAATGTTTGGAAAGACGCAGTGCTTGCTAGGAAGTTAGTATAAGAGACATACAAATACTGAAGCTTCCAGAAACATCACTAGAGTTCCGCCCCAGCTGAATACTATACCGCATTCTCTCCTGGTTTAACTACTACTGTTTTGTTTAAAGGCTTTATTTTTATGTGACTCAATTTGAATAAAGCTTCTATTGAGTTCAACAGGGCAAGACCAGTGAGATTAGTTCTAGTTGTAGCAGCCCAAAAATTACACATTTACGTCTCTCTTGAAGACGACAACCCCGAACAGGAGACGACAACCCCGAACAGGAGTAGCAGGCAGGGCTGCTCACTTTCCACCACAGTTTGCAGCATGCTGCACAAATTTAAGTTTAAAACCACAACAGCTTATTTTTATTGAAACAACTGGGAACTGCAGCAGTTCTGAGTAATCCTACTGACTGTTTTCTTGACTGTTTTTATCTGTCTTTTACAATTTGTTTTTGCATGCTCTTTTAAGCTTTTATGTCTCTCTTCAGCTTTTGGTGTTCAAAGATCAAATGCATACAATATGGGTTTGATTTGCCTTAAGATTGCTACTTGATTCTGTTCTAAGAAAAAAAAATGGTTATTTTAAAACCACTGAACAGTGTGTACCAACACAGAATCCTGATTTTATGTTTTTCATTAAAAAGTGTTCATCTACTCCAGATAAAAACCACAGCCATGTGGTATTTCTTTATTCCACCCATTGAATTTGGTAACACAACACAATATATCTTTGCAAGGTGTCGTAGTTTAACCCCAGCTAGCAACTAGGTGCACGCAGCTGTTCATTAGCCATCCATGGGATGAAAAAAAGAATTGAGGAAAAAAGGTAAAAGATGGTACTGTACACAGTACTAGAGGAAAATTAACTCTATTGCAGCTGAAATCAGGACACGAGGGCATAGAGAATTCTGCTTTCCATTCATAGGAGATAGACAAGTGTGTAAGCCCAAAGGAAGCAGACTGACAGCCAACAACCAAACATAGTAAGGTCGAAAAAAGCAAATCATAATGCTCTACATAAATCTTGTTCGTCTGAAAAGGAAACACATACCAGAACCCAGCAATACTCCATAGTCTTTCTCAATGTAAAATTCACTGAGGAGTAAGGGTCCCTCTCACTCACTGCAAAGGCAGACAAGACCTAGGTGCCAAGTAGGACTTGACGGAATTCTCATATGTGCACAAGACTGTTATACTCCAACAGTATGCATTACAAGTTATACTCCATTGATTTCCCTCTCTCATTAAAAAAAGCAGGACAGTCCTTGGTGGCACATACACTGGGGACACCCCATGGAGATATTTCATGTTTCATCATTACATGGACATAGGTTGGCTCGGTGCCTGTCAGATGATCTTAAGATGAGGCAGAAATCACTACAGAAGGCAAAATGGGAGCTTCAGATTTTCAGAAGACACATTTTACAAGGTAGCAAAGACCCTCTGCAAAAGTAGATCAGGGCTTCACAGCTCTTCTCTCTCTTCACTCCTTTATGGCAGTTCTTTAGCAGCCAAGTGTGCCCTGTTGCTGTGGGCCTCCATGTGAGAAGAGCCTTCAAATCCTATGGTTATTAGTAAGACAGCTGTGCTGCCTGTGAGTACAAAAAACAGTCTGATCATGTGGGGAAAAAAACCCAACACTGTGAGTAAACAGACCGTATAATTTTTCTTTACTATGGAAACATGGCTGGAATTGGAGAATTAGAATATATGAGGACTGTAATTTAAAGCAGAAGACTGCCTTGCCCATTTACTGCTGTGAACATTGCTTTGGCTGCCACTGCAAGAACAGTATCCAAAAGGCATACCTGTCTGCCTTTTCAGGGCCTGTTCTATGCTGTACATGCAATCAGCAGCCTCACCTTGACAGGCAGGGAACGAATAGTAGCCAGGCTGGCAGCTGTCACATCGAAGTCCGGTGACTCCTGAGCGACAAAGACACCTCCCAAGAAAGTCACAGACCTCAGGCTGGGTACCTGCTAAGTTACATTCACACACTGCAAATGAGAAAAGATATTTCAGAGGCAAACTCTGCACAGGCTCTCTTCTTTCTATCTTTCTTGAAACAAACAAGCAAACAAATAAATAAATATGTAAAAGAATAGTAAAAGCAACTCCTTGCTCTCTTCTGATGCTTAACAGGGTCACAATTTTCCCATCAGATTTACTTGGATTCATAGCAACTTTTATTGATTGCCCACATCAGTAATGATTCAGCACCAAGGGAAACATTAATCAAAGAGCAAAGAAGCCGGCTCAAAGTACCATGTTCAATATCAATGTTAAAGCACTACACTTGGTCTGGACCCACTCAGACTCTGATTTATTGATCTCAAGTGGTATGCCAACTATTGAAAGTAGTTCCATCCCTTTTATAACTGACATGAAACAATTTATGGTCTGGTCTTAAAATCTCAGGTGGGAGTGGTTAGTAAAATGTCCAAAAAGACACTACAGAGACGGCTATTAAAGCTCAAAAAACCCCAGTTTTCTAGTATTGATTAGAAAAGGTAGCTTGGTGCATCAAACAAAGTGACAGTGCATATTCACATTAAATACCATTTATTTTTATTTAAAAATAAGGATGAATAATAGAAATATTCCCAAAGGTATTCTGAATTTTATCAATGTTAATAAATCCAACTCCAAACTGGACTCTAGCAGCTGCATCACACAGTAGACAGCAACCAGGGAAATGGGCAATTCCACACTGAAATCTCTCCTTATCACATTTTTCTTCTTCCACTTGTGTATGTCTTGAGAAAGACCCTTATGAACACATCTCTGTGGCAAAAGAACCTTTAGTATAAAACTTGGGTCGGTATTTTGGATATGCTTGCCAAAAGGTAACATTTGGCTTACCCTGGCAGAAGGGGTACTGAAAATATCCAGCTGCACAGGTATCACAGGAAAAACCCCCAAATCCAATTCGACATCTGCACTGCCCAGTGTCTCCATCGCAGTCACTGCCCAGCGCTCCTGCACCGTGGCACTGGCACACTGAAGAGCACATTTGTAAATAAAACATTTGCAGCATTAAAATCTTAAAATTCTTATTTCCCTTTGGAAGCCAAAGGCTGGCATTTACTCCGGAGCATAGGCTCCAAGTGTCAAAGAAACGAAGGCACTTACACTGACACTGAGGGCCAAAATATCCTGGTTTGCAGCCACCTTCTAGTTACAAAAGGGAAGGAAAGAAAAGAAACAGAGTTAGTGCATAAAATCACACAATTCTTTGTCATTTTGGAGAGAAAATCAGATCAATGCTTAGTAATTGCTACTCTTGAACTGAAAAAAACTATTTGTATGAGCCTGACACACAAATCTCATTTAAAAAAAAACAATAATCTGTAATCGTGCTTAGTCTGCCAACCCTAATTTACAACTTCTACACAAAAGCTTTCATGTAGAGGCAGCTGCCTTTCTTATATGCCTTCAGATGCTGCTCATTGAAAATGTAAAGAGTTCAAGATCTTTTTTCTCTTGTTATATTCATTCATTTTTCTTTGGAGGTTTTTTCTTCATTTTAGAAATGTCTGAGAAGGGGATATGCAACAGAGCATATCCAGAGGCCTACCAGGACAATTGTTTGGGATTCTGTATGAAGGAGCTAATTGGTACAGGAAAATGAGGCTCTACAGACTGTGATGGCAACTGCAGACACCTCCAAAAAAACAACTGGGACTTGTAAATACATACATGGATTTGTACTGTCTGCTTATATCTAAGTGTCTGCCACATTCAGAGATGAAAACACTTCTTCATTTGCCAGCATAAACTCCAGTTTTATTAAAGCTAATAGAAATAAGGGTAAGAATGTTGATTTTTGGATATGGAAAAGGTTACGAGGGTTTTTAAAGTCATTAATCCTAAAGTGCATTACAAGCACAGAAGTGATGAAATGCTAGGTGTGATGATGCCTCTGCTCTGCCATATGACAACACACACTAAAAAAATATAAGCCCACCAAGGGAATCATTGTATGGATTTCTGGCAGCTTTGCAGTTGGCTAAATAAGAAATATATAGCTCTCTCAGAAATCAAAGTCCTTCACTGCCAAGGGACATGTACAGTTTGCCCGTTGAAAGAGGACAGCCCTGAAGCAGAGGCTAGTTAGCATTACAGAAGAAATGTGCACCATAAATCAGGAGTTGTCATGTCAGAAAGTTGTATGTGTCAGAGAGTCTGATGGATCTGTTCATAAGAGCACCAATCAAGATGGTCAGCCCCTCCTGCAGATGCTTGCTAGAGGCTGGTCAAAGTTACTTTGATCCATAACTCTTCCGGGAACCAGCCCACTAAACTATTTAATACAGACATGACAATATGAATGAACTTCTAGCAAAACCAAAGGTTCTCTGAAAGATAAATACCAACAGTGGCAAAAATTACCACATAAATCTCCATGAAAGACCAATAGATATGATTCTATGACTCTACACAACAGCAGGCACCACTGAAACAGTGAAAAATGGCAACATGGGAGAGAACAGTAAAATGGGGGGAAAAATCACCGAGAACTTGCCTATTATGTCACCAGCCACAGCATCTCTTGGAATTGAAGAAGTAAAAGGATCTACAGGAGTATCTTTAAAGCAAAAGAAACAAAGAGGTTTACTTGAAACACACACATTCATTTCATTAAAAATAATGACAAACAATGGAGTCGTCTCCTGTCAATATAGAGAGCACGATAGCCATTTGACTTCAGCTTAGGAACAGGAAAAGAAACATTTTACTTTTGATTTCCAATTCAAGTACAAGCTTCTTTTCTCAAAAGAACAGCATGAAAGGCCAGACATCATTTGGAAATTACATCAGGTTGCTTTCCTGCTCCTTACTCCTTTGTGCAGAAAGTTCTCTTATGCTAGACAGTGCAAAAAGAGAGATTTAGAGAACTCTATATTTATTACACATTTTCTGCTTCCAGCTGAAGGTCCATCTCCTTCTATGTGGCATTACCACTTGCTACATGAACTGCCAGAATTCATGATATGTACAGTATACTTTGGGAGCTTTTATTTGAGAATCCTCCAGACTATTGGAATGTCTTTCCTATTCTTAAACATTCCTGCATTAAGATGTGATCCAAAGTCAATGAGCTACAAACATCAGTGATAATTAGACAAATGTCTACCTAAAGGGAACTTTAATTTAAGAATGTTGGGTTTCAATCCAGAGGATATATGAGATGCCATAATCTAGAACACAGACTATACAGACAGGATTTATTGTATCGCAGCCACAGAATTCAAACAACATTCAATTTTTACAAGTTTTTTTTCTTTGCTTTCCCTCTTGTATTTTTAACATGGTACCTCTATTTTCGTCAGACCTTAAATCTTGCCCTAGAACAACACCTGTTTTATCAGCTGTCAGAAACATTCTTCTTTCTCCTGAAGGAACTGAACACCCCACTGACGCATTTTTACAATCTTTTCACAGTGTCTCAATCTTTTGTGCAGCAAATACAATCCTGATGTTGTATTTTCTTCTCAGATATTTTATAGGCAATTTTTAATGGGAAAAGCATTCTTTATCAGAGATGCAAGTTCCAAATCCTAGAAGGTGTCAATGGGAACATACACCCATTTTCTTCCCTCCCTCTCATTACATTCACACAATTAATTCTTTAGTACAAATTTAAAATACAGAAAAAGAGGCATTTTTACTTGTATACTTACATACACAAAATGGATAACCATAGAATCCATCAGCACAGCGTTCACAGTTTTCTCCCTGGAAATTCTGCTTACAGAAGCAGCGGCCAGACCCTTCCTCACAACCCTCTGCATGCTCCAAGTTACAGCTGCAGGCTAAGTAAAAGTATCCGTAATTAGGCAGTCTTTGGAAAATAATTAATTTGCCTTTTACAGCAGCACACAATGGTATTATAACAATAAACTTGCATTTGTGAATGCCTCATTATTTAAAGAATTAACATTTACATGCTGCTACATATTTCCCAAACACTTTATATCACCAATACATCTGTTAGAAGCAAGACATGTTATTTTCTTAGAGCATTTAGGTTTTTTTAATTCCAAAAGCTGCATGTTATTTCTCCACAGAACGGCAACATTTATCTTTTCTGTGGCAACCACTCACCTCTCCCCATGGTCTAGGCTAAGCACCACACTCTATCCACCCTCCCTTATATACTACATGAGCATTATGATCATGGCTTTGTTGACTTCCCATTCATTTCAATACCCAAATAAAACATAACTGTAATGTCCTCCTACCTGTCACATGGATCCTTCAGCCTGTTTGTAATCCAACCCTTATCTCTCACCTGTTTGTAATCCAACCCTTATCTCTTACCTATACTCAGTTCTTCCTTTCTGAATGTTCTATGAGTAATTATCCTATTGCAACACTTGTTAGTCAATGGGTTCAGCACTGCATAAAATCAAAGTAATGGACCCTTGTGACCTTCTGACCTATAGTATAAAATTTGCAAGTGACCAAGAGCCAAAGGATACCTCACATGTACATCAGGGAGCTAAGAGAAGCAAGATCATGAGGAGAGATGAGAATGGCTCCCTAGAGTTCCTGAGGTCCTCCTCACTGTGAGGTGTGTAGCAGCATCCCAAGCTTCTGTGATCCTATCTCCTCAGTAGCCTTTTCTGGCTTACTTCCTCCTATTGTCCTGCTGCTGGTCAAAAACTTTATGTTTATATGACACATAAGTCAAGAATAAGATAATTAAAAAGGAATAAAGATAGAAAGTCATTTGCAGTTGTCCTCTAACATCTTTTGGTCACTCTTTCATTTCTCTTCCCCAAAAGATGCATCCTATCCCTTTATTATAGCCAAAAAACCCAAACCACCACAAGAAGACACTCTACAGAGAAGGACTCACGTATACAGCCATCAGGAGCAATCACTGGAACACCATAAGGACGATAGTAACCTTTTGCACACTTCTCACAGTTAATACCAGCTGTGTTATGCTGTGAAAAATAAAACAAAAGGAGAATATGAGGTAAAAAGAGAAACTTGGAAGAATTAAGAAACAATAACATCCTTTACACTGTTTCCATATATAACTAAGAAAGGATCAGCACAGGAAAAAAAAATGGAGTAAGACTGCAATGAAGACAGCAATCATCATCTGGCATTCTTTAACCACCTGTTCTCTACAGGCTTCTGAATCATGGCATTCTTGCAGAGAGCAGCTGAATTTCATCTTTAAAACACTATTAAAAAAGAACTATGTAAAAAATTATTTGTGAAAAAATCTTTTTACATCATAGTATCTCTTTTTATGCTGCTTTCTTATCGTAACATATGTATCATTCAAGCAATGGTATCATGGATTTTTCCTCATAATATATATCAATTTTTTTGCATAGCTTGTGTCTAAGATCAGCAATATCAAAATAAACCAGAATCTGATCAGTCCAGTCAGTACAAAACAGATTTTCAGTTAAAATGTATGTGCCTCTATAAACATGTTTTAGGCACACAGAAAAAAAATCCTAAGTGATTTGAACTCCAGTAAAAATATGTAATTGCCATGTGAACACAGTCCTGAGCGTATTTGAACTTGTGCAGCCAAGGTCTAGATGGTTTAGAGAATGGATTGGTGTTGGATAGGTTGTTAAGTAAAAGGCTGGACTTGATGATCTCTAGGGTCTTTTCCAACCTTGTTAATTCCACGTGTAATTCTGTGTGTAACCTCTCTCCTGTGGTGGGGCAGCAGGAGTGTGCAGCAAGTACTAGTTCAGTTAATCACAGTCACGAGGCATCCCGATGAGCTCATAGACGTGTGAGCAGGGAACCAGAGCAAGAAGCTTTGCCCTTGAGCAACTAAAGCAGTTTCCCCGGCCCACTTGCTGCTGAGTTCCTCCTTAGTGGAGGCTGAGTGGGGACCCAGCGCTTACTGGAAGGACTGGTAGGCAGTTCATTAACAGGGCAGCCAGGCTGCACACTCTTCAGAGACTACTGGTGCTAACTCCAGTGGCACATCAGAGGCCCCAGCTCAGACAGAGCTTCAGGAGGAGGATCCCACTGTCCAGGTCTGGGGCTGCGGAGAGTGTCCAGGCTTCTCCCTGGCATGTGGGGCAAGTCATTAACCTGTGCAGAGCTTGAGGGTAAGGACCAGAGGACAGACAAGCACAGCTGATACTGTGGTAGGTGTCTGTTACAGACCACCTGAACAAGAAGGCAAATTAAGCTTTCTTTAGCTTTGGTACTTGCAGGTTACTTTCACCACCTCAACATCTGCAAGAAGGGCAATGCACCTGAGTGCAAGTAATTTAGAAGTTATTTTGAATGTAGGAAAGACAATTTCTGATGTAGAGATTCACAAGCCACTTAAGGGGGATGCTCTTTACCAACTGACACCCACTAACGAGGAAGAACACGTGAAGCTGAGGGCAGTCTTGGCTGCAGCGACCTTAAGACAGTGTATTGTAAGACTGAGACAAGCAAGCAAGACTTTAAATAGAGTTCTGGGCTTTTATAAAGCAGATTTTGCCTTGCTCAGATAGCTGCTTGACAAGATCCTGTGTGAAACTCTCCTGCGGGGAAAGGGAGCCAAGAGAGGTTGTTGACTTTCATGGACAGTCTCCTTAGAACAAGAACAGTTCTTTCTGGTGTCCAAGTATGGCAGAAGGCCAGCACAGATAAACACAGACTTCCTGATTGATCTCAAACTCCAAAAGAAAGCACACAGAAGGTGGAAGCAGGGACAGGCTACTTGGTGGAAATACAAAGATATTGCCCAAACATGCAGGAGTGAAATTAGGAAAGCCAAACCTCAGCTGGAGTTAAAACCAGCAAGGAAGGTGAAGTGCAAAACGCAAGTTTTCTAGTTATGCAGCACCAAAAGAAAACCTAGCATGAGTAGGGGCCCATTGCTCAGTGGAGAAGAAAATCCATTGAACGAATTGTCTTAGAACACATGAAGGACTGGAAGTGATGGGACACATTCAATAGTTTACCTAGGGCAAAGTATGCACAATCTACCTCACAGCTCTCTCTGATACGATAGATGCTGTGGGCAAAAGGATGGGCAGAACCATGAAAATCAGGAGAGACTGAAGCACATGACATCCAAAAAGAGGCTGAGACAGTTGCGCTTCTTCAGTATTAATACGAGAAGGGTGAATTTATTGCCATCTACAACTACCTGATCAGAGAATACAGAGGGGATGGAGCCAGTCTCTTACCAGAGGTGCACAGCAAAAGGATGAGAGGCAGCAGGTACAGATTGGAACATGGACAATTCTAACTAGACATTAGGGTTAGGGAAAAACATTTACCATGAAGGTGGTCAAACACTGAAATAGGTTTGAGTGATTTGTAGCATTCTCGTCCTTGGAGATGTTCAAAGCTTGGATGAACAAGTCCCTGAACAAACTGATCTAATTAGACTTGCTCTGAGTAAGGAGTTGGACTATGTAATTTCCAGAGCTCCCTTGTTACCAGATTCTAAGGAAACTGAATCTATCTTTCTATGCAACATTTCAATTCTATCATTTCTTCATTTAGGCATCCATTTCTAACACTTCTTTTTCACCTGACACAAACAGAAAAACTAAATAAAAATCCATGTGCTTTATCCATTAAAAATAAATAAATCTGTAATTAGATTTATGGTAAACTCATTGAATCCAATTTAACTTCCACAAAATAAATTACAAACAATTCATAACAATCATATATGCAGTCAATACAAGACTTGTATTTTCTATCCTGGAAGCAATATAAAAGAAATGTTCTTTCATGAATAAAGAGCTGACAGAAAGGACCAACATGATAAATCTTACTAGACTGCATGAACAAAGTGCTGTAAAGAAATGTCATCTGGAAGACAAACAATATTTCTTCTACTCATGTTAGCAAAAATAGCTCTATTCTCTTTCATTGGAATGGTCTGCCCGGGGGGATGGTGGAGTCATCGTCCCTGGAAGTGTTTAAAAAAAGACTGGATGTGGCACTTAGTGCTGTGGTTTAGTTGATAAGATGGTGGTAGGTCATAGGTTGGACTTGATGATCTTAAAGGACTTTTCCAACCTAGTTAATTCTGTGATTCTGCTACTGTCCTTTGGACAATATCTGATTATACTGTTGTAAAATATGGAAAACATATTCCATACTGGATATTTCCTTTTTTTGTTCTTAAATACAGTTGTATTTTTAAATTTATAACATGGTAACACATAAATCATAATGCATAGGTTTCACAGGAATATAGACTCGATGATAATTTTCCTGTAATGCAATGTTCTAGTCAGCTGCTTGTCACCTTACATCACAAATCAGATGACTTGACAACAAAAGGAAGAGAGACTTCCAAATAAGTCTGGGCGTGTTGAATCATAAGATCAGTCAACCAATGAATAACTCAGGTTGTGAGGGACCTCAAGAGGCCAAGTGGTTCAGTCCTGCTAAAAGCATAGATAAGTCAAAGTCAAGTTTATTAGAGCCACTTTCCTCATTGTAATCAGGCGGAGTAGAACAAAAGTTACTCAGAATGAGACACATTTTTCTCTTTCCAAGAACCATCCATTTATGACAGATACAGTGTAAAGTCTCTGATTCTAAATTTACATCTGTTGATTCAATCCAACCGAGCCTTTGAGATAGTTATGGGGCTGCAAATTGTGACATCTAAGGAGAAACTGAGAGAATGACTTTGGTTGGCTTGGAGAAGAGATATTCAGCGAGGGCAGATGTGCTTAATGGCAGTTTTCCTCTACCTAAGAGGGAGTTACACAAAAGACAGAACCAACTCTTCTCATACATGTACAGCAAAAGCCCAATAAGCAACTATCACAAGTTGCAGTTGGGGAAATTCCTACTGAAGAGTTACAAAAACCTCTTTAGCATGAGTGTGATCAAGTGCTGTAAAAGATTGCCCAGGCCAGGGTCTGTGTAATGCACATCCTTGAAAATTTTCAGAACTCAACTGGATGTTTCTCAGTGCAACCAGATCTAATTTTGCGTGCAGGAAAGTTTGATCAGAGCACTAGTCTAGATGATTTCCAGAGGTCCTTTCCATGATTCTGTGCTTTTCCAGTACCCGTAAGTTTCCACCTTGGCATACACCCTTACTTATGCTGATGAGGCACAGCCTTCTCTGTTTTGCATGCAGTAAGAAATTAGCTGGCCTGAGCTGGCATTTTATTTAGTTAATTCTACTTCCTTCTGTTAATCAGGGAAACAGCGGAGTTAGTAGTAACAGGAAAGGAAGTTTTTGTAGTTAATTGTTGCATAGTGTGTCTTTATTTGAACAACACAGGACTGAGTATAAATACAATTTTTATGTGTCTTTTACACATTAACAATCAATGTTGCACAATGTAAATTATTTTCAGACAGCTTTTTCCAGCTTTTTCTAAGGAGTGGGCCTACCTGGATTAGTAAGCTCCAAAACCATTGGTGTGGACACAGCCCTACTCCAGTAGCTCTTCTTCAATTCTCATTTATTTAAACTGACCAAAATGACCTTTTTACCTGGCAGTTAATGCAGACTCCTCCACCTTCATAACGCCCATGGATGTTTAAGCTTTCTTGACGCTGATCAACATCAGCATCATAGTAGCAATCAGTGGCATGTCCATGGCAATTGCAGGCTGAAAAAGTAATATTCCAAGTCAGCTTTCTTTACAATGATGGCATTCACTAATGTGGAAGAGGTGGAATAGAAGCTTATGTTTTTTTCTGTGTACACTCAAGCACGTTGGAGTGTACTCAAATGCACATATTTACCTATCAACAACTGGATTTTCATACCAGAAACATAGTACAGTCATGCAGTCATGAAGAAAATATGCTTCTAGGCTTATCAGAGAGTGTAACAGTTTTACTATCTCAAAACTACATAGTTCTACATAAATGCAGAACTAGGAACCTTCAGAAGAATGGTCACAGAGTTGTTTAAAATGGTCAAAAACATGCTGAAATGCTTATTCTGTTTCTTCATGTCTAAAAAATACATCAGGGCTGATGTTACATGCACTAAACCTTTATTTAAAATAAGTAATTATAGCTAACATATATGCATTCAGATAAAAAGACCTACACCGAAGAACTGTCATATTCAGCAGCAGATACAGACATACATATATCTGTATACAGATATACATTTACTCAACTGCTGTTTTCTGAATGGAGAATTTTCAAGTATGGGTTGATTCTACTTCCTGAGAATTGTGAATACAAGAAGAAATATGGTTTAAAGAAGTATGGTATGAAGAACAGTAATACTGCCAAGAATATTATTATTGTTGTTGCTGTTGTTGTTACTGTTGGTAGTAGTTGTATTTAGAAAAGGATAGAACTGAGTGACTGAGATAACCCATATCCCCAGTGTATGGTTGTTTATAGTCTCAGCTGTGACAAATTTTACTTTGTGTGGTTTGTGGTTAGCTCCTTTCCTTTTCCCTTCTGTTAAGCCAAACAAAGGCTACAACTGAACTTTGCTCTGTCTGGATCCATCCCTAAATATATATTCTGCTATACTTTTAACTCCTTCTAACAAATATTAATATTGCAGTACTTAGAAGAGGCCAAGAGATCGGTCAGGCTTTGCTTACAGGCACATCGGCCTCAGAGATACCTCACCCTAGGACATTCACTTATTGAAAACATCTGAGATAAATCCACTTGTGGCCTTGTACAGACATCAGGCATTCCCCGATCTCCTTACATCAAGGTTCGAGAACTCAATCCCAAAAAAACCTTTGGTCTTTTACCTCTGGCAAAAAAGACTAGAGCCAGTCCGATGCTTGTGCCTTGCTTGCAAAAGAAAATTAACTTGAAAAATAGCTGCACACTGAATAGTCCCTACAAATACAGTTTGAGTAAAAGGTGATGGATTTACCTGGAAAATAATTTCTCTGACTTCGTACTGATCAGTTATTTGTATCTCATCTTACTTAAAAACTAATCTCTTCCCATCGGTCATATACATCTCTGCCTGTCTTGACTGAAATCTTCTGGAACTATAATGCAATTATGAGCAGTAACCAACTATAACAGCAGCCAAACAGAATGAATTAAAAGGCATTTCCGTGGTTTGGGCATAAATTTATCCCATGTCCTCTTTTTTCTGATCTGATTTTCTTTCCTCACCAGAGATGAACAATGGGAATTTTTCTGAAAGACTGCAGGAAGCAAAGAAGGCTTCCCCAAGCATCTGAGAGCTCCTTCATCAGTCTAGGGAAACTTCTACAAAAAAATCTCTGAAGTTTTGACTTGGTAAAGCTATTACTTCATGTTTAGGGAAACCCTACCTGGGATACAATACTCTAGAAGGCAATGGGTTACTGGTGTAAAGGGCCCTGTCCCTTCTCTCTTCATTATAAGGGAAGCATATGGGAGGTAATTCTTCCCAACTCGACTCCAAGCATCTGGCACAACAGGGAGCACAACTCAGGGAAAAGTGATTCTCCATAGCTTGCTACATGATCACACAGACAAGAGAAGGGAAATTGGGTAATTCTCTGTATTTTCTCTATGTCTTTATATCTGAACAGCTGTGGACAAGAAAACCTTCTCTCAAAAACTGCTATTCACACAGATGAGGTGCTGGCCCTTATGGTCTGCTGACAGGACCAGACAGGTCAAGACAGGGTTCCCTGGCCAGGTTGTGATAGCCTATGAAGACCTTTGATTTTTTTTTTATTCATGTAATTCTTCAAGAAAGTAAAATATTGCACAAATGAGATGGTGGCTAAAGATATTAAGTCAGAAAAGGAAAGAAGAAAACATAAAAAATATACGTATATATTTATAGTGTAAATAAATGCTCCCTTGCCTCTAGGGCTAAACTGTCTATGAGCTACAGCTCACATGTCTTCTAGAAGCAATGGGAAATTAATTATTCCTCTGATTATAATAATAGTATTTTCTCTCAGAAGAGAATAGAAACCCCTTTTACCTCATCAAGCATGTTTTCACCACTTTGGGCCATTTGCTGTTCATATAGCGCCGGGAAACTCATAAAAAATGTTGGGCTGATCCCTACAACCTTCCACCAACCTCTTTCAATCAGTTTCTCTCAAGGAACCTCAGGCTTCTGAGAAGTAACAAGATTGCTTTAATTCCTTCACTACTGGCTGCCAGCAAAAGAGGTTCTGCACCTGGCAAAGCCTCTCAACAAATCACCTCAAACCGCTAGAAGCAATCCATACTAAAAAGGGTGTTTTTTTCAGAGGTAGTTAGATAAAAAATTGTTTTGGCTCAGGATCTTGTAGATGATATTCTATAAACTCATTCTTTAAAAAACATGACATTATTTATACTCTTTGTCTATCACTTTTCTGGCAGAAAATGTTTTCCTTTCAAAGAGGGGAACTTGAATGAGGCTTCAAATATTGTTCAAAAACTGTCCCAACATGCCTAACTCCTATCAAACATTTTAATCACACACAACCTCCCTTCCCCCTCCCGAGTCTTAGTATTGCAGTTTTCATTAAACAAGTCATCTGTATTCCTCAAACTAATTATATAGCTACATCTCTTTGGCTTTCAAGTAAGGTTCTCCAGCTAACAGTTTGTACCCACTGGCTATGCTACTCTCAGAAAAGGCAGATGAGAAAAATGAGTTGGTCCAGACAAAAGGAAATGGCTGTGCAAAGAGACAGCAACACTTTCTGTACCACACTTCCTGGTTTCTGGCCAGAGGGATGCAAAACACCTGTGTGTGACAGTACATACTCCGTGCCATCTCTGAAACACAGGGGACATGGGAGAAAGGCAAATGAATGGGCTTCTCCACCTCGACTACTCAGTCTGTGGGGATAACGCACTCCAAACTCTCAACTACAAGAATGGGAAGAGGCATAAGTGTGGAATCACCAGGACTCCCCACCAGGAACACCTTTGTGCCCACTGACATATGGTCAGTGAGGGGCAACTGTCAGCATGAGAAAGGAGGGCAGCTCAAGGGCCTGTAAGCAGTGACAGCCTTGAGCAGCCTCTCTTCAGTCTGAACACCAAGACACTGGGTGAGACGCCTAAAGTCTCTGCTCTATTGGTGGGATCCACAATCTGTAGGCAGACAGCCATGACTGGACAGAGATGTTGACTCAGTGCACTACAAGGTGGCTTTCACTTTTCTCGTGCCACATTTTCACACAAATTTGGTTTTTCACTGTTTAGTAAGAAAAAAGGACATAAATAATATTCACTGCATCGTCTATCCTTATTGCTGAATGGAAAGAATATTCTTTGTAAAGAAAAACAGGTGTTAAAACATGCAGCATGCTAGTTATGTTCCACATGAACATCTGTGCTACAGTTAATTCCCACCCTCTCATGAATATGCCTTTTAACCCACCATCTTTTCAGCTACTCACGTTCACATATGTTTGTGCTCCCAGCTGTTGCAGGTTGCCATTGTTTCTGATTATATCCTGGGCAGCAGTGATCACAGGTTTCCCCACAAGTGTTATGCTGACACTCGCACTGAAACCTACAGAAAAGAAAAGCTCTTAATGAAGCTGAATTTCAAGGGTTTTTTTCTTAATATTTTAAATAAATATTTTTTTCACCGTTAATTCACTGCAAGACTTATAGACAGTGTGAAAAGGACAGGATATAAGCTCACGTGTAAACAGGTCAGCCAATCATATTGGAGTTTATTAGCACAGATTACTTAGAGAGAACATTTATAATTGGATTTAATAGACAGGATTATGAAACTATTCCAGAATATTAAATTAAGATGATAGATAACAATTTAGGATGTATCCTATTTTATCTTCGTTCCAAGGCTCAGGCTTGTTGAAATACAATGAAAATATTTATCAGCTTCAAATGCATGCTTTCATAATTTTTTCATTATGCTTTGTTTACAATAATTTTATCAGTGTTTTTAATAAACCAAAATCATAACTTCATCTATTATTTTTAAAATAGCTCACACTATTTATCAAGACATTAATATTTTTTTTACATTTAGCTGGACAGCCTACGTAAAGAGCAGGCTGCAATTAAGGGCTAGGTCTTACTATCATACATTCCAATTAAATCTCAGGAGGAACAAAGACCTTGAGACTGGAAAGGCCTTTTCCAATCTTCCTTTCTTATCTATGTAATCTAATAACGAAGGGGCAATAAAATTTTCAAGTATAACTATCTTATTCCCACTCACTTTTCTGTAGTATAGACATATGGAATGGAGGTACCCATCTCCCCACTTACTCTTCACTGAAACACAACTGAAAATATTGCAACATTCTGATAAAAGATTGTTTCAATGCTGTCATGGATAAGAGAAACAGCTGGTTTAAACTAAGTTTTTAAAATATGTTTCAGACAGCCTGACCTTTCAGTCACTTCCAGGCAGCAGGTGAGCCAAGGAGACGGATCTAACTCATTTTGAAATCAGTGTGGAGATCATAAACTTGACAAGGAAAGGGAATAGCTAATTCAGTTTGGTGTTACTATTTTCTATTAACGATTGAAAGCCATTTGATCTTGGCTGAGCTCAGTTATAACATTCAGTACCTCTATGAACTACACTGATTTCATTCCTGAATTGGATGTCCTTCTCTAAAAAGGTGATATCAATTCATGCTTTCCAACAAGAACCAGGGGTTTCTAAGAAATTATCCAATTTGCTAAGCTTTTATTTCAATTAAGAAGAAAAATCTAAGTAAAGACTTTTTACTATGTATTTCCCATACAATGGCTTTTGACATGTTTTCTTGTCAAACATTAGGAGATTCTATTTTTTTTAAATGTAAACAAAAAAATCCCTCTAAGACTCTATCATTCTATAACAAAGAAAAAGTACTTTGAAAACATTTATATATTTTTTTTCTCAAATTAGTGTTATGCTCCATTTACTTACTGGTATTGGTTTTCAGCTCTCTTTGCATTACATTCTTCAGCATGGCCATGGCAAACACAGCGACCACCAATACTGATGTCCTTTATACTGTAGTAATACTGTGGAAGAGGCATGAGAAGTATGTATAGGTCTTTCCTTTCTTGTATTATGTCAGAAATACCAACATCAGGTTGCTAAATCTTGCTTATTAAAACCTTAAAGGCACAACTCTACAAAAAGCCAAATCAGGCAGCCCATAATCAACCTTCTGTTGACAGTGTTGCCTCAGTATGAGTACCAGCAAATCAAAGGCAATACCTGGGGTACCTGACTGGAGCGGGCTTGTGCAGTTCACAGCAAACACATATATAGCTCTCCATTCCCCAGCAGCTACAGCCACCAGTACCCAACCCAAAGCTTGTTCCAAGTCATCTTGAGGATGGAGATGTAAAGTACTGTCAGTGCATCAGTTCCTGAGGTTGTGGTCTGGTCAAACAGAACATGTAGGTATGGGCAGTCTACTTTCCTCATTCAATCAAAAACTATCACTAAACACTAGAAAAAGACCAAAATACCCAGCTTGGTCAAAATCACTCATGACTCCAGATGGGTTTGAAACTGTGACCTGAAATTGAACCAGTTTTTATCTCATCCCCACATTTTGCAGGCATCCAGGCAACAGATGATAAAAACTTAGTTGGTTCAACTCAGTGGAAATATCACTAGTGTACACACATCAATAGTACTTTCTGCATACATTTTTGTAGCTCAGGAGTTGTTTCACTGTCTCCTTATTATAGCTAGGCAGAACAGAGAGCTCTCTGTACATCTTGAAGCACCCTCAGAAAAATTAAAGTGGCAGACTTAAAGTCACCAGGGAATGAAGAGAAAAAGATTTGCAACGCTACGTAGGTACATCTCCTGTGGTCATTCTATTCACAATACATCCCCTCTAAGCCTAGAGTTTCTCAGTGGTGATCCTTCTCCTCTTCTCAGTCCTACTGAGGCCACACCTGGATTGCTGTGGCCATATCTGGGCTCCCCAGTAAAAGAGAGACACTATGTGCGGAGAGTGTTGTCCAAATGCTTCCTGAACTCTGGCAAGCTTGATGCTGTGACCACTTCCCTGGGCAGCCTGTTCCAGTGCCCAAACAACCTCTGGGTGAAAAACCTTCTAATATCTAACCTAGACTTCCCCTGACACAACTTCAGACCATTCCCTTGAGTCCTGTCACTGGTCATCACAGCGAAAAGATCAGTGCCTACCTTTCCTTTTCCCCTCACAAGGAAGTTGTAACTGCAATGAGGTCTCCCCTCCTCTTCTCCAGGCTGAACCTCAGCCAAGTGACCTCAGCCACTCCACATATGGTTTCCCCTCAAGGCCCTTCACCGTCTTCATTGCCTTCCTTTTGACCTCCTCTCTAATAGCCTAATATCCTTTTTATATTGTGGTGCCCCAAACTGCCACAGTATTCAAGGTGAGGCTGAACCAATGCAGAGCAGAGCAGGACAATCACCTCCCTCGACCAGCTGACAATGCTTTGCCTGATGCCCCCCAGGACCTCCTGGCTGCCAGGGCAGTGCTGACTCAGATTCAACTTGCCATTGACCAGGACTCCCCGGTCCCTCTCTGTGGCACTGCTTTTCAGCATTTCCTTGCTTAGCTTGTATGTAGAAACAATGTTGCCCTGTCCTAGGTGCAGACTCTGGCACTTGCCCTTGTTGAACTTCGTGTGGTTGGTGGTTGTCCAGTCCTCTAATTTGTCAAGGTCTCTCTGTAGAGCCTCTCTCTGCTTTTGAGCAACTCAACAGCTCCTCCTAATTTTGAGTCATCTGCAAAATTGCTCAGTAGCCCTAAATTTTGATCTGTTTCTGTAATAATTTTAACATAAATATTATTCTTAAGAATATTAACTATTTCCTAGACGTGGAATGCCTTTACAAGAAAAATTTGCACTCTCTTTTAGCAATTTAATAAAACACTTGACATTTCATTCGTTTATCCTACGCCTCATGGCTAGAATAACATCAGAAGTTCCTTGTACCAAAGCTGTGATGCTTGCCAAGTAAACTAAATACTGCATTTACATCTGACTGTGAGCAACATCTTAAAATTTACTTACGACAATAAAGGCATTTAATAGGAGTGCTATCAAATAACTGGAATAGCTTTATGTTCTTCGGTGCCAAAACCCTCACACACATTTTTGCAGTGCCTCACCCCAGGGTTTCCTCCAATTGTTGCTCCTCCAATTGTTTCTCCAATCTTCATTTTAAACGAAAAGGTTAAAAATAGTAATACAATATAAATTCTGCAGTCTCTGTAAGTGTATGAATTTCTGTGCAGTGTTCTCTTGAGCAAGCAGAATTTCCTTATATTTCCCTGCTGAATGGGAGTAGGACTTTGGCCTTCAAGCTCTTGTATAGCCCGAAATCCACAGAAAACACCTGGGCATCTCAAAGGATTTGTGGCAAGATAGTAACTTTCAAGTAAGGGCTTTCCTGCCCCTTCAGAAACTCAGGTACCTCTTTCTGAAAATCTTTCTTTGAATAAATAACAGAAAATAGTATCACAGTTGAAGAGATTTAGCTCCTCACTTCTGCATAGGATAGTTTAGAAGATTTCTGCTCTGGCTCTTTATAGCTCCCCTGATGCACTAAACTTCTACATCAGAAAGCAGGGAACGAAGACGGTCTGTTACAAAACCATTAATCCCTACTTCCCCTCTATAAATCTGGGCTGACCCAGCTACTTTCTTGTCTCAAACTAACCTGAAGAAAGTATGGGGGTTTAAAGGTGGACCACTATAAATTTAATTGTTGAGATTCTGCAAACTTAAAACATTCAGACTACTTTTTGATCTCCACCACACTGAACAAGACTGTTGAGTATACACATCTTGGCAAAAACAGTACTTACTCTACGAGTTACAGTGGGGTCCCGTTGAGCCTTGGATATCAAGTGTCCAAGAAGAGTATTAGTTCTGAGAAAACGAAGGCGGATGTTTGTTGCTTTTGTAAATTCTCGAAGACTGGGGGAATAAGTAAAGTTTTTTGCTCCTGGGCGGCCATTTACCAAAGATACTACAATCTAACAAGGAAGTAAGCACATATTTGTTAAAATATATCAACTGCAAGTGCCAACAGTGGCACAGAGTAAAATTAATAAAAGAATCCAGAAACTGACTGTTGTTTCTGAACATATTTGCAGTAACAACTAGGTATTTCATACTGAAGCCGGGATATTGGGAAAAATAGTGTTGTCAGCATTGGACCTTCCTGAATTCCTATTATTCATATAGCACTTCAGAAAAAAAAAAAAAAAAAAAGTGCCTCTGTTTTGAAAACAGTAAGTATAACACACAAAAAGCACAAGTTTTAGTAGGGAAAAACAATAGGAATAGTTGCAAATAGTTATTTTAACAGTGTCAATGGGAGTTTAGCCTGAGTGAAAACATCAGGTTTTGGCTCTTTCCCAAAGCACATTTATTTTTGGGTTACGGCACAAACATTCCTGGAAAATATTATTGTTACCAGGTCCGTGCCTGCAAGTGTATTAATGGTCTTTTGGAAGAAAGTACACAGTGTTGCTTAAGAAAACCCCCTCATATGAAAGCGGGTTTGTCTGACTTCCAGAACAAGGGCTCCAATACTTTTTTATTTTTTAAAGAAACAGCTGCCAGCAGCCTAGCAATCATGAATCTCTATTAAATGACCCATGTAGTGTGTGTGTCCAGGGCTTAATAAAAAAATTATCATTTATTTATAACCTTCCAGGTAACAGACTTCTATTTTCAAATGGCTCCTGTACTCTGAGGCATGCTAACAAGGGAATGATGACTGTTCCAATTGCAGCATGATTCCTTCAGGAACATTCATAGAACATGTAATACGGGATGGCATCAGCAGTGTTCTTCTGTGGAAATTATTCTTTAAATGTCTTATTAGGAAAATTTTACAGTTATGTTAAAAAACAAATTCTATTTTAATGCAAAACCACCGATTCGTATGCTCAAAACTCTGGATAACTCCTGAGGAGTTCAGATCTGTATTCTAACCAGGCATAAAACGAGAATGCCAGGAGGAGACACCAGCACGGCCAGGAGTTTAACATTCATTCAAATAACACAAGCCACAGTTCTGCCTAGCAAGGAACAATGCCTAAAATCAGAGCAATGATTTCCAAACACATGCATTATTTAAAAACATGTAGCATTTTTATATATTCTTATTTTACACAGCTACATATTCTTAAATGGTAAATGTCTGTACAGCCTTTACTCACATCAGCAATTCTGGTGCACTATGTTCTCTCATGCACATGAGAAGTGTTCAGAAAATGCAGTCAACACCTTCAAATGCATATGGCTACCGTGAGGTACCTAAATTACGATAAATATCAACACAGGTTGCTCTAAGCAGCCCCTACTCCCATAGAGAATGGTGAAATTTAGGAGTCAGGTCACCCTCCTAAAATCTCACCTCGGTTATGGACTTATTAATTCACATTCAAACAGTTCTAGCTGAGAAACTACTTACAGCAAACTTGCAAAAGCAATGCTGTTTGCTTGCAGCATTACACATTACTTCCCTAAAAGCACTTACCTCTCCGTTTTCAAGAGGCAGAATGCGAGAGTACTCTGTGGTGCAAAGGACATCGCTGTCCCTCCTCACTGGAAGATTAGCTTCCTTTCCAAAGCGCTCTGAGCAATCTGCTTTCGAGTCTAGTCAAGCCAGAACAAAATTAATTTTATAGATGAAAATAAACACTATTGTTCTAATTTAAATTAACAAATAAGTATCCTCTGTGCTTTCAGGTAAATTCTACTTCAGAACAGAATAGTAACAGTGGTTGTCACACAATGGTTTTAGATGTAGCTAAAAGTCAAGACAAAACAAATCAAAATTTCCCAAGAGAGTGAAAGTATTCACGTGCTGAGTTACATTTTCAAAATATTATATTCATACACTCTTATCACTAAATTATTGTGCCTAGCTAAAAAAAAAAAAAAGAGAATGGTATTTAATGTTCACTGTCTTCTCTGCAGGTGAAATCTTTACTAAATCCCATGGTTTCATTTTGCTGCTACTACTGAGTGAATCATTAAAGAAACCTGTCCACAAAAGAGCAGTGACCAAAGTGTTGATACTTACAAGCAAAATATTGCCAGGGAGTGTAAGTTCTTCCAAAGTCCACTGATCTTTCTAAGACCCAGAGATCTGGACGAGGAGAATTTGCAAACTTGATAAGGATATAGGCAACATGGAAGAGCTGGTAAGAGAATATACATAGATCTCATAAGAAGATTTTTTGAACTTATACCACAATGACAAAACTAATGCAAATAAACACCTTTTCTTTGGTGTTCAAGGAGAAAGTTATTCTCTGCAGTTTCATTCCCATCAAAATAAGAGGTTAGATGCTCAGCTGGCTACCTCACCTGGATACACGCTCAAGCACATTAAGACATCTGCAATAGGACACTTAAATACCATCCCCTGCATTTCAGAACATGTCTGTTTTGCAGATGACTGATTGCTTGGGTGTTAAGGATATAGTACTTAATATGGAAAAGTTAGCATCTCAACACGTCACTGAACTAAGATATCCTTGCAGTATCCTGGTACAGCTCTGAAGCATTCCAATCAGGTGTCTGCATTCAAAGAATGTCAAAATTATGTAAGAGAAAATGCAGAAACACTTTATATTGGTATTCCTTTGGTTGTGTTTGATAGCAATCTCAGCTACCCGTTCCCTCATTTTAGGAAAATTTCTTGATAATTTTGTCACTTGACAGACTTTCCAAGCAACAGAAGCAAGCCACCCCAGAGTTTTGTGGTATCAAATAACATTGGAGAGATTCTTTTAACTCCTAGCTCATTCAATGTCTCAAGGAGCTTCATCAGCTCAAAGTTCCAAAGGCCAAGAATTACATCTGGCTTCTTCAGGTGCTCATTGCATATCACAAGGATAGACTACAGACCACTCAGACAGCAAGCTCACAAATATTAGAGTAAAAATATATTTGACAAGAAAGGAAGTCTTAGTGTAAGCCTCTTGGGATAATCCACAGTCATAAAAACCAGAACATGAGTAAAAATTACCTCTACACAAAAAGCTAAACACAGATTGATTCTAAAGGTCATTTAAAATTTAAACAACCACAACATGGATGGCAGCTGTCAATAAAAGTGAACCAGTATTGAGGTCCAGTCAATATTCAAGTGAAGCCGTACCAGAATTTCCAACTCAACAGCCTCAACAAAGAATTATCTGCTGGCAGAAGATTCTCACTTTGATGGGAGAGGCGCGGAGTTGCAGTTAACGGCTCGTCAACTACCTGCTGCCTGAGATCTCTCATCAAATACACCCAGGCAGTTTATCTTTGCTCAAAACTCCCAAATGCCATAACCCTGAAGCTAATACTTTGTAAAGGTTATTAGACTCCAAATCACAAGTGCATACAAACTCTCAACCATGAACTGGGAACAGCATCTTTTGTTGTGACTGGCCTGTTCAGCTGCCAGCCAGGAACAGTTCAATAGGTGTCACACCAAATGGGACCACCAAGAGGCGTATTGGCCACACAGACATTACATTTCATCCACTATGGCTATTCAGTGCATAGACCAGTATCCTTCCAGGAACACATAATACTTCTCAAATTCCTAAAGAAAAAAAGTGTTTCATATTCTTGCTTTTTGTCAGCTGGATCTCTCAAAGGGCATTTATGTGTTCAAACCAGGTTTGCCCTGGGCAGGCAACTGTTAGTAGACTTTCTCTCCTTTTGTTTTAAGGTCTTTAGGAGTCCCATGCATGCTAGCAAGTCTGCATGTTAGCAAGTGTGGATAACACTTTTGTGTGTTGAGTGACACAGATTTAATCAAGACAAATGGTTTAGAAATCTCAAGAGGAAACAATGGGAAAGTACAGACAAAGTCCTGCCTTTTCCAGGGCTCCATTGCTTGTAGTCACATCATGGAATCATTACAATGACCTTCTACCTACTCTCCAAAACAGCAGATGACATCTGCTTCAGCTTGTCATAGAGTCATTATATTCTTCTACTTAGATGCTCCTCTGAGTGCTGACAGAGCCATTCTTATCTCTCCTCACACAAAAAGTAAGACCTTCTCATAAACATGAGCAAAATAGTAGCAGTGAGTTCCACTTCCACAGTGCTTCCACAATGCTAAAGATATATGAGACAAGCTCATTTACACATCAGGATCCTTCTGGACTAAAACCTTTCATATGCATCTAAAGAAAAGTGGCTAAAATTAAGGCACACAACAGTTGAAACAGGATGTGGCATGTGACAAACACCTGTATGCCACATCTGCTATCCAACTGTGGAATTTGCTTAAGCCCATGACTACTCAATCCGTGTGAAATGGAAATACTGCCCAAGGTGTGTATTATATCAGGAACTCTGCAAGTCTGTCAATGCTTAAAGAATTGCCTCTCACTACCACTCTTTGCTTCTTTCCATGCAAATCACAAAATGGAAGGAGAAAAAGAAGTATGGCAAGTTGACATTATCATTGCACATGAAAACCTTCAGTTCATGCGCAGCTCTCCTTACAACTCACAGTCTGAAATACTGCTCAGGTTTGTACAATCACATTCAAAAAGGGGAGAGAGATAAGTCTTGATAAAAACTAGATTAGTGTCAGTTGATGAAAATATATCATCAAAACATAGCCACCAATGCTATCATCTGCTCTGCTTCTGACTTCACATGAGTGCTTAAGGTTTGTTTTTTGTCTGGATCAAGGATGCGGAATAGCACCCAAAAATCAAAACTTCCACTACAATTAAATACTGACCAAATTGATGGTCTCTCTATCTGATGATGCAATAGAATCAGACAAATAATCTCAAGAAATTAGCAAATACAAAAATTAGCAAATAAACTAAAGCTAAAAAAGTAACTTTGCTAACATAAGACATAGAGAAGCAACTATTATGGCCAATTTTAATCACATATTCTAAGATGGCATTTCACTAATTTAAATCTTGATCCCTACCCAAGACTCATCCTGTGAAAAAAGGCAGATTAAACTCAGAGCAAAGTGTTTCTTCAGCCATTCAGTTTTGGGGAAAAAAGAAAGCAAATGTATTAATTTTTGAAAAAAGTTGAATTAAGATGGGGTTTTTTTCACAACTGTCTTTCAAAAGGAGTGTTAAAACTGTAAGTAAACATTAAAAATAACTGTTTTTTCGGTACGACTACATAATAGTAAAAATAGTTTTTCACAAAAAAAAAAAACAAAACGCCTGAAACATGGCTTAATCAAAATTCTGACCATTTTCTTCTATGAGTAAATAACTAAGTTTAAAAGTAGAAACAGCATTTTGTTTCCAGAAATGGAAACAATCCACTCTGGAAATGCCTGCTTGAAAGAGGATGTATTACTGTAAGTGTTGAACATCATATCCTGTAATCTAGCAACATAGGTCAAACCTGATGGATTATCAACAGCTGGAATTTAACCATATTGATGTGACTTTTTCCTGTTGAGTTTGTTCAGATTTTGAATGTTCTTGCTGCCAGTGGCCTTGAAGATTCACAAAAACCCAAATCAAGCTTTTAAAAATAATTTAGTAGAATGAGAAAAATGTCATCTTCATCTGAAAACTTAATTAATTAAATGAAAATTAAAATTCCGTGTTATATTTGATCAATATTACATTATAAAGGCAGAGATATTTCTATAGAAGCTATAACAGGTGAATTCAGGACTTAAAAGAGCTCATTTAAATCAATGGAGAGTTACACTGTACCATTCTCGTTAACAACACAATATTCATGACCTCTGACAGTATGCACACTAATTACTTTAACCCAACAGAAAGAAAACTTCCTGTTATTCATTGCATTCTCACAAGAATTCTGAAAATCACAATAATGCTAGTTTAAAATGTTTTCTCTCTTCTCTCCTTAAAACTTTAAACAGCTCTTTATATAGAGAAATTTCTAAGATTTGTTGGAATCCTAAAATATATGAGAAAATGGAAGTTAGATATACATATATAAAGTTGTAGCACATTTTCCTCCATTCCTGCCACCATAAACTCAAAACAGAGCATTAAAATACTGAAACAACTTGTAAGATGAGTGCTGGACAGAAACTAGAACACAAGAAAAACACACTGTGTTCTGAACAGTCATGATGCTGTGGGCCGTACCTGTAGGGGAAGGTTGTTCTTCCTTTTTGGCTCATGAAGGATAAAAAGTTCTGGAGTGGGGTAGTAACAAGAACCAAACTAAAGGCAAGTAGACCATATATCTGAGGCACTCTACACATTCAAGATGTATTAAAGAGAGATCGCAGCAATCCTTCTTCATGTAATCTAAACTGCACAAGCATGGAGAACAGCTGTTTCCAACAGGATGGAATTGCCTCAGACTGTGTTATCAGATATATCTACACCAAGAAAACTTCCCTCAACACATTATGACTGTTCATACATAATGCTTTTGGCATTATCTGGAATAATGTGGTTGGCATTGTACATTACTCAGAAGAGACAGAAATCTCACAATCATTCAGTACATAAACTAAACTTCTCACACGTGGGCTGATGTAGGAGTAGGATTTATGGAAGAGTGAAGTGCTTGCATCTGCTGCAGAACTCACCTTAGTGCCATTGATGGCATAGGGTTGGTGTGTGCATGCTCACTAGTTTCTTAATGTAATAAAGCCTTAAGGTCTTGAACATTGTTTCCATTCAAAGACCAGCCCATAAAAGTAACAATCTACTTAAATGAATTAAAAATCCCATATGCTCTAGTTAAAATTAAAGGCTTTGATTTCTTGAAGTTGCAAAGAGGGAAGCGGTGCTTTTATTCAAACATCTCAGTAGGACTTCAGGCATCCTTGCAGATCCAGATATGTATAAAACACTCTTGACAGTCAGTATTTGGCAATTGTCAACAATGCATTTTGCAGATTAAACTGTAATATAAAAAAATGCCCTTCTGCAGTTGCCAGCTATTCTTCTGGGTATGTGGAAGAGTAGCTATAGCAAAGGTGCAGAGAAAATCATATGTGGATAATATCTGAGAGGCATTAGATCTCTTGAATTTGTTACATCCAGTTTAACTCTGTACATACATTCACAGGGATGCCTACACTGTGTAAACAGTCACAGTGACAGGAGAGGCTCCCACTGCACAGCACGCTAAAGCCATTCCTTGTGTGCCAGCTTCATAATTCGGAGTGCAATAAGCACAGGATTTCCACAGTTGTTCAGTTATCTGTGTACATGCTGTATTCATGTCATCCTTTCATTTGACTAGCCACTGACACAAAAAAGCATATTTAGTTGGGGAAGTCAATGCCTTACTGGCACATTTGGAGATTTTTTCTCTAACCCAGTTGATGGCAGGACCAGAAGGGAGAAACTCTCCATACGTTTCATGGGCAGTACTCTAGAAGGAGGAACTGCTTCCAGAAATGAAAGGGTAGTCCATTCTTCAGGTCCAATCAGTCCTTGGTCTTTTTGCCAAGGCTGCAGGCAAATGCATCAATGACTGTCAGTTATTTTCCTGAAATTTCTCATGCAGCCACTTTTCCACTGGGATTTGGATAAAGACCAAATCAATGCTCATAATTATTTCTTACATATGGCCTATTTCTTCACAGAACACTGAAGCTATTCATATGGGAGAGGATTTGTATGATTCAACCCTCAGTTGTCCAGAAGATAAAGGTCCCCTTATTAGGCCTACAGTCCAAAGTCAAAAGAACACAGCAATATTGTCAGCACGGGAAGGAAACCTAGGGAATTGCAGAGGTTTGGAGGCTACCACCAGAGGTTTCGCTTTTACTATATTGTGTTGAGAGTGTAGTATTTAGAACAACATAGCATAACATGAAAGTAACGTGTAGGAATGAGCATGGAAAGGAAGGGAGGAGAAGCAGAAGCATAGACATGGAAGGAGGAAAGCAAGATCAATGACTGAGAACAAAGATATTCCTAAAGGGATGCTGAGGAAGAACCAGAGGAAGACAGTGCCAGGAAAGCAGAGCAACACTTGCAAGGTTTTATTTTGAGAATAATATAAAATTGGAATAAAAAATGCTTTTTAAAGCCAATGGCATACATCTATTAATGGAAACACAAGAAAAAAATGTTGAGCCATTAAAAGTCTTTAATTAAAGCTTTAAGAAATCACAACACATTACCCACATCTTAAATGATAACATACGAGAAAGAAGGAATGTATTTAGAGCATTTTCTTGATCAAGGCTGGTAACTCAGCTCTGAATAAGTTGCTTGCGGTGTGACGGAGGAATGAAACTCGTATTACCTGATAAAACTCCTAGAAAATTCTATCAGACAGCTGTTACTTGATCAGCTGAAGTTGTGTTAATCTAGAGTTCACAACTAGATTCACCTCACTGTGGCATGAGCAGAAAGTCACAACTAACTTCAAAGCATACTGTTTTGTGGCATGATCCCAAATTAGCTACCTGCACAACCTGAAATACTCAGAACCAGAGTTCTCCAATATGAAGTAACACCTCTATGTTCTTAGCTTCTCCATTTTTGGGTACTGCAGGAACGATACTGTACCTTCCCCAGACTTAAAAGTCCCTTTTCTCCTCAGTATGAACCACAGAGCAGGGCTGAGTGCCTCTGTGTATTCAGAGCTGTGCAGGGGATCCAGAGGGAAAGGCTTTGGCTCACTGCTGGGGCAGTTCTGTAGGACTGCAGAAGTTTCATGCAGTTGATCTCATGCCTTAATCTGTAAGACTCCTCAGTGTTATGAAAGAAGTTATGCAATTTCACAGTAGACCTGGCTCCAATTTCAGGGTCAGCGATAATACAAAGACTTCGACAGCCAAGCACGATGAGTGCAACGACTATTTCTGGAAACCCAGTTCAGTGCAGCTTATGATAAATCTCCCACCACCTTGACAGTTTCTCCCTACAGGAGAAGGGCCTACAGGACACCCTATGTTTTACAGAATGATACTTAAATTAACCATAACTTCAGAAACATTTAAAATCATTATGTCAATCCTTCATAAGTTAAGAACAACTATTTTTAATTACAACAGTTAGCCAAAGCTAATTATATTCACAACAACAAATATTGTTTGCAAGCCTATGGACATAAAGGGTTGTTATCAAATATAAAAATTAAATCCCTGCATATAAAAGCAACTCAGAAGTTTTAACAAACTGAGGCTTTTTTACAAAATGTTTATATGCTTTAACTGCTAGAAAACCAAATCATGAACTCCTCCACAGGCCACAGCATTTAAATTTATGGTTGAGTTTGCCTCCTTCCCTAATAAAAGTACTAATTTGGTCATTATATTCCACTGTGCGCCTTTAATTTACAACAGTGACTAATAACATTGTTACATAAAAATTGTTCAACATATTAGTGAACAAAACTTCACCGAGCCTGAGTCTTTCAGCACTATATTATTGCCACAAAAGCACAGTAAAAACAACAATAAAATTTGTGGGCTATACTTTTTGAAGTGTTATAGTTAGACTTTTTTTTGTCATCATATGTTATCAAGCTATCCTGGACCTTCATCTTCTTCTGAAGACAAAGTTCAGAAAAATACCTGGGGGAGCGTTACTGTAATATCTGCTAAGCGTTAAGCAAGCTGAAGATGAATTTTAGCACACCTGCTAAAATTAGGCAATTCAGAGAGTCAGGGGAAGGGCAATGAACTTCAGCCAGGCATTCTAGATTCAGAAGTTTAAAATATAGTGAAAACTACATTGGGAAAAACATGACCAATTAAAGGAATAACTGAAAGTTCATTTGATCCAAATATTTTAAACAAGTCGGGAATAGCCACAGTGTAAGCAGGTATGTTAACAGCATGGAAAGACAGCCTCAGGGATCAACATTATAATTGTTATTCAGAAGGACTGTGATTGATTAGAAATGTAACTGTAGTACAGAAAGTCAGAAAGGGAAGTAAAGCAGGGCTGTTGCTTTAAGGCTCTCATATTACAAAGTACAGCGAAATGAGCATTCTTCTAGCAGAAAGATTGAACATCCTGAAGGGATTTTACTTTCAAAATCACCTTGGCCCTTGTGAAACAGAAGCAGCACCAGGTGGGTGTTCTGTTCCAACTCCATTGTATGAGTGTTAAAATTTCCATCGTGGTGCAACTATTCAATTAAATATTGTCATGAGACCATGGCAAAAGGCTCCTTGGGACTCTGCTCTAAACCATAAAGATATAAAGGCAGGAACGCAGTTAATTAAAAGGTTTTGACTTTCCACTAAGTTCTGTTTCCTCTAATTGTGGATACTTGGTGATCAGCTTACACTCAGGCATTGCTTCCCTGCACGCATATGTACCTTACTCAATTGTCATGCAAAAACTTTTCCATATTTTGTTTGCAGAAAAAGGTGACTTGTATAAAAAAATAAATAAAAAGAGGACAAATATTCAGTGAGGAAAACTATATCCCTGCTATCTTTTTAATATTACAGCCTGTAGTTCTGTAAGGTATTTAGACACACATTTAACATTAAGAATTATTTTTCCTTAAAAACCAAACCCTTCATCTCAGCTCACTTGATGGGGAATCACACTGCAAAATTGTCTCTATCAATTTCTAAGAAAGTCTTCATGACTAAATGCACACCAAGCTCTTGGTATTTAGGACCCTGAAATAAGCTGAATTGAGGTCTCGGTGTTTACCTGTTCATTCTAATAGACTTACTCTGTCACAGTATTTAAAGTTCTTCTTCATTAACAGTATTGTGTGCTAAAAAAAAGTCAAAAGTGAATCTCAAATTCAAACAAATCCTGAGATTAAGGTTTAAGTGGGTATATGCAGGTATTAGATAATGTCCCTGAAGCGAGGAAAAAAACCCCAAACAACCATATAAATCCTACTAAGCCCTCATCCATCCAACTGCTAAAATGTTTCCTTCCTTATCACAAGACCTGAAGTAATTTTCATGTTCATCTTGGCTTTCCCTTATTTCCAAGTAAGGCAGTTTCTCTCAGACCATACCAGAGTACTGAGAAACACATAGCCTCCTGCTTTAATAACTACAGGAATCTTAGCATGCAGCAGTTGGTCTCCAAGGAGTCCCATGAGAAGAGGGCACTCAGTTCATATCGCTCCCCTGAAAGAAGGAGGTCTCTCAGAAATTAACTCTGCACATAAAATGTAAGGTGCCTGCCAGTAGGTTCTCCAAAGAAGATAACAAGTGCACAGTGGGAACAGAAGTTTCAGACGAAACAACGTGCTACACAAGTGTTGGTCACAAATATGCTGGGTTGCACCACAAGACAAATTACAGCCTGCAACCTAATCCTGTGTCTTGCTGAGACTCTGACAGATATAAACAGCTCAAAAGGCAAGGTCTGCCTTACCAGGAAGTGATTGATTTCCCATGCCTATACATAGCACCCTTCTCTGCATTTGGTGTCTTTATTCTCTATGTCCAGCCTAAAACACACACTTCTTCACAGTTTTCTGGAAAAGAATGACTGAGCAACTCACTTCACAAGAGAACAAAGCATTGGGGATGCAACACTCCTCAACTGCACAGTGTAACAGAAAAAGAAACACAACTGAGACAGGTCCAGTCACTGTATGCCAGGCTGGCAGGGGTGCTGTGGCCTCAAAATTCATTAGCTTCTACACAGCTCTCCCTTCTTTCATGACACAGTGCAGAAAAGCAACCAAGAAAACAGGTGTGTTATTATTGTAATCAACAGAAATGCAAATTCAACATTCACAGCAGTTTGGTTTAAACTACTGATATTCTCTATCTTAAGCTGTCTGGCCCTGTGGCTATACAAGATAGAAAAACACTGAATGAAGATATCCTCAAAATGAGAACCCTTCCAGTTATGTGAGGGACAGGAACATTAAAACACCACATAACAGAAGTCATGAAATGAGTTGCACCTGAATCACCAAAAAAATGGTAACCAAATCTCAGAGAGAAACATTTTCTTATTTATCCCTCCCGTTGCTGTCAATTAAATTAAACACCTACTAAAAAAATTCTGTCCTATGTAATCAGTCAATAAACAGTCTCTACTGTCCAAAATATAAATGTACATGTATAGATATATTAAGTAGACCCACACATATATATGTATATATATATAGTTATGTATTTTCAGCTGGTGTGAAATTGTACAACGTAACTAATTTCACTGGATCAGTGCCCAATTATGGCAGCTGAGAATCCAGTCCTGTGGATTGGATAAAATCAGATACAGAGGCTTTTGACTTAGTTACTTGCCTATCAGTTGCACAGGAAATATGGGTGTTCATGTTACTGTCTCATTACTAATTAATATTACACTGGTTTTGCTGTCCCTTCCCTTTTAGACCATGTTATCAGTGTTTTTTCTGTCTATCTTGAAGAATTTACTGAATGACAGAGAAAGCAGAAGAACCCCCAAGGCAAAAGCAGATTCCAAACATTATTCTCAAAATGTGAGCACACCATACAGTCTCTCTGCATACATGGAAAAGGAGAATATTAAATGGAAGGTAGAGCCTGAGTTTCAACTAAGAGGTCCCTCTGTGTAAACTCGGGTTAATATATTGCAGTGTCTGTGCAAGAAATCACACCATCATTATATTTGTGTCATGCCAATGGCAAGAACCCTCATCAGCAAAATTCCTAAAGGAAAATAACCACTTTGATATAGTTAACCCAGTAAAAAAAAATACAGAACATAAACCAGACAAAAAAGCTGTGATGTTGCAAGTTCAAATTACCAGTTCAAAAGCCTCTCCCAATAGCAAAGTGTATGTATAAATGCAAGGAATCGTCAAACCTCACCCGATAGCTCATGCACTTACCTGTCCCAGATCTAAAGTGACATTGACTTCGTTGTACTTCAAGCCCATAGAAAGGGGAGGACTCTGCCACCAGCGCTCCGTGCCATCAATTGCATTGCTTACTGGGTGAGCTTTACTGGGATCAGCAGCATTGCAGTAATCACAAAACTGGCCCTGAAACACATGAAATTCAAAAGGTGGCCTCAGCCGAAATATTATGCATTGATGACCCATGTGCTTGTTAACTGCAATTCTGATCTGATTAGTGACTAAAAATGGACTTAAATTTTGTATAGTAAATTTTTTTAATGTATAAATTATTCCCCTGGCAATTAAATTACACACTTGTACTATGAGATATATTAACTTTTATGTTATAAACAAAATTTCAGAAATCTAAATCAGGGAACTACAGTAGATCTTTCTTTCTTAATTAATTTATTGGAATTACCTATAGGACATCCACACTGGTGTCTGCAGGAAACTAATGAAACAAAGATCCTCAGAACCGGATCAGGACCAACAAACAAATTATCCTCAATTCTCCTATGAGACCATGAAATATCCTCATAGGCACACAGCCTGATATTAATAAAACCATTAAAAAACCCTCCACTACTTGCCTACAAGTTTAGTGCTACAATTTCATAACATGGTTTTCATTTTTTTCCATGCCATTATAATACGTTCTGAATCAGAGGTTTCTGATGGAAAATGCAACAGATCCTATAGACTATTCCCTTTAAGTTTCCCTTTAAAGAACCCTATTGTACTTTCATTTCCAAAAGTTACTGCCCATTTTCCAGTCCACAACGAAAGCCATGCTCCAGAGATGCCCTCTGAGAATCTCTAAAGCTCTTTGTACAATAATAATGAATAAACTTCAGGAAATTTAATTGTCTTTTGATTTCACATCTTGGCTTGCCCTACAAGATATTTTTATCTCCAAGAAAATGCATTTTACAGTCTACTAAGATTAGTGCTGAAGCACTAGAATTAGTTATTAAGGAATCTTTTATTGTTCCATTCATTTCTTATTCCAATCACTGGGTGGAGATAAACAGTGAAAAATGCTAAACTATGCCAGGCACAGATCTTTATAGAACCCCTCCAAAAAAAAAAACATTTTCATTGAATGGCAGTATAATCATCACAGTTACTTTAGCTGGACAGTTGCTTAATCCATCAGCCTGTGAGGTGCTGACACTGTTGGACGCCTGATTAAAATAAAAAGAATGGGGTAAACATTATCAACTAAGCATATTTTCATGGAAAATGTGACAAATCTTTTGTTGTTTTCACAATACACATTGCCTGGCATTAAGCGCATTCCTACCTTTTAAGAATTAACAGAATCCCATATATTCTGTCTGTCATTTGTCTGCCGTTATTTTGTTTGTTGCTGCTGTCAGACTAACCAGTGTAAAGTAACTGGACTGATCATACTTGTCCACTTTTAACAGAGGAATAACACTGGGGCTCTCACATTCTTGCTGGGAACAGTTTTGCAATCTTGGTGAATTCAAGATGTTTATCTCTAGCAGAACTTATTTAATATCTACCATACTTACTCACAGATACTTCATCATTCTCATCTGGTGTAAATACACCATCTTGTGTCTTTCAAATACAAAACACAGATATTCACTGAATATTTCTGAATCAATAGCAATAATTTCAGCATCTGCATCTAACAACAGTTCCACCCTCATTTTTCTCTTCCAGGAAGCCCAGAATGTGATGCTGTTTCCAGAAGAATCACCTGTTTTGATTCAGCACTGACTGAGGGTTAACTCTTGAGAACTGAAAGACTTGTTTAGAGACTTACTAAATACTCGCATACACAAGTTGCTTAACTATGTCTGGGGTCATGTTATCACACAATTCTCCTCCAGCTCTGTTGGAGAAGATGGTTTGGCCAATTTTCTTATGAACCACAATATGCCAGGACACTATTAGATTCAGACAGTTTGCTGCAGCAGATACCACCTCAGGCCATGCCAGTTACAGGCAACACTGCCAGTTCCTGTAGTGACGACAAAGAACTTCGTGTCCCTCACTGCGAAATCGATACCCTGAGAAATCAATCTATGCACCCACAACTGCAATTACTACCATATGAGAGCATCTTTCCTGACAAACACATGCTCAAGTTCTGACACGTATGTTACAACAGTACAAGCTCCCCTAAAGAGCTTTATAACATCCTTGAAAGAGAGCCTTTAGAGCTAAATTCATGTTCACAATGACCAAGGATGGAAATACACAGGAAACAGTTGTTGTTGCAGAAGTTTCAGGTCTGATCTGGAAACAACCTCAAATAAAGGCTGAATGAGCAGAAAACAATGGAGAGTATTAAATGCAAGCATTTCATTTACATGCACTTATGTGAGTTCAGCATCCCAGAGTACTTGATCTGAACCCGAGATACCATCTTTTTCTTTTTGGCCACATAATTCAAAGAATTTAATTCCAACAGCTGGAGTTTCAGTTATTTAAATTACATTCCAGCAACCTTGCCAACTAGGCAGCAAAACAAAAAATGAAAGGAAAAAAATTACTGGACAGAGCAGCTTTCCTTCTCACTGACACTCTCAGGCATAGCACGTTCAGCTTGTCTGCTACAGGACATGTCTCCATTTCTGGAGACTGGGCCTCAAGACTTGGTTTGATTTTGGCTGCAGTTCATCAAGCAGGCAGGCAGGTGTGCATTTGCTGGTGACCTTGTTACCCTCCTTTCCCCTGCTTCTTCTGAAACAAGGAGAAACCTGGAACTGCATGAAAGAATTTGCTGAAGTATGCCAGCGTGGACCTGAGACACCTAGGGATGAAAATGTCTTGCCTGTAAGTTATAGAAAGTGACAACAATGAAGAACTTGTTCATTATTTCACATTTAGCAGTTCTGTGCCCACTGGCAGGGCAGGACAGGTATGCAGTTAGACTTTAATTCCCACTCGCACACCACTGTGGACAGACTGGCAGGCAAAACCAGGCATGCCATTTATCTATCAGCTGCTGAAATATTTTATACTGTTTTGCATTTCTTCACTCAACACTGCTCTTATTAAGTTATTGTCCCACATGCCAGTGTGCTACATAAGAGAAATACAGTGCTTTTCACAGTGTATGTCCAGTGCTGCATTAAGAGCCTTGGTTGAGCTTCTTGTGAAGGGACTGTACACTCCCCTGATCACCTTTAAAAAACCTCCAAATGCTCTTTCTGGATTTGCTGGATATTACAGTCTTCACCAAAAGACACGTCACCAAATGACAAGCTGAATGACAATGACAAATGACAGAGCAGTGGAAATAAAGCTGGGGCTGCTTTTCCTCTCTTTGCCTCATTTTCAGATAGCACTGGCAACAGAGATGTCTGCTGCCTTCACCAGAATAAGGATCACCTGCTTTGCAATTCCTCGATTCATAGAGCAACAGCCACAACCCAGCCTCATAGAGGAGGCAAAAGGAGTGACTCAAGTGCATGGTGTCACTTGAATCAGTCAACACAGTGGCTATTACTCCTATTACTTTATGTAAATGCCACATGACCTTCCCCCAGACTCTTAACAAACAACATATGAGTACTTCTGATTTTAAATCTTCCGGTGCTCATGTTCTGTAAAAACTTAATGCTATTCTCTCCAATTTTTCATGAAAGAAGAGATTCTGTTATTTACACAGTCTTTGAACTTGTGAGGTGAAGTGGCTTGAGAATATCCAGACTGCGCTGTTATCGCATTTTCCATGGCTGGATTTCCCCAGACTTTTGAAAGACTTTCCAACCCTTCTTGAACCACAACCACTGGTAAACCACAGCAGTATTCATGTTATGTATCTCAATGGAGCTTTGTTGAAACTGGAGAGAGAAGCTGCTATATCTGCGCTTGCACAATTGCTGTAAGAGGCACAACATGCTTCCCTGTGCCAGGGCTGAGCTAGCAGTAGTCCTTCTGGGAACTTGAATTGGGCACCAACCATAACAGCCCTCTAACCTAGGACCTGCAAGGCAAATATTATTAACACAAGGAACTCCCTCCTTTTTAGCCTCCCTCTTCCCTTATGCAGTAAACTCTCATTTCCAGTTGAGTGTTAAGTATATAAAGGGAGTAATTACTAAAACCGTCAATGGCAATATGCCTCACACAACAGGCTTTGTTCTGCTTGCTTGACCATGTTTATCTGATATTTGCTTTAGCTCATTTCTATTATCCTGTGATTTCTGATATTTCAAGGCATGTCAGTATGAGATTTCATGGCAGCAGTGGGCTACAGTGAGTTGCTGAGAGATTACTGGGCTTGCTATTCACCCGGTAGTATGGTTGTTTCAGGCAACTGCAAACATAGGTGTTGCATTCAGTATGGGAAGAGTGGATGCCTCAGATTCCGAGGTGTGTTAGAAACAGAGAACCAAGCAGTTTCCTGATCATCACAGTCTTTTTTCATGCACGTAACACTTGTGCCCTGGTCTTCCCATTAGTGAAACTGTATATTAGCGTGCAAGCATCTTCAAAGAAATTTGAGGGTTTTTTTAATGACTGAGGGCACTACACGGGTAAAAGATAAACTGAGATTTCACGGTGTGGCAGGGAGTCATGATAGAGGGAAGCCCAGAGCAAAGCACACTGCTGGCTGTGGTTGTCTAATGAACTACAAGAGCAGACTGCGTGACGGTGCTTGCTCCCTTCTGGCACACGACAAGGAGCACATATGCTGCACCTTCTTAGTCTTCTCCCCCTCTCTTGAGCATCTATTCTCATTAGGAAATGAGAGAAACATCTCTCTTATCCATTGCAACCTCTACTGAAACCAGATATTAAGGGTTATTTCACTATTAAACATACAAACGCCTCATAAGACTTTGAAACACTAGCCCTTCCAAGATGCTAAAAGTTTACTTGCATTCCTTCTGTATTGCCTGGAGTCAGACAGTGGACCTTAGAGCTTTCAAAATCCCTTTCAAATTGCGGTTTCATTCTGGCTCTCCTCCCATCAAGAGAAAATACAAATAAAATAAGTCTGGAAAGTCCCCTCCACAGCTCTGATCAAACTGATACTGAGCATCCATCATAGTACATCAGTTTGGTGCATTTGTTACTTCTTCCTTACCCTGTAACAGACATGTCAATACAAGTTTCTACCAAAGGGAAAAAATGTATTTCCATTAATCCTTTGTCAGGAGTTTTGCAGTTTATTGTTATCTTTCTTGTGACTGGCACAAAATGAGTGCAATAATCTTGTGCTACGCTAAGAGAGAACAGCATGAACCTCGCTGCTTTCTGCGCTTATACTCCCTGTCAGAGTTCCAAGGAGTCTCCGGCTTCCTCCCACAAGCAGTGCAAGGCGCAGACGATAAGCCTCACATTTAATGCTTACAAAATACCGCAAAATACTCGGCTAAACCCCGACCTCTTCCCGCCGGAGAGATGCCCGCTCTCCAGCGAGCCCGTGCAGTGCCGACCCATTCATCCCCCAGAAGCTCGCTGCTTTACCCCCGAAGCGTCCCGCCGCTCCCCGCGGACCATGGACCACGCGCTAAAGCCACAAAAGACCACCTGGGTGACCCCTCTAAGGCATTTCCATGTGCCCGACGGGACAAGCAGCACATGCATCCCCGGGAGCAGCCGCAGCACCGCCGACACCGCGGGCATCGGGGCCGGAGGGGAAGCGGCGGGGGCGGTGTGGCGGTGCCTGTTTCCACAAGGTGCCGGAGCACCTGAGGGCAGATGCGCGGGCAAAACGGCCCCTGCCCGCTTCCATCCTGCCCAGCGCTTCCCTGCGTGGGCTCCTGCCGATCCACGTTTCCCTTCTATGCCCGTGGCACACTCCCAGCCAGGAGGAAACGAGATCACGAACCCCGGGGTAACGTCAGCCCACCCCCAAAAAGACACACACACGCACACACACGCACACACACATACAGCTGGCGTGGGACGAGGAGCAGGTGTCACGGGAAGGGGGTCCCGGCGCCGCGGGCCGCCCGGTTACCTGGATGGCGCGTCCCAGCGGGGCGGCGGCCGGTCCCCCCACCAGTTTGCAGAACAGCTCCGGCCGCCCGCCGCCGCCCGGCCCCTCCCCGCAGGTGGCCGTGGCCCAGATGTTGGCCGCCGCCGCCAGGTTGAAGTAGGGCGGGTGGAGGCTGAGCCCCGTCCCGCGGGAGGCGTCGGGCGCCGGCTGCGCGGAGCAGAGGGCGAGGAGCGGCGGGAGGAGCGCCCGAAGGAGCGGGGAGCCCGGCGCCGCGGCCATCCTGCGCCGGGCTCTGCCCTCGCCGCCCCCGGGNCGAGGGGCTGCCCGCGCTCTGCCCGCACCTCCCTCACGCCCTGCCGGCGCTGCAAGGGCTGGGGCGGGACGAGACGCAGCCCCGGTGCGGGGCGGGCCGCGTCCCCCGGGCCGTGCGGGTGTGATGGATGGGGCGGGACGGGACGGGGGAAGGGTCTCCGCGCCGGCGGGGCTGCCCCAGGTGTGTGCCCAAGCGCCCGGCTCCGCGGGCGTGCCGAGAGGTGCCACCCCCGGGCTCAGCTAGAGCTCCCTGATCCTCCTCTTCATCGGTAAGTGTACGGGTTAGTATTTTAGACCGCGAAGAAATGTCAGAGCATCCCACCCTCATAATTTGTCCGCAACACAATAAATTGTGGATGCCCCGTTCCTGGAAGTGTTCAAAGCCAGGTTGGATGAGGCTCTGAGGTGGGAAGTGTCCCTGCCCAGGGCACGGATGTTTGGACTATATGATCTTTAAGGTCCTTTCAGATCCAAATCATTCTATGCTTCTCTGATAACCACTGACCTGTCATGTGAGATAGCGGGAGTAAAGTTAGGGTTTTCCAGCCTTCTCCTTAAGCAGAGATATCCCTACTCAAGTTATACCCTGTGTCTCTTGGCAGGCCCTTAGGAAGACACCTTGCATGACTGCTGCAGGAATCGCAGCTCCTCTTGCCATTCTCATTGCTCTGAAGCTGCTGGAAAGCGTGCAGCCTGGACCACCCGGCTGCAATGCACAGCCAGTGCTCCCAGCTCCTTGTGAAATGGGTGTTCCTGCTCCTCCAGGGCAGACAATAAGTCTCCTGTCTTTTTGAAGCTATTTGGCGCAGGCTTTGGATAACACAGGAGCTGGAGGGGAGCTTGGAAAGGGAGAAGGAATCCTGAGAACCACGTCCTCTGTTTCAAGATTTACACTGCTTAATGGCATTGCTGTTCTAAGTTTGATACCTCTTCACATTCCCAACCCCATACATACTCACATATCCAGTGTTCAGTTCTCTTAATAAAATTTGCAGGATTTAGACAAAAGATACTGTTAGATTCACATACTTAAAATATTTCAATAGTGATTCAAGTGAATTGCAAAGTATTTCATAACTTTATGAAAGCTTTGCTACATGCTACATTGCCTACAGCAGTAGGGAGATCACTGGAATACTGTTTCAGGAAGCACCAGCCACAAGCTATTGATTTTGCCTCCCGGAAAATATCACCACCCTTGTTTGTTTACCACTATGGCTTTAGCACACGATAGAGACATATCTGTGGGAGGCAGTTTTTGTGTCCTCCATATAAGAGCTGGCTTCCATAAATGTAGCATGCTGTCAATTCAAATATGTCAGGTTTCAGGATAGCCACTAGTCTTTTCAAACTATTTCTTGAAAACTGGTTACATTCTAAGTATATCCTGGAATATATCAGTTTTTACAAATGGAGATCTGATATAAATCCACGACAAGTAAGCTTTTACAAAGGCCTGCACAGGTTTTTGGGTAGTTCAGGTAAGGAATCCAGCTTCAGGAGAGACTTTGCAATCTCACTTTATAGAGAAGGTTCTTGTGAGCTGTTTGGTAAATTGCACAGCACAAAAAGCAGTCCTTGCTCACAAGAAATGTCCATTTTCAAGCAGGAAGTGTTGGTGAATTTATTGGGAAGTATCACATGAGAAAACACAACTTACATGAGCAAGAACCTAATAGTTTAGTAAAATAGTGACATGTTCTTGGATCTGGTTTCCTAGAAGTTAAAAACAGGGATGAAACTTTGTAAACATCCACAAAATTAACCTATCTGATAGAATAAGAGAGGAAAAAAATCTTTCTATTCCTTCCCTCATGAAATTATATGCACTTTCCTTAATGTATAAGCACATTTAAAAAGATTTTATTTGCCTTCTAGGTGATTTTTCTGTCCTTTTGTAAAAAACACGTCAAACAAACTTTCTTAAATTTGGTGTGTTTTCTAGAAATGGAGATCAAAGTGCCACCTTTAAGATTTTCTTGAAAAATCCCCAGAGATCTAGAGATACCTAAATATGTGGTCAGATATTATGAAAAATGCTATGATGACTTTTGCCTCCGACTTGAGACAGCTGGGAAAAATTATGTTCAGTGGCATTCCCAACATGGGAGCTAAATAACTTTTTTCCTATAAAAAGTGACCAAAGATTTTACGCAGTGAACCTGGAGCTATGTAAAGCCAGAGTGAATTACATATGTGAGGAAGCAGACAGAAGCAGGAATGTGGATGTTTACATGGAGAGGATAATCACAGTGTGGCCTGTCACTAGCAGATGGAAAACTGAAAATTTTCAGTGCTATCCTGGTCTGGTAGCAGTGTGCAGGCTGTGGCTATAAGCATACACAGTCATGAGTCTATTCTGCTTTTGCAGGACTTCAGGACCAAAGGAAGGAAAAACAGAGTAAGAATAGAGGAGTGAGAGACATTTTTTGTTGAATGCAACTCTGCAAATTTCTAAATTTTTTTAAAAAAATCTATTTTAAGCCACATCCAAAGCCAGTAGAAATCCACAGAAAAGCACTTACTGATTTCACTGAGTTCTGGCTCACCCTGCCTAATGCAGAACTTCATCCTGTAAAAAGGTTACTATCAATAATTCATGAGGCGATACTTTATCTTCTCCTCATGTCATCTTTTGTTGTAATTACAGGTTCTAGAAACACAGGTAAGAATTTATTAGCTGGCAGCTCTCAGCAAAAAACTGCCTCTGCAGAAAACACTCTTCTTTAGCTATGTGCCCTTTTTTCTTCACAGTAAAGCCTTTCCTCCTGTTTCCTTCAGCCTTTATAAGGTTTACTTTCCTCGTTTCTCCCTGTCTTCAAGGAACTTTGTTAGTTGGGTGATGTAGAGCACTTAACTGAATAAATACAGGAAATTAAAAATGTTTCTGTGTCTGTAATATTTTATCATAAACACATTTTGCTACATTGGTAGGCATCTACAGTACTGTAAGTATAGGTCACCCTTCCTATTCTAAAATATGTTCACTTAAAATTTCAAGTCAAGAATGTTTATTCAAAATTAGCTGTGCTGATACCACTTCTCATTTCATTCTTTTGGTGATCGTGCATTATAGCACATCTCATCTCATACTGCTGTTGCACATATATTATGTTATAACCCTGCAGTGAAAAATGAGATCATCAATAGATAGTCTCAGTGAGTAATATTTTTTATTCCTCAATGAGTAACTAATGGTACTATTTAGCTCCTACTTTACCATCCTACACTGCCACACCAGATGATATGAAAATTTGCTCTTTTTTGAGATAATAATGAGTCAATATGCTAACAGGTAGCTAGAAAGTCTCTCAGATTAGATAGTCCCAAGTCTCTGCTCTATGGTCATTAAAGAATAAATTGTGCATCTTGTTCCTCCAAGTCTATACATAAACTTTCACTAGTTTTAATTTATTTTTTTTTGCAGTACAACTAGACTAAAATAAGGTTACTTGCAGACACCCTGGCTTAACAGTAAAATGGATCAGTGTACAGTAATGTACCTGCAAGACCTATGTCTTCACTGAATGTCATTAAGTAAGATACATTCTTTTAAGATCATTTGAGTCTCTGCTCTTCTGATAAAAGAAGCATTTTCAAATTGAAGAAATTTCTTGTATCACAGTATTTCAGGACCTTACCATGTCTCTTTGAAAAAAGTAAGTTATCCTTTTTGTAACTGGGATAAAGGCACACAAAACCTATGGCCAAGGTCTAAAATGCAGTTCTGTCGGCAGAAAGAGTTTAGATGCCTACAGTACTGCATGTAATTTCAAACTCAGTTATTCAGAACTGCACTTTTGTCTTGTCCTTTGGTTTGATTTCTTTTTTTTCTTGTTTCTTTTACCTGTTTCTTTGTGGATGTTCTTGTTAGGATGACGCCATCCTTCTTCATAGACCATCTTTTTCTGAATGTGCTTGTACTGTGCCTGCTAGATCTTGTTATCCATCCAATTGGAGGCTCTCTTATGGTCTGTCCTATCATCTCAGATGATTCAGGTATCTCAGCTGATGCTCTTTCACCTTTTTCACAATTAGTTGACTGCATAATGTTGCTGTACCATGCAACTGTGCTAGTTGCACAGTAGTTTAGCAGCTACCATTTACTTAGCATCCTTCTGTAGCCTAATACAAGGTTTGTCTTTTCTTTGGCCAGCCAGCAATCTCATGTATTAAGATTTCCTGTACATTCTACTTCCTAAGTTTACTTCACATATAACAGAAAATCACTATGAATACTCTTAGTTTCTAAGGGCTCTTAAGGTAAATGCAACATCTGAAGAGAATTCTCATCATAGCTCTTTTTATATCTTTTGGTCTTCCTTGAAATGTCCTGGCTACAAACAACCCACTAGTGAGCACCCATGGCTTGATGGGATTGTGGACAAAAAAACTTAAAATTGTCTGTGTGCTGATGTGAGACTTAGATTTGGTGTTTCAAACTCTTTCACAGTAGAGGAGTGCTAAGCCAAAAGGGGAGGGAAGGTGAATGTTTGGTACTGTACACTTTCTCCATCCATGACAAGGCAAATTCCACTTCCAAGGCAAAACTATGAGCTCTCATCAGCAGCCAGTGTGTAGAACTCATGCTTGTCCCTCCCAGTTTTGATCTTTGTACATTTAGACACTGAGTATCCTGGAGCTAGGCCATTCAGTTCCAAAGAATAAGCCAAGAGGAACACTCTGGGATATGTAGCTAAAGATATAGCTACACCTTTATAGATTCCCTAAGCAAACTACACTTGACCATACCTCATGTTAACTACAGAGGCTGATATATCTTTTTTTTTTTAACTTGAAGAAACTTTCTAATGGACAAAATAAAAATCCATCCACTTTATTGTTTTGCTTCTTAATGGATTTCCTTTTTATTCTTGGCTTCCTGTACTTTTCATAGAGTTGCTCATGGACTTAAAGTTCAAAAAGAAGAAAACAAGTCGTGGTCATATAATGCCTAATTCTTTGTGAAGAAGCACATGCTTCCTTTGGTCAGTATCCAACGACTTGTCAGTCAAATATCTGGGGAAAAATGTCTACACTTGTATTTTTCATATCCTGTTTTTTATTTGCTGACATCGGTGCTATTATTGCTGCTTTGGCCATCACAATGAGGGAAAACAGCTCTGCACAGATTCTCTGCCACAGTATGCCAAGCAGCTTCTCATGGAAACCACTTCTTTGTAAACTGCTTTTCTTAACAGGCTTCTTAACCACCAGTTGAATTACTTTGGCATCTGAATTTCATAGTTTTCTTGGCAAGAATTTTCTGATCGCTATTAGTAAGGCAGTATTTTTTCTGGGGTCTGTTTCCAGAAATTTTTTTATACTCTTAGGTAGTGTTGCTGTCACAAACTGCCTCAGGTTTACTTCAATCTCAGCTCTAGCCTGACCATAGTCTCATGAAGTTCCTGAGTTTTAAAAGAGCCTTATGTTTAAATAAGACAGGAAGACAGACTTTTCAGGAGTATAAACTGAGGACACTCCAGTGCTGTATCAGTTTATTCCAGCTGAGGATCAAGCAACAAATATAACTAAAAACTCAAACAGATGCAGTGTGAGAACACTACGATTTACTTACTTTTATTTTTGTAACTTGGAAAATATAATAAATTTAAAACAAATCCATTGTGAAAGAGCAGATTTAGTGGAGAATACTTTCATAATACATATATTTTAAGCACAATTACAAATTTCCATAACTCAGACATAATACACTACAAAAATTCTCTATGACAGAAAATTTATAATTATAAAAGTTATAGCTTTTATAAATCACTGTTTTGGGTTTTTCTTGGTAGTAATAGTTGGTTTCAGACATGATAATCATCAAGTCCTTCATTAGGAGATGTAATAAAGACAACTTCTTAGTGCTGCCGTGGTATTATTTTGTCATTTGGGTATTTTATCCTATCGTTGTGTACAGTTGTTCTTTAGCCAAGTCCTTTCTTTTCAATTAGTGGACTGATTTTCTGACCAACAGAGCATAAGACAGAAAAATTGAAGAGACTGTAGTCAGTAGTCAGTAACTTGAATAAATTTTGTATCTGGCAATGTAAGTAGTTTCCCTCTCACATATGTAAACTTGACTCCTATCAAACTTCCTTACACCCGTCATCCTTGCTCTCAGTCCAAGGCCCTCAGTCTCCTCCTTCGAGGATCTCCACTCAGAGGATGAAACCAATCTACCAGATCTGTTTCACTGAGCAGGGTAGGCTCTAAACTCCCACAGAGCCATTTCAGAGTGTCTGGACCCAGAAAGTTATGCTCCACAATGGCTTCTGTTGTCCTTGGACAAGGATTTTGGAATAGAGAAGAAATAACCAAACCCTTATGGTTCTGCTGTTGAATGTCTCATGTGAATGAGACAGCAAGAATCTTAACGCTTCCACACTGAATACAGAGCAGTTTTGTGGTTCCTGTGCAGTGCTAATGAATTGTGTTCCCCTTTAGCATATCTGTTTACTTAGGCCTAGGAGGATAACTAGAGTTTGGTCCAATTTCTTACACTGAGTTTTTTTCTATCTTAGTAAACATACACAAAACTCCCACTTACAAGAATAGAAATCAATTATATTCTGTGGGGGAAAAAAATGGCAAATCCCAGATAATCTGCTGATTTTCCTACCTATAGTAGCATATGGAATGTATAATTCATTTTTCTTGCACTCTTACAATATGACTGTTTTCAGATCCACAACACCTCCACAGTAAAGTTTTATACAACAATACACAAACAATGCCTGGGAAAAATGGCTGTGATATTATTTCATTTGAAAATGTCTTTACGTTTAGGTAACTTCACTGCCCATCAAGTTAAGATTCTTCATGGACTCAGACAGTCAATTTCATTATCTGCACTAGTATCTGCCAGCAGTTCCATGCATGCCAGTCATGGAACTAGAAAGCTTGCAAACCCAGAGCACCTGAATGGAGGCTCAGAGGCTTCTCTCTGTTTGAGCAGATGGAAAATAGGTAAACAGTTCACTCCAGACTGAGTCATAAAATCAGCATATACAGAGGATAATCTGGGAAAACAAAAGGAAATGATAGATGAAGAAAACATACAGTCACAACCTGTACACACTGTCTTAAAGCAATGTAACTTGGAGAGCAAAAATTCCAAGACTGTGAGGAGAAGGATAAAAAAGAATTTGCGTGTGTTCTACCTGTACAGAGATGCTAACACAGAGATAGTAAGCTGAGCTGTTTGAAGGTTGAAAGGCATTTGCGCTTGGGTGAAGATGACATACTGGTGCTTATTCTGGACTAGAAATTGATGTAACATGGTAGTTGTAGTCCTTTCATTGGCTTCCTTCACCTGTGACTTGATATTTGTAGCAAAAAGCATTAATTTGCTGTGAAAAATGGAAAAGAGGACAGAAAAGAGCAAAGTAGCAGAAACGCTCAAAGGATGATTTGTAGAAATTGCTCTCTACTACATTTCCAGTTCAGTGGTAACTTCTCTCTGATTCTCAGGTCAATAGCCCAGGCATCAGTTCGAAGGTTCACATGAAGGAAGTTCATAACAGTCTCATGGTCCCTAGTAGCTCCATGTCCTTACATCAGCTTATACCAGTAAAGCTGAGATGAAATTGGACATCATAGGACATCTCAGCAGAAGGGCCATTGAGGGAAAAGAAAGATTCATGGGAAGAGCTCTCTAGAAGGATAAAAGCATACAATTATGAACATATTGGGTAAACTATTTCTGTTCTTAGATAAACTTTTCCATTTTTAGGTCCATTTTTGTGAGTTCTTCATTCTATTTTTAAAAGGTTTATGGGACTCATAAATACTTGGTACAGTTTTCCTGATAAGTCTGCAAGATGTGTTTTCAAAGTAGCTTTTACTGTATCTCTTACTATCATTATTAACTCAAAGTACTTTCTTTATACGCTAGTTTTTGTAAAATAGACCTGTATTTTTTTAATATTATGGAAATAAGAAACAGCTGGTGATGCTACAGTTTAGCAAGGGAAAGACTAATGGAAAGAATAGACCAGATGGAAAATCAATTTCTTTGTAGACTGCTTTATATAAGTTATTGCTGATGACTTAAATGCATTTTCTTAAACATAAAAAATTTAAATTAACAGTCAAAAAAATTACAATATTTACATGAAAAGTGCAATATACAACTTGAATACTATAACATTCCTAGTAACTGCAAAATTGACAGTAAATCTATTAACTTCCTTTTCCCTGGGTTTTGCAATATTGCATCTTCAAATTAAATTAGGTTCTATAACAAAGAAATCAACAAAACTAGGTCAAATTCCTTAAAGAACCACAGATAAATGCTTCCCAAATCCTGAAATCAGTCTCATAAAAGAGGGTGCAAATGTACTGGAAAGACATGACAGCATGAATTAACCTGATGCAAACGTATGAATTAATCCTCAGAGTTGTCACCATATGGTAGGATTTAGTGATGTCAGTGTCTCAAGTATCAGATCTTCATGAAGTTCTGTTATTGAAATCTTCATCCATGTTGTGCTACCGAGAATAACATTTTGGCTTGAAATGAGTAGCATCTTTTTTGTTTCATAAGTAGATGAAGTCAGGGGATTGCATATCATAACATACCACCTCAGCAGCAATGTGCATTTTCACAATGAAAATTGATGGATATGTACTGATGCTCTCCTGATTTAAAAATCCTGTACATACATGTGAATGCTGGAAGTAAAATACCAGTTTGCCAAAGGACATCAAAAGTTGCAACCAAGAAGCAGTTAAGGATTCCTTTTGGTCAGTGGTACAGCATGCTGGATTATGAATGATTAATAATCCCAGGCAGGGGATGGGCATGCTCAGGCACTCCAGGGTGCAACACTCTTACTGGACAGGTACAAACTGATGAGACAAACTGTTCTCGGTAGATACAGCATGCTTGGAAAGTATTACATTTATTATGTATCCTATGTACCATGGATTTGCCTATGCACAGTGCACCCTGAAAAGGTCAGGGTCACTATGCCCCTGTAGAGGGTCGACAGAGCACACATACATGAAGCCTACAGTAAATTGCAGTGGAAAGGCTTACGATTTCCAGATGGTTTGTGGCCCATTTATAGGTGCTGCAGGACATCTGACAAACACTGACACTTCCTAAATTCTCACCGAGTGTGACAACACACAGAGGGCGAGGGGAAGGAGATGTGGCACAAGGCTTTGGATACTTTTCAGGAGGGAAGGCAGGCCAGCGTGACTACAAGACATCTTATTATCAGGGTTTTTTCCACATCAAAGACCATATTGCAGTGTAGAGATATCCAAGCTAGCTATGGTAGTAGTTGCACAACATGGGCTGTCTACATCTGCAAGTAGTGCAGTTTAATATGAGTGAATCTGTAGAGCAAACCATTGGTGCTGAACACCTGAAATCTACATTGCACCTATTTCATGTTGGGTTTGTATGTTTGTTTTAATTCAGGTTAGCTCTCTTTCGATCTCAGGACACGAATGCTTGTTTGTAGTTGCAGTCCACTGAGTCTGTCCTGTGGAAATTCTTTGAGATTAGCTCAAAATTGATCCAATTTGCATAGTACAAGATCCCTCTACAGTAAGAAAACAGCACAATAAAGAGAGGCAATCAGGAGACTCACTTCTGCTGTGTACTTCTCATCCAGATTAGAACGTTAATGTGGATGTCCTCAGAGAAGTCAGCATGACTTGATTTAGCAAGCCAAGCAGTTGGATTTGTTGGTCTATGCAGACATCCATGCTGTCACAGCAGAACTGCTGGTGCCGTCTGAGCTTGCCAGCTCAGTTCACTCCACAGCACAGTGCAGGCTGTAGCCAAAATCCAGAGTGATTTTAGCAATGTGGAGAGTCCAAAGATTGGGAAAAAGAAGAAAGTTTAGAGCTGATGTGTGAAAACCTTAGGCTGATGGTTTCAAAAGTAGTCTTTTATCTGGTGTCAGCATTTTGAGTTGTAAGGCAAGATAATGTAAGAAAGCCTAAGTGAAAAGCCATTTTTGAATATTTCGGCACAAAAGACTTGCCCAAGCCCACAAAGGAGGTCATAGGCAGAAACATATGACAGTTGTCTAAGAGGCAGCGGTCCAGGATTTTGAAATTATGCAGAGAGAACTAGAGTAGTAAAGAGGATTTATACCTTTAGTGAATCAGAAATAGATTTTGCTGCTCACAGTAGCCAGACGTGTTACTACTGTTGTTGTCTAGGTAAACCCGGGCTTCAAAATTTGTAACTGAAACTGCTGAAGATTGCTTCCTTTTACATTTTAAATTGCACACAGAATTACACACAGAAATAACAAGTTGGAAAACTTTTTACCTAACTTAACAACCTATCGAACACCAATCCATCATCTAAACCACTAAGTTCATCATCCAACCTATCCTTAAACACATCCAGGGACGGTGCTTCCAGCACCTCCCTGGGAAGCCCATTCCAGTGCCTTTTCTTTTAAATATTTGTATAAAGTAGCTTGCTTCTGGAAAAACTTATAAGCTAATTTACATTTTTTTAAGTATTTAAATAACTAAATGGTAATGGAAGCAAATGTCTGAGGAAAGAAGACAACGTAGATACAGCTGAGATCAATAACATTATACCAAGACCTTCATCATTTGCTGAGCTTCTGAAAACAAATTTCAGTCAGAGAATAAATGTCACAGGTCTCATTAATGATCTTTAAACAGGTGATATCGAAAGCAAATTCATTGACACTATTGACATAAGGCCATATGGGAAATGAGAAAAGCCGGTGCAGAAACGTATCTGTCAATGCTACTCAGTATCTCCTGAGTTACGCAGATGGAGAGTTGTGACACACCCTGCAGTAAAGAGCTCTGGAGTCTAAAAGACGGCAGCCAAATTTAGCAACAGATTCTTGACATGGGGCAGAATCCCTTGTCAGAGTTTGCTGAAGTTTCAAAACACACACTGATCATCTTCTCTGCTGAAATATCTGTTTCCATACACAGCAAGCAAAATTACATTGCTCTTCACTCATATTTCTAAATGAGTATTTGTTTGTTGATTGCTACTTTTAAAGCAAATAGAAAGAAATTAATGGTGTCTTTGCATAAAAACTTGTAGATGTTTGGATCAAGAGCTCCAAATTGATGTTTTGGCTAACCTAAAATTTGTGCTAATTCTTTTAATCCTCCATGTATAGATGTACCTAAACTGTTCTGGCTTACGTGAGGTTTGTCTGTGACTTACACAGAATGGTTGGATGAGCTTTTAAAGGCAATCATTTGATTTGGTCCTGCAATTTATCTTAGGGAGCCTTCAGATTTGTATAAAACAGTATGGTTCAGGATATTTTAAATAATCACTGTGATGAAATACTAAGTGATAGGAATACAGCCTGCTGCCTGGCCAAATTCTGCCAAAGAGGTAACAAAAGCCAACCAGTTCAAGTGTCTCGCAATCTTACATATTCTGACAAGAATCAAAAATAAAGACGATGTGAGTAGCATCACCACATAGCCCTAATATATAGTATACCCACGGCTAGTTACAGGAACTGTGTTTGCAAGGTCTCAGGGCTGAGACTTGTCAGGTTTGCTCTCTTTAAACTTTTCTTGACCTCCCTCAACTTTGGCTCAACGTGGCTTAGCTCTAATAGCAGTTTTTGGAATTGAAATTAGAACTAGTTTGGTTGTAGTGTGAAGCTGCAGACCAGCGAAGAAAGAGTCAGATGTAAAAGCATGTTAGCAAACATATAAAATGATGTGCAGATCTAGAGGGAAGAAGAAGAAGCTATTGACATGAACATCATATTCCCTGCAGTGACCAATTCCAGATGCTGACAGCTAACCATTACATACCAAGGCGCCACTACCAGAATGAAACCAGCAACTTTGGGGCCTAGCAGAGCAGGGGAAAGGTGAGGATAATATCATGAAAAGGAGTAAAAACTAGAAAGTATGTATAAGTTTTAACTGTAGTATTATTAATATTACAATTTTTATGTATAGACTTTTTTCCAGCAATAATTATATCTGCTCTAGTAATGGTTCTTGTATCAAACTGTTAAGATTCACTTATGCTAATTATAAATTCTTGGTTTTCTGTATACGAGGTGTGTTTCCTCTTTGCCCATAAACAAGATTTTGAGTGTAACAATAGACAGAGATCTGCATCCAAAAACATAGTTTCTAAATGCTGTCTGGGATAAACTTTCAAAGAGTCACCAAAAAAAGAACATACCTTATATATGCATTTCCGTATTCAACAATTCTGACAAGTTATTGCACCTGAATATAAAACAGGAAAAAATCACAGGAGATCATGTGCAACTGAAAATAGGTGCAGTTTCAGATTTTGTGGGGAAATTAAGAAAGGCACTTTAAATTTTTTTCTTTGACATCCAAAGTGCAAACACAAAAAACCCTCTACTGCTTTAGTCTCCTTTTTTGTTGTTCATCCAAAGAATTCTTTGGTTTTTCTTTGTCAGAAAATTTAAATATTTTGGCTGATGAATGTGAAAAATTTGGCATGTTATTCACAATAGATAGAATAAACACGGGGATTTTCCAAGGGTGAAGTAGGGAGTGGGTACAGATCAGTAATATTTTCCTCTGTCAGTTGGCAAGCAACTCTGTGCACAATTGCATAAGAGCAAGGATGACTCTTAACTATTCAATCTACTGAGTTTATTCAGTATTTTTAAGAAGAAATCAGAATGATCACCCATGTTTGCACAGTGTTCTTAGTAATTAAGGTGAGGTTCACACCAGGCCATGCATTCTGAGATGAGCTTGTATTATTAGCAGCTTTCATCTGCTTTCCTACTGTTTGTTTTACTGTATGCACAGATGAATATTGCCTCAGGAAAAAGATCTGCAGAAAATCCTCCACTTGCAGATTTGTAGAATAAACGATTTGGATCTCAGCACAAGTATTTTCTCTCAATGCACGCGCATAATTTTCCCGTGAATGGGATTTATGTGTGCACATCAAAAGAGGAAAATCCCTGAGGGCTCAGTTTAAACCAACAAAAGCAAAGAAATTCATGAATCTCCCACCAGAGCATGCCCTGCTTTGCCTACTTTATATATCACGCAGACTTTGAATGAAATCTGTGGCAGCCAGGCAAAACAGGACATGCATTGGCTCTATGGTTGTTCATTTTTAAAGGCTTAAAATTAAGCTCTTAAGAACTCACTGGCTTTCTAATGAGAGCACATCACCCATGGGAGATAGTGTTGGTGATAGCTGGATGTTGGATAGTATGCAGGGTGAAGGAACCCTCACCCCAACGTGCTTGTTTGGCAGCAGCGTGGGTGTACTCACAACAAAGCATCTTAACAGGCTTTTCCCAGATATGAAGGGAAAAGGTTGTGAAATACAAAGGAGGTGATGTGGAGGTGGCATTAGCTGTATGAGGAGGCTGGGGCTGGCGTGAGGGTGCCTGGGTTTTGGAACATTTCAGTGCTATTCCTGAGCCACAGAGGCCTGATCTATGGGTCTGAACCTATAGAGGCTGAACAGCGTGGGTCCCCCACTGAAAGGGCTTGCTTCTCAGGATGGTGCTGTTGGAGCAGGGGGACAATAATATTGATATTGATGTTGCTGTTAATATTATTATTAATAATACTACCATCACCAATAGCAGAATATAATTCTATGTAACTATATGAAATTATATGCTAAAAATTAATTATATTCCACTATTTTCTAATTTTATATTCTAAATAACAATCCCAAATACTCCTCTCCCGCACAAAAAAAACCAACAAACAAATAACCTTTAAAGGGGAGTCATACTCAGAACCTCAGGAGCGCGAAGTGATGCGGAGGGAGGCGCCGGCCCCGCCCCAGCCCCGGGCGCGGAGCGGAGCGGCCGGAGCGGAGCGGGGCGGGGGCGGAGCGCGGAGATGTGCAGGATGTCGTTCAAGGTGAGCCGGGCGCAGGGGAGAGGGGCGGGGGAATGCGCCTTTGGGTTCCCGCTTTGCGCTTGCCGTGCCGGCAGCCCGTGAAGTGCTCCTTCATATTCAAGGATTTGGGGGTTGATTTGGTTTGGGGGGGTTTTATGGTTTTATTCTTTTAGGAAACAAGAGGGTGGTTTAGAGCGGAAGGAAAGAAAACAGCAGCGTTCTTCCCGGGCTGTGGGGTGGCCCCGGAGTGCTGCGGTGGCAGCTGATGGAGCGGACGCTTTCCACAGCTGACAGCTCCGAAAGGGTGCGTGGCTCGTGTTACATAAACTGCGAGCCTCCGTGAAGCGTAAAGCTGGCTCTGGGGTGGCCGGGCTCCGTGCTGTGGGTTTTGGTGCAGTAGGAAGCCTCTTCACTTTTCCAGCCACCTCCGCTGATGTTGGTTGTGTAATAGGAGAGACATCCTCTACCCGTGCTCTTCCATTCAGGCTGTGGTGGCCACTGAAGCCGGCCTGGTTTGTTCCCTTTGCTGGCTGTGATTCCTGTCACTTTTTGTACTTCTTCCATCCCAACCCATGCAACAGCAGTCATTTCAGAAGATTGCCTGAAATAAGTTTTTTAATATGAGGACAGGATTAATAAAATCGTTTGGCAAAGAGAGAAGCCAGCAGCGATTTACTAATGATGTTAACGGATAATATTTATAATGGATATGTACATCTTCTCCCTAGATAAGCACTTTCTGGATGCTGTGCTTGCCCTTCTCTTATTGATCAGCAGCTCTGTGCCAGTCCTTTGCCATATTATTTCTGTTGCACTACTTTATTTTTTTAATTACCTTATCCCTTGCACTCGCCTCTTACTTTTGTCAAGTTATCTCCCCCCCGAAGTGCCAGTGCTTCAGTGGCACCGTGTCAGTTCAATAGTGGTGCAGCAGGTGTTTTCCACCTGCAGCCGCTGCCCTGATGTGGCAGGCAGCAAAGTACCTTTCCTCACAGTGCAGCTCAGCCTCACGCTTGGTGGTGAAATCAGAGTCATGCAATGGTTTGGGTTGGAAGGGACCTTAAAGATGGTTTAGTTCCAACCCTCCTGCCATTAGCTGGGGCACCTCCCACGAGACCAGGTTTCTTGAAGCCCCATCCAGCCTGGCTTAGGACACTTCTTTGGATGAGGCGTACACAGCTTCTCTGGGCACGCTATTCCGGTGCCTCATCACCCACACAGTAAAGATTTTTTTCCTTATATCTGATCTAAACCTGACCTCTTTCAGTTTAAAGCCATTCCCCCTGCTCTATCACATGCCCCTGTAAAACTTTTGACAGCCCTGGATCTGAACATCGTACTTGAGGTGTGGTCTCACTAGAGCAGAGTAGAGGGAGAGAATCACTTTGCTCAACCCACTGGCCAAGCTTCCTTTGTTGTAACCCAGGATACACTTGTTTTTCTGGGCGGCAGCCTTGTGGTCATCCCCTTTTTGCTCCTGCATTGATCTCATACCTGCTTCTTTTCTTAGTCTCTTCTGTTCCTCCATTCTGTCTCTGTGAGTTTTTTTCCACCTTCATTTCTCATGAGCATTCACCCTGATGGATGTTAGTCCTGTGGTGGGAGCCCTTTCTTGCTTTCTTCTCCTTTTTTTGCCTCCTTGTTTTTTACTCTGTTCTTTGAGTCTTACTTTCTGTTATTTCTCTGTGAGCTCCTTTTCTTTGCCCTATTTCTCACTTTTTATTCCCTCAAGTACTCCTGTTCACGGTAGCTCAGTGCTACCTTCTCTCCCTCTGGAGAATTGCGGCCCCCACTTCCTTCTGCTTTCTTTCTCTCTTCTGTGTCTATTTGCTTCAGATTTTCTCTCAGAAGACTGTACTTTACTTGGATCCCTACTATCTCCGTTTGCTACTGTCTATTCATGTTTTCCATCTTATTATTCTACTTACCCATGATGTGGCATTTATCTTTCTTTCTCATTGTCTATATATACAAATATCCTCTCTTCTTCTATCAGCTTTTGCCTGTCTAAGCAGCATTTATATCTTGGACAACTTTTCTTTATCAAGATCCTTTGTGTAGGATATATTGCTATCTAATGAAGTACTCTTTGCTCCTAAGTCTCACTAAACTTTTCCATCATATCATGCTTGTTCCAGGTTTCCAATTTTTCTTCTTAAAGCTTTTCCCATTGATAGTCATGACACAGTTTTGTTAGCTCAATTTATTTTTTTTCTGTATCCCTGCATTGAAATGATCTTGTCAGATTTATAATATATATTCTCCTCTAGGCCATTTGTGAACAAGTTTTTTTTCTAATGACGATACATCATGAATATAATGCCAGCTTTTCATCTATGGGCTCTTGTAAAAGTATATGAACAATCAAAATTAATAGAACAGCCAGAGTTTGAAATAAAGCTTTAGAGAACTTGATGAAGTGTAGGAAATTTTATCCTGAAAGTTGCTGATGCTGGAGCAAATGACAAAATGAAAAAAGATGCTTTCACCAAAGCTATTAGCTAATCACTTTTTCAAACACTTATTACATTCTGCTCCCAGACTGTCAGTGCTGAGGATCAGTTGTTTACTTTAAGGATGCTTTGGAAGCAGACTACTTTATAATAAGAATTACATGAAAATTTTATCTTGAAATTTTATCTTGAAATTCAACATTACCTCTCCCTAAGAAGTATCCAATGAGAGCAAGATTGAGTTCATAACTGAACAATAGCATTCACATCCTACAGTTTAAAACCCATTTGTTGCTCAAAAATTATTCAATTAATCAGATTATTAAACCTAAAGTAGTGTCTTACATTTTGCCTATCAGTGATGTCAATACCGCTGATATCACTTGAAAGTGAAGAGCACAGAGCTACAAATCCTTGTTTGAAAGCAGAAGATATATTGGCACATTGTACCCGATGAGGCTGTTCTTGATCATCTGGACGATTTTGCACTTTCCATTCACTTTAGCAGGTAAAATAGCTCAGATTTTTATTCGCTTTTTTTAATCTAATCACAGGATGGTTGATGATTTGAATGTGCTGTATACTCTACTTTTATACAAGTAATCCCCACCAATGTGGGGGCACAAAGGGTAGTACAAGTACTGGTAGAAGTCATTGCAAATTGGGTCAAAAGTTCCATTGGGGAAAACCTGGTTCTGTGTCTTTGATGCGCCAGAGAATTCTTCTGTTCCTTGGGTCTGATCCAAAGCACAAGGACAACTTTGCTGAAGAGCTACTGTGGGAAGTACAGAGGGTAAAAAGAGGTAGGAATTTATGACTCATAAGGCTAAGGACTTGGGACTTCTATTTCCAGTCCAAGGTAACACCGGACATTTGGTCCTTTTCTCACCTCATGTGAGCTGGTGAAAGCAGGTAAGGAGTTCCTGAATATTGATTCCAGTTCTTGCCTACCTGACCAATGAAGGCGGTGGTGTATGGGATGCATAATAAAATGCAGTCTGCTACTGTGCCCTAGCCTGGATTAAAGAAATCTTTCCTTTTATGGATATATTGCCATACATCAAAGCTTTCTAAAGCTTTAAGCAATAGAGGAGGACAATAAAAGTTAAGGTATTTGGTTTTCCATTCTGAAAGGTCTAAATGTAATTATTTGCAATAGCTTTCCGCTGAAAAACATAATAATAAAGCAAATAAGACAATATTCCTAACTGCCAGTTCTATAAATAAATAATAAATATCTGTCTAATAAATCAGAGCAAAAAGAGCAACATGGGCCGCTGTGTGCTTAGGTCAATTTTTTGCTTTTACATAAAATTTTAGTGGTTGTAAGGGTAAATATAGTAAGACACTACAGCATTGCCAGCAAGGAGGGTATAAACTGCTAGCTCTACTTTGATCAATGTTATCTATAGATTCTCCAGGGAAATGCATTAGAATTTAGCTTACTGTGCTTGCCAAAATTTTCAGAATCCTGCCCCTATGTGTGCTGCTACAAGAAATATCACTATCAATTTATAGGAAGTGACTTATAACTTATTGAATGGTTGAACTTCTGTCATCCCAAACAGCTGCCAGTTTTCAAATGTATGAATATTAAAAATGCAACCCATGGAAAGTTCTCAGTACAATGGACCTGAGATGGATTGAGATTCATGAGTGGTCTTGTGTCTGCTGGTTTCTGCAGCATTTATTATCTGCATGTCAGTGAAGGAAGCAATTTAAACTCTGCTGTATATGTGCATTTGAAGTACCAACCATAAATCCATTAAATCCTGATTTTCTACCACATTACATGTGCACATTGACATTTGTACAAGGAGAAGTGCCTACTACATTTCCAAAACTGAGTGATTGACTTTTATATCTGCTCTTCACTCTCTTTGGGTTTTTCTGAAGGCAGGATTCAGTAGAAAGTAAGGCCCCTGAGTATTTTTGACTCTGTTTTGTTATAAGTGACTATCAGTGAAATGGTGCTTTACTGAACTGTTGGTGGTTTGGGGCATTATTACGAAAAACATTGGCATGATCCTGCTCTAGGATATATACCATTGCCGTTACAGTGTTGTTTCCCCCTTGCATTTCACCCATCTTGGTGCTTACCTGTCAGGGCAACATACTGGCAGCTGTCTGCATGGATCAGATAAGGAAGCCAGGAGCAAAGTCCATGTGTTGTTTTTTTTCTGTCCCCTTCCTATGCTAGGGAAGTGATGATTCAGGGTCTCACTAGAGCATTCACACTGTGGCATTGTTTCTTAGGATAAGAAATCCTCAATTGACCATTATCACAGAAAATTCTGAGCTGGAAGTGACTCACAAAGATCAGAGTCTAACTCTTAATTTCATCCCCCATATGGGGATCAAACCCACAACTTTGGTATAACTATTAGTATGCCCTAACCAATTGAGCTAATCTCATATTACTGCTATTTTGTTTAGCAGTGTCCTGTGTTATCTAGATTTCAGGATTTCCTAATTTTGTCTTACATGTTTCCTTGTATATCTAGTAAATGAATCCATAAGTCTATAGACAGCAAAATTTTAGCTTTTTTTTTTTCCTAGCATCACCCAGCAGATATTGCACATGCCCACAGTTACAGGGTATTAATTCCAGGGAGAAGGCAGACCAAGCAGTCTGGGAGTTGCATGAGCAATATTTCTTCTGTATTGGAACTTTATGTGCAGAAAAGGACACAACAGGAAGCTAACCTGAAACACAAGAGGATGTCCTGCAGCAGGACATTTCAGCACGATGCTTCAGCCTGACTGTAGCCAGTGCCACCACAGAAGCAGAAAACACAGGTGCTAGTTAGCGTGTTGTTTTCTATGATGCTTCCCTGTGGTCTAGCATCATCATCTCTCATTACAGAGCAATCCAAGAGACATAGGCTGCCATGGACACAGGGAAGACTTGAAACAACACAAGGTAGCACAGGAAGACTGATCTCTTTAATTGCACAAAGAAATTAAATTAGCTTCCTTTCCATACTCTGGTTTTGAAAGAACAGCAGGCAAAGCTGAAACTTGCCTGGCTTGAATGCAGAATGTATGCAATGTCCAATGTATCTTCCAAAGTGGTTTATCCATGCTTTTTTTTTTTTTTTCAGAAAGAAACACCACTTGCCAATGCTGCGTTTTGGGCCGCAAGAAAAGGAAACCTGGCTCTCCTCCAGCTGCTGCTGAACAGTGGGCGAGTAGATGTGGACTGCAAAGACAGTGTATGCACACAGTGCACACAATGCACCTACACCCATGGCACTGATTTTGCATCACTTTCCATAGCCCACTGTGCAGAGGGTGTGGTAGGGATCTAACATGAGACATTTGAGGCACTTACGGATGATTTAAAACCTTCTCTTGTCAGGAAGCAAGTTTGAAACTTAAGATAGAATAACATGATGATTTACATCAGTGGCAAGGGGTTAAGAATTTGCCAGCACTCAAAAATGTGTCTTACACAGTTATTTGTGGTGCTGACATTAAAAACACAGATCCTAGCACCTCAGGCTTCTCCTTGCAAAGAAATGTCATTGTAGTGATAGATCACAGCGAAAATTTAGCTCAATTGAGCCCAGGTAGCAATGATTCTGTCAACTAGCAGAGCTCCTGTGAATTAGAAGAACTGCTGGCATCCTAAACTCTTCCTCCTCCACCCCAGTGTCTATGGACTGGGCACCAACATGAAGGCACAAGATTGCCAAATAAAGAGAAGCCCAGACATGTGACAGATATATTTAATGGGAATTTCCTTATTGTAATTAACATGGGTTGAAATTAGTTTTGAGATTAGAAATGGATTGGTAACACAGGTAATGAGTATGTCTTTCTATTCTGCCTACAACATATAGTAAGATACTTGATAGTGCTAAGCTGTGTTAAAGAGCAGGAGAAAACTGAGGTTGAGAAGTTCCAGGTTTCTTTCTTTTGGCACTGCGACTGACTAATTCACAGTGGTATGGTACAGGATTAATGCCATTTCAAGCCTGAAACATGAATCTGTCACAGCTTCTTTCACTTTGAGTACCTTCAAAGTGCAAAAGGTTTTCTAAGCACATTGACTTTAACCTATCTTTTCATTTTCATTTCATTTTTGCCCTATAGGCAAGAATTTGTACTACAGTACTTCTGGAGCTGGTGTTATGACTGTCCTGACATAGAGGGAAGGATGTTCAGATAGAGGCTTAAAGAGGATAGAGCTCAATCTAAAGAAATAAGGTCCACTACTGCTCATTTTTTCTGAAAAGGAGACTAACTTTGGTTAAGAATTTTCACACTGCACTGCATTATTAATTGTATCAGACATACACATTTTCTAGACTAAATTATTTTTGTACAGTTCAGAAAATGTGCTTCTTTTTTGTAATGTCACCCATTTCTTCTTGAAATTGAACTGGGGTGTGTGTGAATGTTTTAGAAGGATGAGTTTCATCATTATATGCATATGGTTTCTGCATGTTGTCCATACACCACACACATATAACCTCAATCTTACTTGGTTCACTGTGACCTTATGGTGTACTTAGGATACTTGAACATATATTTCTCTATGGAAAGTTGTCTCTTACAATGTGAAGAGTCATAGAGTGAGTTTGCTCTCATCGTTTGGATAGGGAATTAGTGTTCAAATCACTCAGCCCCTACTCCTGACTATGACTCAGAATTAAGTGACTCAGCTGAGTCATTCAGCTCCTGTGTCTAAGGTTATTCTTCTGGAAATGATTCAAAGATATTTGGGATTCTTTGATGAAAAAACTCCTCTGTATAACCAAAAGCATTCTTTTTATTCTTGTGGCACTAACTTTGGGACAATAAGACAAGGTAATTTTATACATATCTGTTGAACTGTCAGGCCTTAGCACTGCTAGCAAGTCTGTAATGTTTTTGCTTAAACACCTGCTAATTTCTCATTTTCAAAGTATTCTTTGTAATAAGTTTAAAATCGTAGCAAGTTTTTCAATGATCATAAGCTTTCTTCACCTTTTCAGAAGAGGTGCCATCTCTTCCAGACAGCCTGATTCATTGCAGTAGGTGTCTGTTGAAGGTACTGACTTGTTTTTCCTTACTCCCAGCTTGGCACAACAGCTCTGATGGTAGCATCTTACTATGGCCACATAGATTGTGTACGGGAATTGGTGTTGCAAGGAGCAGATATCAATCTGCAAAGAGAGGTAGGAGAAGTTCTGCATTCAAACAGGGCTTGAGTAAGTGAATGTTTGTTTATTACAAATAACAAAAGAGCATTGTCTGTGGCTTTTTGCCAATTGCTTCTTTGTCACTTGCTGTGCAGAGCATGTATAACAGAGCCTATACTCTTGAGGACATCTGGGAGATGATATCTCCAGATATCTGGAGTTTATAATGGAAAATGAGATGCTAGAGGTACATTTAAAAATAATCGAACATTTTCAGCACGTATGGTTGGTAAGGGTCCGAGATGTAACACCACTGGCCCTCAGGTTATGCCAAATATGCATCTGCAGTTTTATTTATTGGCACAATAATTTACAGCTCTCTGGATGGCATAAATGATAAGTCCTTTACCTTTCGATTTGCAGCCTGGTCATTAAATTGGAGAAGATGCCATTTCTAGCACAGGGGTTAATTTGACTCAGTATGCTTTGGAGTTTCTGTCTCTTAGTCTGAGCCAACTCATTTCTAAAAATCACACAGCTTGATCACCCATACCCTTCCCTACATCTCTGCTTTGCATTCAAGGCATCTCTTTCACCATGACATGCTTGCTTGTGGAAGGGACTTCAGTAACTGGTTTTGGGAAACTGCCTTCCACTCATACTCCATACAAATGGTTGTGAGGAGTACTTGCAGTTGCTCTGATCTGTGTGTTGGCTACACAGAGAGAATTTCTTTGGGGTAATTACTGTTGTACTGGTCCTAAGAGCAGTTTAAGGAGGGCATGCAGTTATATGAAGTGGTTCATGCAGTGCAGAACACCAGTATACTTGTTGCTCTAACAATACAAGACAATATTTCTTACTTTCCTTGGTTACCTGGAACTAGAGCATTAATCTCATGCTGACATCTGCAAGTTACTGAGTCAGTGTTTGATGATATAAGTGTCTTTGCACGTACTGGCCTAAACTTGCTCTAACCAAGATTGTCAGTGTCTTTCAGTGGGGTCCTGTTCTAACAAAACTTTATAAACACGTCCCTTCCCTTAGGTAAATATTGCTTGGAAAGCAGCTACAAAAGGAAAAGTTGAGAACAGTTTTATGGAGCTGCTCTTGAGTATCACTCAGGACATACTGATTCAACAAGGCAACAGAAAGAGAAACACTGAAAGCCTCCAAAAACACCATGTTGCAGAAAAAGAGCCAAACAGATGAAGTTTAAGCCTTAAAGACCAATGGCACTTTTCTGCAACTAAATCCACATATTCAAACCAGTGCTCTTGTTCTCTGAAGTTGTAGTGAAGCTTGGGGAAGTGAGTGCCCCAAAAATGTGTCCAGGAGAGAGAGGTCTGAAATAGTCTAAAGAGGCCATGTGCTATTGCAAAGGCTTTGGGTACTGGAGTGAATTTCATGTGTAGCTCCCCTTTCCAGTATCTTCTACATTGGATGAGACAGGCCAAAGTCAGGAAAACCTGCATGTCTTGTCTTTCTTTATTTCTCCTTTCCTTCCCCTTATCTTCCCTCTGTCCAGCCATAAAAAGCTTAAATAGTAATTTTTTGGGTCCTGATTTGCTCACATGTTAATGACGGTACCTTACACAACTTGCATAAACTATGGGGTTTCGGTTCTTTTGGGATTTTAATCAAATGTATGATGCTGAACACATTTCCCAGTGCAATGGGGAGAAGACCGTGTTAAGATAGCTAGTGTCCTCTGGAGTCCTCAAAATCATCATTTAGCTTATATTCAACTGATTGAGCTCAATACTTTTTAATTTGAAATGTATGCACTTTAGTCAAGTATGTTATGCGTTTGGTATTCTTTTAATATATTTTTCCCCTTCAGTCAGGTGCAACTCCTCTGTTCTTTGCTGCGCAACAAGGTCACAACGATGTGGTGAAGTATCTCTTTTCATTTGGAGCCTCCACTGAATTTAAGAATAAAGTAAGATGATGGGTCTATTTTTGCATGCTGATACAGTCTGACAGTCAAGGTTGTTTTTTCATATTCACATGAAACAAGACAGAGCAGTGGTAAGATGATAAAAGGATTTCCTCACTTGAACATTTTCTGAGTAATATGCATAATGCAACACATTGTGAAAATATTAACTTGAGACTACCTTTTAATACCTAGACTTAATAGCATAAGTTGATCAAAGATCTGTTCCTTAATAGTGATATCAGTCTTTCCTCTTAAGCCATCCTTCAATGCAAGATCAAAGGGTCTTTTTGTACATGGGAGGTAGGTTCCCAATTTAGGTGTTTATGTACTTTGCTTGCATAGAGTGATATTCCATCGACATTGAGATGTCTCTGCCAATGTACCGTCATAGGATTCGTAAGAGGATAATGGCTTCGGTCCTCCCTAAATTCCCATTTACCCATCTGTGACAAGAAGAAGAAATACACCTCAGAGCTTTTATTTCTTTGTTCAGTCAGGCCCTTTTTCAGCACATTAAAATAGTCAAAAGCAGAGGCGGCAGAGCCTGGGTTCATCACCTCTCATGAAGTCAACAGCAGCAAGAACAGCAGTTTGTCATTGACGGCAGTAGATCAACTCAGTTTCTCTGCCCAAGGTAAAAGAAAGGCTTTCAGGAAACAGAAACAAAAGCAACATATTTTCATTAAATATACTTGTCCATGATGTGCTGGCCCCATTTTGAAGTGTTTCCGTAATCTGGAGAGGACACTTGCCAGTCATTTACCTTGGGATCCGTAGCATTGTGCTTAAAGAAAGTTCTTTACCACGCAGTACCCAATTTTTCAAGATATTCTGGTCTGTGATTTTAGTGATTCCATCAATCCATACCTGCTTTCTGCAGTCACAGGAAATACAGGCTTTAAATACTAAGTCAATTGATGGAACATCAGAAACTCAGTCCTTATGCTCCAGGGGCTAAAAATCCTGAGGATTTGTGGCCAGAATCTACACATGCCCTTACAGTAGGATTCCAGTACCCAAGGGAGCTATCCTTGTGAGAAACTCTCTGACCACAGCAGCAATCAGTAATAAAAACATGAATGAAATTGTAACCGTTTAACACAGCATGGAGTGCAGCTGCAGAACTTGGCAATTCAGGAGGTTGCAATGTTAAATACAACAGCTGGATTTTAAAGTGCTGGTTAATCTCATGTGGGACTGATTTATTGGGTAAAGCTGCTCATTAAAATAATTATTGATTTTCTCTCTTTTATTTCAGGATATAGGTGAGGGTTAGCAAGATTCAGAAGGGGAAATTTTCCCTTGTATTCAGCTGGGAAGTCAGAGGCTTAGTACTTTATTCTGAATAGAGGGACAGTTACATTTTCGCTGATATTTTCACAGCCTGTGAACTAGGAGTCTGTAAAAGAGAGCAAGACTTGACCCAGAAGATGAACAGCAGGCTTGAAATTGTCTGATTCCTCATGACAATATATCATCTTTGATGAAACATCTGAAATATATTGATGTGAGACACTGGGGCAGATAAAAGGGAGCAAAAATCTAAATTACAAAAAAAAATTCCTGCATTCGGCTGCACTATTTGGACAAATGCAAGTTTGGGGTCAGCTGTTGCTCACCTTAAAACTGCTCCAGCCCTCTTTTCCTGTCTGCCTCTTCTTCTGAATCTTCTGAATCTAGACCTGACTTGGTCCATATGCCAGTCCTAAGTATCTTTTAGGCTGCAGGTTGCTCTTCCTCTCCAGACCACATCTTTCTGCCACTTGCAGACAAGCTGGTTGTAAGACAACACCAACACCAACTCCGAATAGACAAACTGGTGTGTGATGTGCTTATGAGGCTCTTTTCCAGCAGCATCACCCAACATTCCTGTCCAAGCACTCCCTTCTTCTCACCCTTCTTCAAGAGATGTATCAGTTACTTCAGCACCCACAGTGTGACACAAGCTGTAGTGCCTGAAAAGAAGCTGAACAAAGGATACTTGAGTTACTATGAATCTGTGCAAGATGAAAGTGACACTGGCTTAAAAAGTTGAGGTTGACTATCATGTCCATGCCCTCTTTGCCATGAGGATCTGCTCTCTCTGAACAGTAGCTTTTCTAGATGCATCATTTATGCTGGAAATTTCCATGTTCATACCTTCACTCATTCCTTGCTTGGCTAGTGCAGCTCTTCTGAAATGAGGGTCTGGACACAGGGATTAAAATGCTTGCATTTTCCAGACTGGCCTTTGATAACCTATGGAATTTCAGACTGGGGCTGGGTGGGAAGCTAAATTGTACTTTGTGCAGCAGTGTGTACCTGAGCAGGAGGCATCAGTGAGACATAGTGCATTGACAGTACACATCTTCCATTGGCCTGCTAGTGTGGTTTTGTATCTGTTCAAATTCCTGATTTAATAACATGGTTTTCACAGCCTGGACTTATTCCACCATTCAGAATTATTAACAGGTTAACAGGTGGCCAAGGTAACAGGCTCCTCCATCCCCCCCAAACCTCAGACACTATATAGTCAACAAAATATACATTTTCAGGTTAGAGAGAATGCATTTTCTGACTAAGGCACTAAGTTGAGAGCAGCACTGGAGGAGATATGGCTGATCCTGGCTGTTTTTGAAGGGCACTGCAAAATTAATCCATTTGCAAAGAATATATATATTTCTGCTATAAATTAAGACGTGAAATTGAAATAAGCAAACAAATTGAATGTATCCTAGAAAACAGAGACTTTAAGGAAATGCAAAGCCCAACATGTTTTCATGCAGTTATCTGTAAATTGTAAATTGTAATTCCTATATTTGTTACTCATATATAGGAATGCAATTCTTGTTACCCCATTAGAGTTGATATTTGCTATAGCAGGCAAAGTAAATGTTCTAAAACAGTGCAATAAAATTATTAATAATAAAAGCTTATGTTATAAAACAATAGTACTATTGAAGGTTAATTTTTATATATAATATGTATATTAGTTGCTAATATTATTATGTATTGTCCCATTCTGACATCCATAGAAGTATGTAACATAGATTGAAACTTTGTTTTCTTTTATTCTGATGCACGTTATAAGCATGTGAGTTCTTGAAAGGGTTTGCATAGTGGCATGTTTTCTTAGCAGTACTGCAGGTCAAGCAGTAGGTCAGAGCCTATTTTTCAGCAGGTAGTGATTGCAGAACATCAGTTCCCCTCCCCTGTAGCGTATTTCAGGGATGGCAAAACATCATATGATTCTAAGCTACTTTCAGGCAATGATGACAGAGGTGAAGGAAGGCATAGGCAAATAGAGAGGGAAGTCTGTGCCAGTTAAGAGTGGTCTTACCTGGTGCTGCTGCTCCAAGCGCTTACACTGGAGGTTGGCAGCTGCTGTTTTGTGCTGCCACTGGGGAGGACAGACTCTGGGGGGGTAAGAAAAATGGTTTCAGGCAAAGAGTAGCAAAGGCAGCTGAGAGTACTGGCTCTATCTGAGCTGGAAGGGTATGAAGTGCAGGATTGATGTAAGCTTCCTTGTGTCAGGAAAACAGGATATGAGCAAGAAATGAACCCAAGGCAATGTGCTTTCTCTCAGAGGCTGCACAGACGGCCTCCTGCCCACTGCAGAAGGGCGACTGCCCCAGGAGTGCCTCAGTGCTGGCTCACGTGTCCAGCTCCCACTTGCTGCCCTGCTCAGAGTTTCCGAGAGGCTTGCCAGTACCAAAGATGCTGCTTCAGCTTTTTACTTGTCTCAGCTGAAGCCAAAAAAGAAAGGGGGAATCACATGGCTGAAAGGGATGTTAAAACTCTTCCATTTACTTCCCCTCCCCACCCCCAACTTATCTGCCTTCCCTACGGTCCGTAAAACATTAGGATATCTAGCTATAGCTTTCTGGAGTATAATGAAAAAAAAAACAGATGGAAGCTGAGTAGGGATGAGAGGGGTACTGAGTTTTCTCCTAAGAAACAATGGACCTTTGCACTCTTTGACAATTCCTTGATCTAACTAAGTGCTATCTTACTACATGGACAGTGGAAAAGATTCCTGCCCCTAACTTCCTTACAGGAAGATCTAGATCTGTTTTTTCACAATGGTACCCTCAACTGTGCAGAGTGTGCAAAGGAATCCCAGTCCCTTCTTTTGAATGTATTCAGCTTCATATATCAGACAAAGAGTAGAGCAGGCCTTCGAGTTCAGCTGTCCTCCTGATCAAGGACCAAATCTTTGAGCCAGAGAGTTGTTACCCAGTTCTTCTGACCCATTAAATATTTGGTTCAGGATGGATAGATGGAACTGGGGAACACACAAGATTTTTTTACTGTCCCTGGACTCTAATATCGCTGATCTAGGAAAATTTGGTCACTGTAGGCTGAAAGATCCAAATGGTACATTTTGGAGTTGTGTTATTCTTTCAAAAAATGTATCTGTCCAAAACTGTTCACTGTATTGAACCAAACACTTGGTCAGGATCTCCATTTTGAGTCACTTTGACATATCTTGGGAGGTAGTGTTGCCCTTCTTAAACCCCAAGCTATCATATCTTCCAAGGTGCAATCACACATTTGGAATCCAAGCTAGGCTTCAGCTCTGCTGTGCTAACTGTGGTTAGCTTTGCAGCCCTGTCTTTTATTTGGGATCTCTCATTTGGTTCCCTACAGAAATTACATTAATAACCAAGCAATCTTCTAAAAATAAAATGAGTTTGTTGAGAACACAAAACTTTTAGAAAACAAAAGCCAGACCACAAAGCAATAAACAAACTTTTCCCATGTGCAACTAACTGAACATGTCTATTTACCTTCCATAAAGGAAAACTCAACATTTTTAAGCTTTCTAAAGCTCATTCTTCCCTGCCTCTCCAATCTAGACAGCATAGTTTATCTTCTTAATTCACTAACCTTTCTCTCTCAGCTTCATTCAGGGGAAGAGTCTTTAAAAATGTCTCTTTTTTTCTTTTTTTGAGTAGCCCTTTGATCTGTTAAGTCACCCCTCAAGCAAAGTGGCTTTCAGCTGGTTGGAGACAGGAAACAGGTTTCACGAAGCTATTAGCTTTCCATTGTCTTTTAAGTGTGTACAAGGTGTTTTTTAATCCAGGAACAATAGTGATTGCTTTTGTGTTTTGTTCCATCAGTTCCTACTAAATTATAGTAGTTTAATTTGGCAGGAATGTCTAATGCTTCATTGTATCTATAGAGAAACTTAACTCCACTGACCTGATTGCACACTGTATTTACTCAAATAATCCAGAATTAATAGGCAATTCTTAGACTGCCACACAACAGCCTCACATCTGTGACTTTGCTGACACTCAAGCCTTCTTTACTTTTCAATGTTGGAGAGAGTGTGAATACGAGGTTTTGAGGGTAGCTATAAACAGTGCCTGTGGATTGTTTCAGTCATGTCGGCTTGAGTTTTCATGAGACTGATACAGCCATGAAATTAAGCCACCAATGAATAAATTTGATTAGCACTTCCCATTACAAAAGATGCATTTGGCATTCAGGCTGTAACTTCTTCTGTAGATATCTGTCTGTGTGGAAAATTTCAGACAAAATTTTGGAGCTATTTCAGAAAACAACTCTGAAGGAAAACACAGTCTTGTATCCACATTAATAACAGCTCTAGAAACCATTTATCTGAAATACATTAGATAGCTTATCTTGTGGAAGAGAGGATGGAGACTCGGAGAAGGCAGGGAAGAAGAGAGAAGACCTGTGTTGCGGATGTTTTGGGGTGTGCATAACCTTTGCATGATGGCATGGTGCCATCCCAGGCAGAAGACAAGAACTTCCTCTTTGTATCAGTGTCAGAAGTCCTGGTAATTTTTGAGTGGGGCACACCACACTTAAGATGGCAAGACCCACTTTCGTTATCTCTTAGGTTTCAGCTGGCTTGGAATCAATTGCCAGCAACACTGAGGTACTTCCCTTCTCAGATGGCTCCTAAGGGAGTGTCTCTACAAGCAGGATTTGGTGCATGTGCCTATGTCTCCCTTTAGTGGTGATGTGCAGCAACTATAACAGCCTGGGATTGATCCTACCTGCAAGGATTGCTTCTTAAGCAGAAGTAAGAGGGCTTTTACTGATGGTTATGGGTTTGGTGTGATTCATACTTCCACAATTAGCTAGCATCCTTTAAAATGCTTCCTTCCTACTCATCTTTAGACCAAAAATCCACTGATGAGAGGCAGGACACAACAGGGCACAAGGTTCTGGCCAAAGAACAGACGATCAATAGCCTTGGAGTAGGGGAAAGGTGTGCTCTCCTTCCATCAGTGGAAGAGCTTGGCAGGCATGAGGGATTTGGCTGCCAAAACAAGGGACATGGAGGAGCTTGGAGTTGTGAAGAGAACAAAGTTCCTAGCGGCAAGGCAGAAGGCAAGAGCAGAATTTTCTTAATTCCTGTCCCTCCCTAAACAAAATCAGGAGAAAAATAGTGACAGAGCCAAGTTAAAGACTTATGTAGCAAAACTTGGTATTAGAGTGATGCAAGATTCAGTAGCTAGTCACTACAAAACTGCCGTGAGCCAAGTTCTGAAAAGTCTTAAAGTTTGGCACTTTTTTAAGGTGATGTTCTGTCCAGCACCCATCCCTCTCACCTGGCTACACCCATTCTTTGCTTTTTCACAGGACGGAGGTACGGCTCTTCTGGCTGCCTGTCAGTACGGGCACGCAAAAGTAGTGGAAACTCTGTTGAAGCACGGCGCCAACATCCACGATCAACTTTACGTGAGTTTTTTGACACACATAACATTGACAACGAAGGTGGTGGAACAAATGTGCTGTTGGTTGGATAACAGCAGACACTCTGGCTCCAGCAGAGAGGCGTTTGCCAAAGGCTGTGGTTTTATAGTACTCTGCTCTTCTGAGATGTGAGTTTTTAACTGCCTGCTTTTCATGATGCTGAGAGAAGTAGCACAAAATCAGAAAAGATGCTTTGGCTGCCTTTTCGTTTGCTATCTGTATGGAGGATATATACCAAATCTGTATCAGACTTGCGCTATCCATTAGCCTTGAACAAAAGATCTTATCATGTTCTACCATGAATTGCAGAAGAGTGAATAAATAGAAAGCCTCAGAGAAACTAAGTTTTCTGCCAGAAAAAGTGGTAAAAGTTAAAATCTTTAAGTGTCTTGAAAGTGTTTTTTTAAATATCAGTTAAAATGACGTTATTTAGTATTTGTGAATCTCCAATTTGCCAGTTCTTTGGGCAAAGAATGGTTAAAATGGCTGAACTGATGTTGTTTAGTTGACTTCTCAGAAAGTTGGATTGAGCCGATGAAGCTCTGGATTTAATTTACTGCAACAGAAACACAGATAAGTTGAGCTTTTCAGCATTCGAGAGAAACAAGGGGCAGATTTTCCTTCTGCTTCCCACCACTCTTTCCTACCCCAAGGCACTCAAGACTGAGAAAGAGGAAGTTGTATCCCTGGGGTATACAAGTTTTTTCAGCTGTTTCCATTGGCTTCAGATCCGCAAGATGCTGTTGCACTCTCAGTTCCCAGCTGAGGGGCTGATGACTGCAGAAACCACCAGTGCACTGGGGGCTATGCACAGTTGTATGGAGGGTCCCCACCTCAGTGCTGCCCTCACCCTCTATTTATAAAGAAGGCTGTTCTTTCCTTTCTGCTGTGCAAATAGCAATTGTCTTTCTAATCTGAGGGCAGTGATTCATACCTCTTCACAGCAATCCCAGGGGTTGCCACTCAGGTTAAAAATAGCCATGCTGCCACACCTGCAGGCACTTACCCAGAGGTGAAGGCAGAAAAATAACTTCCTTGTTGTCTCTCCTAGAAATGAGCAATATTTGCAATTGGATCTAGAGATGTATTTTTATTGCTCACTGACATTGGGCAAAGCCAGTGAGAAACAGCTGCTTAATAAAATAAGAACACATTCTCTTGAAAACAAGCATTAGCCTGGCTCCTTTTGTGTGACATGGCCAAGCTGTCCTTGAAAAGTGGCATCTAGACTGCAGTTTCACTGACAGGCAAACAAATGAGAGGGATTTTGAGCATACATCTGGATAATCCTCTCAAACCCATCAAGATCTATGTTTTAATCTTAGATTGACTCACACAAGGCATCAAGAGAGCAGAAGACAAGAGAATACCCTAACTAAATAGTATTTCATGCAGAATATTTTATAGCCTTAAGACAGCTTTCTCATTACAATATCAATTCAAACCAAATAGGTGACAGGGAATGCACGGTATTTCTTTTTGACTGATGCTACAATCAAGAGCTTTTTTAATATTACACAACCTTGTTTAGTTTTTAAATTGAAGTGTTTTCACTATACCTCTCTCTGGGAGAAGCCTGTAAAGGCTCTAATACCATCACCCTTTTTCATATACTCATATAGAAGCCAGAGAGAACAGCTCTTCAGAGGGCCCAGGGCCACGCATTTATAGTACCATCAGAAACCTCTTGTGTTTACCAGGATATTTGTATTGAAATCAATGCCAGACATTTTTAATTCAGTCTCTGGGGAACTGTATTCAGTTCATGCTTCACCAAATCTGTGCTGAATTTTGCAGGAAAAGGAGTAACTAAACACTCTCTCTGCAGACAACAACATTTGGTCCCAACACGGTAATATGCCAACAAGGTGAACAACAGCCTTTCACTAAAATGCCCTGTATTTTGTGATAAGCATCTGCCCGAGTTGGCATAAGATGTGTACTTGCACATCTGAGATGCAGTGAAGGAGTTCATTCATGTCTCTATTTAAACTAAAAGAGTCTCACCTCCTGGGAACACTTGCCCTAGCATGCTCTGTGCTGTGTTGTGGAAATAGGATGGGTGAACACCTGTCCCATCCTCAGTACAGGTTTTTACTTCTAGTTGGTTGGATGGATGGATTATAATGCTATTTGAAAATGTTTCCTCAAAAAAACTTAATGAAATATGACTTTCAAATTTTCTTCCTAAGGAAGAAGTTTCTTTGATGTCAAATTCTGAGAAGATCTGGACATGAAAGACATGAAAGAAAAATAAAATCCCATATTTGTTCACAATTTGTTCTTTCACAAGCTTTTTTTAAGAAAATTCTTGTTTCTGATAGGGCTGAGAAATACTTTTAGATTGCTATATTACAGGTGAAGTCACTTCTACAAGATGTGCCAGAGCAGTGGCATGGTAATTGCTAGGGTAGCACAATAGTATGGCACTGATCTTTCTCCTTGTCTCAAAAGGGCAGACTTCAGTGTTGGAGCTTCCAACCTTGCAAAGTACTTGAACATGTTTTCACCTTGTGTCTACACAGCAGAACACTTCTGCATGAACATAAAGTTCAATGAAACATAAAGTTAAATGAACATATGTATCACTAGACAGGAATTAATATCTAGTTACATCAATCAATACTTCAGTGAACTGGAGTCTTAGTAATCCAGACCTGGGGTGTAATGCAGTTTGGTATGTGATGGGAGCCAGTACTTGTGGCTGGCCAAATGAAAATGTTACCATAGTTTATCATGAACTAGACTTTGGATTTTGGTAATTTTTTCTTGAGCATGTCTTTATATCTGTTGTTACATAGCATACTGACTTCAAAATGAGAATTTAATTCCGTTTGATTTGTTTTTGTATGGAAAAATGACAACATTTCAACACAGTGTAAGATGGATGTGTTTGGTCTTAGGATGGAGCTTCTGCAATTTTCCTGGCAGCCCAAGGAGGCTATCTGGATGTCATCCGATTGCTGCTTTCTTCAGGAGCAAAGGTGAACCAGCCACGGCAGGTATGCTCAACACATCAGAGCAGAGCTGGGTTCTAATTTTTTACAGTTATGAAAAACTAACATTGAAACTTTGTCCAGGCATTAGGTTCCCATGGAGGTGTTTCAATGGAAGGCATTTTGTGGCTGTGTCCTCATTCTGTGTTTTGGTTTAGATTGATAATTTAATTTTGAAGTGAGTACCTCAGTCATTTCTTCTCATATGCGACCTGGAAAGAAGGAAGAAATCAAACTGAAAGCTCTGTTCTAGGTCTTCACCAGTTTTACTCCCTTTGAGTCCCCATCCCTGGAGGTATTTAAAATATGTGTAGATGTGGGACTTGGGGACACGGTTTAAGTGATGGACTTGGCAGTGCTGGGTTAGTGGTTGGACTCGATCTTGGAGATCTTTTCCAACCTAAATGTTTCTATGATTCTAAAGCAGATTAAACCACTGACTCCTCCTTTGAAAAGGTTTGAATCACAAGCACATTTGGGCCACAGACCAAACTAAATCAAAACAAGCCCTCCAGCTGTACATAATGTTGATGTAAGAGCCTCTCACTACCTCTTGCAACTGCTGATCTGTTTGTGTTGTACCATGTTAAACCTGTGAAGATCTACACAGCCTACCACATCCTTGAGTTCTTTTGGAAATCCTTTGAAAAGATGTTGAAAATTGTGGAACTCTAGGGGCAGGCAGTACTGAATTCTGTGTATTGAAATCTCCAAGGCCTTCAGTACTGTAGCTTCAGTGTTAAGGTTATTTTTGATAAAAGCTTTTATTTGTAGTTTTACTTGTTATTTTGCTGATCTACTTTGTGCCATCCCTGTGCACTCTGAAGCTCAAGCATGAGCGTTACCTTCATCTGTGGAAGTTCTTGGTACATGAGGAAAACCTTTCTCTCCATTTCCAGCTAGCTATTCTAGGGGCCAGATCCTGCAAACACAGACGACCAGTGGCAGCCATAAGCATGAAATTAGTTCCTCTACAAGCCATGGGGCCATTGTTTGATCATTAAATGATACAGAGCTAGATTTGTGACTTGCTCAGTGGTCCCTGCTAGGGGGCTAAAGGCTAGATCCCCCGTGTATCACTGGATTCTCATCTTTTGTAAGGGTGCAAGAAGCTTTCTAGGTGTTTAACTATGGGATAGATAAGCATAAGTGGTGTACAGAGACATATAAAAGCAAAAAAAAAAAAAAAGAAAAAGAAAAAAAAGAGTTTCTTAGTTGTTTATTTGTTTAGCTGTTTCTCGACTCTAAAATCAGTGCCTGAACAGTCAGATGTGCAAGTTGCACAGCTGGCTTTATGCCCATCATGTAGAAATGTCTGGTTAGAGACAGAGCTTCCCAGGAATCTCTACTTGTTTCGAGAGAGCCTCTACTGTGGTCTGCCGAGACCCTGCAGGCAAGGTAGCTGTCATGGGTCTTCACTAACATTTGAAATTGATGGGATAAGGTCTTGTTCTGGCAGTCAGTCATGTTTGTCTGCCAGGTGGCTGTGATCACTGACTGCAGCAAGTGAAAAATCAGTAGGCAGGAACAAATGAACATGAAAACTCTAATAACAGTGGACAACGTGGCATGCAACAAGCTTTGCCAGGTATTTTCAGTATTTCCTTTCATCTACACTAAAAGCCTGAAGAATCATAGCCTGGCAACAGAGAGTGATCTATATGACTGCATCTGCTGCATCTGTAGGTGTCTGTATATACTCCTAGCTGTGGTGTGAGGAAACAGGATTACTATTTTAAGTGCCCAAACTAAAGTAGTTTTCCTGCTGCCCTTACCGCCATCTCCTAGCACCAGAGCTGTGTTGGCAACTACTCCCTGGGTTGATGCATTAGCTGCTCCTAGGTTGTCTCCATGCTGCCTCCCAAGAAAAAGATAAAGAAATCTTAAAAGCTGTTAATTACCACAGTCTGAAAGATCAGTGTAGAAGGAGAGACCAAGGTATGCATCAATGCCTTTTGAGTATTTCAGAATAGGGTTGTTGAGCCTTAGATTTAGCTGAACCACATTGCCATAAAAACTGCATTCTGCTAACTGTAATTATAATGCACCAGCTAATTCTTTCTGACACTATTTTTTTTAGATCTCTAATCCAATTTCTACAACACAATGTTTCACGAGGCATTTTTAAATCTCAGTTGAGGCAAAGACTTATCTCAGTGTGACGGTTCCTCCTGGCTCCTCTGTTTCATCTCCAGCAGGACAGGCTTACTTTTCTTCAGGGTACCTCCGATCCCTGCTAAGATTATGCCTGAATAAGTGCATGGCATTTGTATTTGGGTCCACTGTAATCTGAAACATTTCCTTAACAAATAGAACATTTTTACTGTTTAATTAGTCAAGTAATGGTTGGATGGACTTAAGTCTCTTTCTTCCTAACAAACGAATTTGTACTTTGTTGGAAGGTGGCACGTTGGTCATGAGGAATGTAGCTCTAGATGGGGCACTTGTGATGCCAGATGATTCTTACTGTCAGTTACAAGCTACATTGCTCCCACTGTGGCAGGAATCTTTTCCAGGCAACATTACCTCGAATACAGGTCTGTAGAGTGCCAGGTGTGAGTTCATGCTTCTTCTTCCTCATGGCGTCCAGGTTTTATTCTCTACCTTGTGAATTTGGGGGCTTAATTCATGTGCCTGAGCATGTGCATCTGCCTTGTATGTCTCCTCCTGCTGCTGCAGTGGTACCAGTTCCCTTTCAGTCTGGTGTCCTACCTCCCAGTCCCACTGGTGTGCTCCTGACACCAAAGAGCATTTCAGATGGTGCTGGCTCTTTGTGTGCATGCCCTTCAGCTCAGCTCCCACAAGACCAAATACTGAAGCTTACTGGAATGTTTCTTCCCTGGCAATGTTGTTTCTCTTGTGTTTTAGTTGTCTTCTGTTCTTTCCAATACTGAGGAGCCTGGCAGGAATTCTTTTGTCATCTTTTTGTCTAGACAGAGCTGGGGGCAGTGTCTGAAGCCTGGTGTAGGAGATGCTTCTATGCTTCTCCAACTCAAAAAAAAAGCAAGATTCTTTGCCAATGAATTTTATATTGTTTCAGCAGCCTGTGTCCCAGCAGACTTCAGTCTGGCTGACTAAGCAGATTCAAAATAATCTGAAAATTAATGGTTTTTTTCCTAGCATGATATGTGATTCCACATACCTGTAAGTCAGTAAACCCTTATAGAGTGGACTACAGGCAAGCATGCAATTTGCTGTTAGCAAATTAGGTGTGGTCATACAAGATGACTGATGGGCAGAGTAGTGGAGGAGATGTCATAGAGTAGCCTGAGAGTAGGGGCCCTGGCAGTCCCTACTGGCAATTCAAGGACTCTTTCACCTCCCAATGTAATCTGGCCTTTTCTAAAATTTCAAACCATAAGCAAAAATTGAGATTCAAAGCTGCAAAGCAAAGTTATTAGTTAATGGGTAAGAGAAAGAGCATCAGAAATTTCAGTCACAGTATCTTTGGAACCACTGGCTGCTGGATATAATAAGGTGCAGTCCATATATACTAGCTGTAATCAAATATGGAAAAAAGGATAGCTTACAACCATATGAGGTGTTTTACATTGTTCTAGGAATGTGATGTTCTGGAGTCTTCTGGGTGGGCTTAGGGACAAGGAAACGAAAATAGTTTCTGAACTTTCTTCCTGACACATCTCGAATCCCTAATATCTGTTTACACATGAATTCTCATGTGATCTCTTAGTGAAATGTATTATCTCTTTTGCAGTATTCACCAACATGAAAAGCTCGCCTACTCTGTATAAATATTATACACATTTGCATGAACCTGCATGTTAGATGCTGTTTGCTTAAGAGAAAGAAGATGACCACAGTCAATGTGAGCCCACCATCAACATTCTTCTCCTCAGGCTAAGTCCTCCAAGACAGGCAGTCTTTCTCATAATGCCTCTAGCCTATAACTGAGATACCGAGGATGATGTCTAACAGCAATATTATTAAGGGCAATTAATGATAGCACTTTTATTTCCTTCTGCTCCTTTTCATTTATACTTGATTTGTTCTTACAGACTTTACTGTGAGTAAAAAAAAAAAGCTGCTATATGCCCTGTGCTGAGCTTGTGTTTGCATTTCTTGTGTAATTACAAGCATGGATTTGCACAACACTTGTTCTTCACACAGATATTTTCCAAGTTTTATAGGTTTTTTCAGTGTCCCTAGAGCCCTCTGGTGGGGGGAGATTAGAAAAACATGAATGTCAGCTTACCGGGAGGGAAAACACTGTAAGTTGGAGAGGGACAGTTTTTGCCATCACAATAGCATCACATATGCTGTATACAAGACAGTCTTTGTTATTTTTGAATCACAAAGAATGCTCACTGCATTAATAGGATATACACTAGAATGATGTCAGTCACCCATTTCAATGACTTAATTTATAGAGAAATTACACAACAGTGGAAAAAATCCTGTTCCTCGCCATTTGAGAATACTAAAAATCTCAGGATGTTCATTTGCTCTTTCTCAGAATCATAAAAAGAGAAACCCAGAATATTATATCAAAGGAATAAATAACTTTTCTGTTTCCTTGAAAGGATTATGTCTTGTCCATAGAAAGCAGAGAACTGGTTCAGCAATGGTTTTTGGATTGCATGAGCAAGTCAGCTGGCACTGAGGAGAGAGATTACTTCTTTGATCAAGGTGGAAATATTTTATTTAAGCTAAAAAGTTGATTACTTCTGAAACTTCTCATTAAGGGTCTTTTGGAGCCTCAGTATATTTTGTCTTCCATTTTGAGGCCAAGTTTTCAGGCTGATAAGGGTGGTGAGAGGAACTGGCAAGTGCTGAAGGCAGAAGCAGGCACCCCACTACTTTTATGCTGAAGACCAAACAGGCAAAGCCTTTTGTTAAAGGCCCAGAAGAATCCGTTTGGCACCACATAACTGCTGGAGTCCTCCTGCAGTCTGGAGGATCAGGCCATTTAGAAGCAAAAGGAGGAAAAGACACGAAACTGAATTCTAATTGCAGTGAGAAATACTTCTAGTGCTTCAACTCACTTTTGCCTTTGGGATGGGAATTCATCATGAAGTTTAGCTTATTCTGAAAGTGCATTTCATTTTCTGGGGTTTTATGCTCAAATAATGATTGAACAGGGCAATTTTTTTCCAAACCAGACAGCTTCATGCTGCATTCCTTGGTAATTGCCTTGCTTTCTAGTGGTGTTCTTGAAAATAAAATTTGTCAAATACTCACCATCACTGTAAGGCAGGACATTTTTACCAGACTCCTTGAGGGTGGATATTGAAAGTTGGTGATCATCTTTCATCATTCCTTAGCTTCTATAAACAACTTTCACTCCCTGTATGCAGACACCCAGCTGCAGAATCTGCCTGTGCTTGCTGAGGTTGATGTGTATCTTCTGTCACATCTAACCACCTGGAGTTCAAAGGACAGAGGATACCTTTAGCCCATATGTTTCAAAGTTCCCTGTGTATTTTAGGCACAGCTGGTGCCTAGCTGGGCTTTAACTGTTCACACAGCAATGCACATTTCTGGCCGATTATGCAAAAGAAAGCAGGTAAGGGTGGCTCTACACCACCAACAGAAGCATTTCTAACTTGATACACCAACCGAGTGCTTTTGGATGCAGGTCTTCATATGCCCGCTTGTGATGCAGGATTTCATTAAGTAATTGAAGTACGTCCATTCCAGTCGGCTTTAGCAGTAAAATATCAGAGAGCGCAGGACATCAAAGTGGAACCATTAGCAGTCTTATTTTGCTTGCAGGATGGGACAGCTCCGTTGTGGATTGCCTCACAGATGGGTCACAGTGAAGTGGTGCGAGTTATGCTGCTCCGGGGGGCTGAGCGAGACGCTGCGAGGGATGTGAGTAGCACTTCTCCCCGAGCTTTGTCTGCAGCTTAATGCCTCCTAGCTTTCCTCCTAGCTGTAAATCTGGAAGGAGGACTAATACCCCCAGAGTCTACCCTGTTTTCCAGGTTGCTAAGTCCTACCACAGGTTTCCTTTTCCTGTTGTGTCTGGGACAGGTTCCTGGAGGTATATTCTGAAATTAGGGAATGGAAATGTCCATATAGGTGAGAGACAAAGATGATACATGGTGGCACTGATTCATTTTACCCCCAGGTTTTCACCTGCCAGAGGAACAGTCCTCCAGGTGCTGTAAAACCAGCAGCACATGCTATGGAGGTGCCTCCTCAAAGATGATGAGCAGAGGAGACCCTCCTCTCAGAAGTGTGGGAGAGAGCTGACATTTCTCTCCAGCCAAGGGGAATGTAGCAATTGAACTGGCCTTCTCTCTCTTTTAAAGGATGGTACCACTGCTTTACTGAAGGCTGCCATTAAAGGATACAACAATGTGATAGAAGAGTTGCTGAAATTCTCTCCCACGCTTGGCCTGCTGAAGGTTAGCACTGAAACACACAGAATCTCAAGAAGGCAAAGGTCTGATGAAAGACCTAGCATTTATGACTACACTAGTGGAAGACCATAGGAGCTGAAACCCCAAAAAAAGCTAAGGAAACATGAAATTATCTTATTTAGTCTTTTATGCCGCACACAAATTAATCTTTTCAAACAAAACTCTGAATTTAACATTTTGAATGAGGAAGCACATTGGATCATAGAAAGAATTCTCCTGCTTTTTGTCACCTGATTTGATTTCTACTGTAAATTGATTGTTCTTGACAGTGCGTTTTTTAGCATTGTATGCAGTCCTCCGTTGCATTTAGTCAGGAAAATAGTGTCCTAAGAAGTATGTTGTGAGCAGATTCTCTACTTGATTTTGCTTTCCTCTGGATTCATATAGTGACTTGAAAAATAACAGATATTTGGAAGCTGCTTTTTAATGGCTGACCTAATTTTATGTGTCTATAAATCATGTAGCCTCTGTGCATGCAACTGATTGGCAATTTTGATGTACTTGATAATGTAGGTGGCATTAACTTAGTTGTTAATTACAAGTATGAAATAGCTTCCATACTTATTTGAACTGTCAGTTTGCAACCACAAACAAAAGGCCAGCCATAAAAAATCTCTACCATTCAGCTGTCTGACACTGAGGCCATTAATCATCAGAGAAAGAATATAAAATGCACAGATGGTTTTCATTACTGGTTGTGTGTCTGTTTCACTCGCTAATGACTGATTTTGCCAGGCAGAAGCAAGTGCTTGCGTTCATTTCACCTCTAATCTATTGACAAGGGTAATTTTTAAGAGGAAATACTGCTGTGCTAAAATGAACTTGACTTTCATTTTTATTAAAGCATTTAAAATCACCTCCTTCATAGCCCCCTGGCCTGTCAGCACCCTGTCCAAATCAGACACTATGGCTTTGATGACCTAATCTCTTCTGTGTTACCTCTTTCTTGTTCACAGGTTTGTTCTTTAAAAACATTTGTGTTTCACTGCCTTTTGCTTTCTTCCCATGCACAAACACCTCCATTGGTATTTTCTAGAATGGGACCTCTGCTCTCCATGCAGCTGTCCTGAGTGGCAACGTGAGGACAGTGGCACTGCTCCTTGAAGCAGGAGCAGACCCATGTCTGAGGAACAAGGTATGTCCTGGCACCCCATCCCGGGCAAGGAGCAAGAGGGGATCACTAAGCAGTGGAGCCACGTGTGCTGCGGAGGTGGGAGCAGCCCGTAATTCTGTGTTCCTCCATGGTTGCCTCTGCATACAAGCATCTGTAAGGGTGCTGGGCACTCTCATTGGTGATGCTGGTTCTTGAGAAGTTACATCAATCTGGAAATAAACCAAAGCATGCACTCACTCACTAGAGCACCACAAACTCTTAGCTATAACTGGCCATGTGCTTGCTAGGTTGCATTTTAGGGAAACATTAATCCATTACTGTTTTGATAAGTCATAAGTTATATTCATATCTCCATACAGATGTATAAGGAAAATATTTCTGCAGAAATAAGGATGTGGATCTGGGTACCTTTGAAAAGAAAACTTCGATAGAATTCAGGGCATTGCTAATATAAAAAAAAATCCAAAATGATGTGAATCTTTCCTATATCTTACTGTAAATCTGTTAGTTTATTTAATTAGTTTCATAATGGCAACTTATCTGTAGGATACTTGTCTTGGTTTTATTCCATAAAGTGTTTTAACTTTAACTGTATATGTTTGGTAATTTCCATGAAAATATTTTCCTCTAGTTTATGTTTCTGAACTATTTGCTGCTAGTGTTTGACAGCTAGCTGGGTTTATTAAGCTGTGAATGGATGGTCTGATATTGACTCCTGGTTTTTGACTGGATGAATGAAAGTTTGTAATACAAGTAACCCAGCACACACTTTCTAAATAGTTTGCTCATTTAATATATCTGTGGCTGTTGATTTCTGTATTACTCCACTTGATGGCAGCAGAGTTAATGCAGCTCACACAGTGCCCTGCATTAATAGGTATTTTGGTTTGATACTATAATCCAAACAACATACAAGATTTTTCTGCTACTGATAGCGATTTGCAGCAGCAGGGTGTGTAGCATAAGAAAGTCCATGGCTGTAACCTCTCCTACTGATTTTCTTTTTCTTAAATAACATGCAATTTGGCACAACGGAGTATATCTCAGGATAGAATTATTGATTTTCAGAGGTGGTTTCATTATAAATGCCTTATGTTACCAAAATTGTGTTCAGTAAATTAAAAAACCCCACCCAAACTCATATTACCAATCTTATAGCATAACAGTAACTATTTACTAGAAATTAAGTCTTCTTTTGGACTTCAGTACATAAAGACATGCTTCATCTCCCCCAAAAAGTCAGCAGCTGTGCTTTCTGTTACTTCTGTGGCAAAAGCATAGGGAGCCCAGGGGATAACATTTAGCCCAGACAGTCAGCACAAAATAAGCTGATCTCTCAACTTCCAGGCTGGGATTATTTAAAAGACTTAAGTGAGACTTGCACACTGGAAGATGATTTCTTAAGATATGTTCAACAGTGGTGGAGACAGCACTGGAAAAAACCCACATCGTTATATTGCCCAGTACTATCTTTTTTTTAGAGTTTAATGCTTTCAAACCACGTTTGGGAAATACTCTTTCATTTCTGCTAACCTCAATTTTTTTTTGTTCTAGGCAAATGAACTGCCAGCAGAACTAACAAAAAATGAACGCATCCTCCGACTCCTCCGTGCGAAGGAAAAGCAAAGGAAAAGCTAATGCAGCCCTGTTCAGATGCGGTTTGACAAAGAATGGCCCAGACCACAGTAGCATGACAGTAAAGCCTAAGTTGCCCAAGAGTTTGCAGAACTGATTAGCCTCTCTGGTACACGCTCCCTGAACACACGATGCCCTTGCCATAGGGTTGCCATGGGCTAGGGCCTCCTCCTGGCATCAGTGGATGCAGGACTGTGACAAGAGCAGGGGTTGGCCCAAGGGCTCCATTTGCACTGCAGCTCTGTCTGTACTCCAGGATCCCTCTGGTCCCAGCACCGACGTTTGCTCCTCCACACCTGCAGCACACACATCCCCACACAGGCAAGCATTCCTGCTGTTTCAGACACGCATCCCCCTACTGCCATGGCCACACACCTACTGTAAAGGGTGCCTGGGGGCACATGTGTGGGTCAGGAGCACTCGGCCCTTGCACCAGGGGATGCCCAGACCTTCCAGCTGATTTGATTCAGTTGGTCCCGGAGCAGCTCCACGGTGCTGCTGCCCTCCCTTTGCTGGCAGTCTTAGCTCAGACCATTTCTCTCTACCTCCAAGTGCTGTGTGAGGCTAGAGGTGAGATCCCACCTGTAACATCACAACAGGAGAAGTCCTGCCAGCCCTGGGCTTTGGTAACATTTTTGGCTACTACATGAAACTCCGTAAAAATGATCAAGAGCATTACAAATGATGCCAAAAACTAACAGCCAAACAAAAAGTGAGGAGATGTCTTCTCAGCTTTAGCATCTTGATCACTCATTCTGTCCACCAGCAGAAACACAGCAGAGCAGTTGATGGCACTTTGCAATGCCTATGCAGTGCTGTGGGCATCCATCCGTACAGTCTACAATTGTGCATTTCTGTGGGTAGAGGAGGACAATTTACTGAGCAAACCAACTAGGACATAAATTCACTGGTGCAAGCACATCAGAAATTTAGTTTTTGGGCACAACACATGGCTCAGACATTACACAAGTGGTGTGTTCTGCACCCACAGATAGTGACACTATGGTTTCGTACCCACAGCTACTATGCAATGCACTTGTTCCCCAGGACTGTGGCAGGAGCTAAGGGAGAAGTGCACAGTGTACAGGTGCTTCAACAGCTGGTGACAGGTAACACACAGCCATACTCAAACAGGCCCACTAATGGATGCAGGCATGGAAAATGAACACTCAACAGCAGTTTTGGCCTTTGTTGTGGTTAAGATGCTTAGACGTGTTACTAGCGCCTGTGTGGGGAAGGCAGTGCAAATTGCAGGTGGTTTGTGAACAACTATGTTTTAATCATGTTGCTGTAAGACACCCCATTAAAATCCAGTAATTTTTGAAGTATAAACAGTATATACAGTGTCCTGTTGGCCACAAAAACCTTAGAGGGTAATTTACAGTGAGTTAAGGTAAAGAGTTAGTTCAGTACATAAATCCAGGCACTTCACCTGCCTTTGAAGATTGTAAGGAAACAAAATATTCCTTGCTTAAAAAATGTCTGCCTAGGATTCAGCTGAACTGTTGCACTTTTTCTTTGGTGAGTTAAAAGGAAATCTTATAGTGAGCTAGCACAAACGAATGTAATTTATGTAGTGAAAATTAGCCATATATATTACCAAACCATAAAGTTGTTCTTTCTGTGACTAACTTACGTCAATGTTCTGGTAAAGAGAACAGAAGTGAGTGTATCTTTGCTTGCATGCTGGAATTGCTATTCCATTTCTATTCAGCATTAAAGAGGTAAGCTCTTAAGTTTTCAACAATGTGGTAAGATACCAGAAAAATCTATTTGTTTAGGTAATTTATGCTGCTGTATTTTTACACTAAAATAATGTTGTGCCTAAGAGAAACTTGTAGATGAACTGGTACAGAATCAAAGAATTATTATTATGCAAGATGCTTAGAGGATGACTGTATCCAGGGTTAAGTTCTGCAAGAGACTGAAAAAATACTGAGCATGAAGAAATACTGAGCCTTATTGTGAACTTAAATTGCACAGCATTACATGGAACTGCACTCTTAAACTTCTTTAACAACACTGGAGAGGACAGGTTTACTTGGAGCCTCCAGTGGACAGAGCATGAACACAGTGTTTTGGAGAACACTAGAGGGACTCTAGACAGCCTGGCCTCAATACTGAACTTTCTCCCTGAATTTTCTTCAGATCAACAATTGGGAACAACAACTCTCTCGAGATGAAAAGCTCTTTCTTATTGGTAAAGGAGGCGAATAATAATTAGAAGGTCTTCAGTAGCCATGCAGTTAAATACCCTTAATATCAGATGGGCTATAGTGATCAAGCAGTCTTCCTAAAAAATGTGGAAGCATCCACCGTTGGTGAGAGTCTCCTATTTTTTCCTCTGATAGCAGAGCATAGGAGAGAGAAAAAGGCAAGCCAACAGTGGTCCTGCAACAGCTGAAGCAAGTAAGCTGAGACAACAATATGCAGGTGTCCAGTATCTGCTAATGACCCCTCCTTCCCGCCAGGTTTATTTTCTTTGGAGTGTCAGCTCATCCCAAAGTGGCCAGCTACTCAGCAAAGAGCTTCCTCAACTTTGCTTGTCCATGGGAAGATGCATGTCTGCTCCCCACCATTTACAGTAGGACTTTCCCAGTCGTGTGTCTCCAGCTGCCTCTGTGAATGATCAGTGCATCTGGGGCTCTCACAAAACCTGTGAAGAATACTGAGAGAATGCCGTTACCACATTCTCTTTTTTGTTTTTTTGTTTGGTTGGGTTTTTTTTCTGAGATGAGTGATATTGGGCTATAACTGGCTTTTCTTATTTTTAAACAAAATTTGAAATGTGGGGCTAGCACAGGTTGAAGGGAGAGGCTTGTTGCTCTCTCTCTCTCTCTCCTTAGTCCTGGCTAATAGAGCACACAGGCTATGGGCGGGTCTTCCATGGTGAAGAACTGGCAGTCAAGCCTTTCTCTGCCCCACTCAGGCTGAAGTTGAATCTAGCTTCATCAAAGACACTATTCAACCAAAATGGGACTTTTAGTAGAAACCTTCCTGTTGGGAGCATTTGTTTCATCTTGGAGACTTTGGAGAGAGGGTTGGTTTTAATTTTGGATTCCCTGTAACCAAAAGGTGCTTATTCTGCCTGCAGATGGGCTTGAAGGTTGCAATACTGTTTATCACCATGCAATTAACCTTTTCACAAAAAAACCTTAATAATACTTAGTATTTATGTAGCTGTTTTTATCTTTAAAGTGCTCAGTAAATACTGCTTTGGTTTTGTTTGTTGTTCTAAAACGGAAACCTGCTTTCCCGTGGTGGCTGAAGCGATTCACTAGTATTGACAGTAGTTCTTTGCATAGTTGTGGTGCTTTTTGTGTGAGGCTTTCAAAGTGCTCTGCGGACATTATTACGTTTGTAAGTTCCAAAATGAATTGTTGAGGGAAGAAAGGAAATAGATGATTTCATTTACACAAGAGTGAAATGCATCAGCTCTTCATCTGTTCATGTTAATAGACAAAAGTAAATTTAGACTAGAAAATAAGGGACACCAAATTTATTTCATAGATGGCAGGATGAATCCTGGAACAATATAATATGTGAAATAGAAGTGGGACAGGATAACAGGCTGAAATGTTTTGGGGTGGGGTTTGGGGGTTTATTTTTCAAAAAATGTGCCATATATATACCTATCTCATACCCCAAAGGAATCAGCTCCACTAGCACACTGCTTTTAGGCTTAATTCTCTACACATTCACACCCAGGGGCCCAGCCTGCTGTCCCTTTCCACATGGGATTTAGGCAGGTGCTATTAACTTGGTGACTTCCCATCAGCTGCAAGTGAGCAAAAAGGATGTGCAAGCAAACAATAGGCTACACCAGTGAGACAAGGAAAAGTATTGGGTGCCTTTCTTTTATTTCACTAGTGTCAAGCCGTTGTAGGATGGAGAAGAGCACAAGGAAAATCTCACAGGGTATAGGGAGAAGTGGCATCCCATGAGTGACATGGTAGTGATGTAGCCTCAGAGGCTACATGCAAATACATGCAAGCTATTCGTTTAGATGATCAGTGCAGTTTGCAGGAACATCTATTCACTAATGAAACAAAAGGCAATGTTGTACGTCTTGACCTGCACAGGCTCTTCTTCTGGAATGAAACCATCTTGCTATTGATCCACCCAGTTTAGTTTAGAAGAGCTCAGAGGATTGGAGAACAAGATGAAATAGCTGCAGGTCATATTTAGTGCACTTTAACAACGATGATTATCTGCCTCAGAATCAGAGCTAATTGCAAGAATAATTCACACTTCTTTATCCAGCCAGCCTTGGTGACTATTGGAAAATCCATGACCTGACCAAATCTGGCGTCTCAGAGATGTCTGAACTGTTGCTCAGAAAATGAGGTAGCAGAAATCCCGGTCTATTTGTACTTAAGTTGATATGAACACTGAATGGACACAAAATTCAGCCCTTGTCTGGAATCCTTGAGTTATTGGTGTTAAAATCTTAATGTTTGCTATGAGCCTAATCAAAGATAATACACAAGGCTCCTTTTTCCAGCAACAGAATGCTGTACTGCACACCTGGGACTAAATGGAGTTGTGCCTTCTCATAGCAGCTCTGCTTTTGGCTCTTGGGAATGTCATGTTACTTTTCCGAATGCCACAGGATTTTTTTGACGTGACCTTTTATGAATTTGATAAAAAACTATATAAATTTATATCATTCCATTTAAGACTAATAGGAATATTGCTTTGCTAAAACACATTTTTCCATACTCCCATTTTAATAAAAATATACTACTTGGATTATCTTGTTCTGCATACTTCAATATTTCTTTCCTTTTTTTACTGTATTCTACTCTTTGTACGATACCAGAATTAGTTTCCTATTTATGCAAAGACCACTTTGTTCTATTCCACTTGATTAATTAGACTTTTATGGGTTTTTGGATCTTCATAGCATTCACGAAAAATAAAAAATAGGTGCCCTGCCTTGGAAAACAGGAAAACTTAATTTAGCATGACATGACATAACAACGTTTGCTTCAAAGATCACTGACAAACTCCCCATGACATTAATATCCATTAAATCAGACATATCTGAAGGGAAGCAACATAAGAATCAAAGGAATAAGATTGTACTTTCAGTCAAACATGTCTGGGTAGTTCTGTTATTATTCCTAAATGTAAAACTGGTTGTTCTTACACTGACCTGATGTACTTCAGTTAAAAAAAAAGTCAGCATCCTGTTGATATGCTTATTATGGTGTGCAATGGATTATGTGCATTATAAAAGGGGTAAAGATGTGTTTAACATCCCAGGCTTTTTGCCTTATTCCTACATTTTTCTGTTGTGTTGAGCTACATTTCAAGTCATCATCAAAAATTCCTACAGCTACAACTCAGTAAAGTATCTCCATCTATTCAGAGAATATCAAAGAAAAGTGCTGTGACTTGTTCATGGCCTAAATCACTATGAAAGATGATTTCTGGGAGTGGAAAGTGCCTTCATTTTGCACATGAAAGCATATCAAAACAGTATCCAAAGGCTGAAACTAGACAAATACAAACTTCAAGCTGTGGATCTTCAAGAGTGAGGATAATCATTTAAGAAACAAATTGTTGAGATGATTCCTTCATCATTTGAGTAAAAAAAAAAAAGAAAAAGAAAAAAAGGAATGAGCACTTTTCATTCTGAAAAACATATTTCACCTGAAACATTATGGTGGAGGCAGGAAGATGAAATTACATGATATGCAGGAACTAACATCATGTGATCATAATATTCCCCTTGAGCTTAAAATGCATGAATCAATATCCTTTTGCTTTATCTCCTCAGTAGCTTAGAGAGATGCTAACTCTCATGAGATCAATAACAAGACCATATGTCTAGCAACTGTGTCTGTAGCTGCACAGCAAAAATGTTGTCTCTAAATAATCCATTTCGCTCTCACAATGTTGACAAGCCATCTTAGCAGGACTAATGGTTTAATGTCCTTCTTTTAATGTCTCAAGTCAGTTGGTTCAGAACTGACACAAGGGCTGTGTAGTGCTGCACCATGCCAGGGAGCAGGGATCAGCAGAGCCATCTGGGATGTCAGGAATGAACAAGGGATGCAACTTTGTTGTATGGAGTTGTTATACTGGCTTGGGTGCACAGGCGGAGCATGACAGTAACCTACAATGCAGACCTGCAACAGTCTGTAATTTCATATGTAGTGCACAAATGTGTTCTTGTACATACACACCTATGCACAGACATTTTGTATTTAGCATATAGGTACAGGTTCCTATAACCCTTTTTGGAAAAGTGATACCAGAACCTCTTGATTTGCTTGCCTGGACTATATTGCATAAAGAGGCAAAAGAATTATTCCACTTTCTGAAGACTCCTGGAACAATCTCTGCAAGCACTGCCTCAGTCATGCTATTGCGTGGGACCCTGTTCACTGGGACAAACTGTTATAAGTCTAACCATAATCAGGCAAAAGCCTGATTTTTCTCAGGTGAACTGTAGCTCATAACCCCGTCCCCTGTTCCTCCTGCCAAATCAGACTTTGATAGTGCCTTTAGGGACTCCTCTGTGACACTTCTGCCCATTTTCTCCACCTCAGTAGCAAAGCCCGAGCTCCTCACCAAGGGGCAGCATGGTGCTGCAGGGGTTCAGTGAATGGATGTGAATGCAAAACATACAAAGCTGTTAGTAGATCAAACTTTGAATTTCTCCGCATACCAGTGCTTATGCACAGTGTCTGGGACAAGTACATACTGCATATATTTGCTCACAGGAAGAAGTGCAGAGTGTTTCCAGACTCTGCTATAATAATAAGCTGCATTTCTACAGTGTTTTCCTTCAACAGCTCAGTGGTTTTTGGAGCTCCTGGGCCGCACGTTGCCATGCAACTGGCACCACTTTATAGAAAATGAAATTGCACTGGATAGGTTGGGACCTGCCCAGATCATCCAGCAAAACTGGAATAAACATTGAATAGATTGAATTCAAGTCCCAAGCTGTTGCTACGAGGCAATAGAAAACTTTACCTGATTGTAATAAAAAGTTCCAATGATAAATGCAGAAAGGATGTGATCTTAAAGAGTGACTATAGGACTTCCTAAGGGAAGATGAGGACACACTGGCATGGGGTTCATAGAGCAAAATACACTAGAGCAGATAGAAAGATGAAAAGATGATGAACAGACTTGATTAAGCATCATCTGACATACCACTTGTATGTTTAATTGAGTACTGACGGCATCAGTCACTGATTTTATCAAACATGTTACATCTGAAGCCAAATGCATCTAACCAAAGCAACAGGTACATTGAGTCATGTATAATAAAAAGCCAAGCAGGCTTCCACAGGTGAAGAAGGTGGACAAATCAAAGGTGATGAAAGGAATATGATTCACTTACAACACCAAATGGGAAACACCAGGTTTGTTTAGTACTAGCATTATTCTGGTTTAGCTGGAAAAGCAGCCTTGGAACAAGCTATAGTGGTTTCATCAAGGTCTACAAAAAAAACCGGAGGTGTGAGAAACTGGGTGAAACTTCTCACCCACCTGTTGCAGCTTGTCTGCACACACACAGATTGCAAGACATTCAAGGAGAATATCGTGCTTTTCCATGTGCAGGGTGTTGCTTACTCCAAAATCTGGCAAGTGTCTCTAGGTGCTATTGCAATAGAAATAAAGCCTTATAAAAAAATATGGGAATAAACAATGATGAACATTTTAATCGATTTTGCTGCAAAGCGACCACATATTGTGTTCCCAATGCTCAAGTAATTCTTCAGACAGATTGCAATCTAGAAATTGCAAGGTTATTACCACTAAGTGCTTCAGTTTCTAGTGGAAGCGGTAACACAGGTTTCGTTTCTGCATTGAGTAAAGGGATGGATACACAGTGAGGCCTCCACCTCCGAAGGCAATGCTCAGGACTTCCCATCAAAGATACAGAACAGAACAAAGCAGGCACTTACTTTATGTGAGCTTCCTGGCAGACAACTTTATACAATTCAGGGTCTCTAGTGAGGGAAAAGGCTGATTTGACCCTCGTGGACAATTAAAGGATTTGTTCAATGAATTAGAATCAGCCTCTTCTTACAGGCGGTAAAACTAAATTTTGTATATGCTGCTGAGAAACAGAGTAAGTATTCCCCCATTAGCCTTCCAAGCGGACAGTCCCTAGCAGCTAAGAATAATCATGTGTTTAAAAGGGAACCTTATAAGGCAAAAGTTGATAAACTTCCTTTTACAAGAACAGCTAGAAGTGGGGATGACCTCTTTTGGGCCATGAGTATTAGGGACAAGGCAATGAGCTGTTGGCAGCATTGATCTGGGTTGACTTTTCAGTGCTGCTTTTTTCCTGCTGGAAAAGAACGAGTTAATCTTAAGATGACACAAATCAATGGTGCAAGCTTTGTCATTGATAACACTCATGCAACTCTATCTAAATGCCTGTGAGCTGCTAGAGACAGCTCTGCATCCTTACCCTCCAGATATGGCCCAGAGTTGCAATGGAACTGAAGGCATACTCTGCCCTGGTCACCTGGCTGCCAGAGTACAAAGGCCACATAAAACCAAGTACATGTTTGAGTTTCTGCATCTGCCATTACACAAGATTTCAGTGTTTGTTCATCAGCTGTCATACCTACATCACTTGACTTCAGCTTGTGAGTGCAAAAAGGGATTGCATTAGAATAAATGTGAATTTAGACATCCATCCAGAGATATCCCTAAGAGTTAGTTAAATATACGACCCCTTTTCTCTGTTTATGCTGTAGGTGGTAGACAAGTGTGATGTCATGGACTTAATTAGTTTCTGGTGGAAATCGTCATTGCAATAGCTTCCCTTTTGCTTGTTTTGCATTACAAATTTGTTCACACCTATGATCCTTAAATCATTTATTCACTATGTAATTCCTGCAGAAAGAAAATGCCATTTCTCTTCATCCAGTTTTGCTATCCTTCACCTTTCCCACAAGTACTGAAACAAGATTCATTGCATTTTTTTAACTTGTAGCTATGCAAGATATGCTGAGTGCCTCTGTGGAATGCCTAGAAAATATGTCAGCTTGTTCTCCTGCTTCTGGGATCACACTGCATAGTCCTGAATAATTTGTCTTTTTTTTTTTTACTTGAAAGTTATAATACAATATAGCTTTAACTACTTTAGTTTTGCTTTGCATTTGCCAAATGCCAAGTCCTGCACTTGGGATGGAACAATCACACAGAAAAGTACAAGCTGAGCAGCAGCTAGATGGAAGTTTGGCAGAAAAGATTGGGGCAGTTGGGCTGGGTGAGATGCTGAACATGAGTCATCAGTGAATGGACAGCCAATAGGTCAAGGGTTGGAGTTATTCCTCTTTCGTTGGGACTGGAGTGCTGTGCCCTAGTTTGGGCTCCCCAGAATGAAAAAAACCGAAAGGACACACACTGTAGGAAATCCATCTTACTGCCATTATGACAGCCAGGGCTGCTGGAGTATGTGAGCTGTGTTTGCTCAGCCCTAAGCAGAAAGCTGGCTCTGCGAACATCTCACCATCTTACTGCTCTCTGCAGTTACCGAACAGGAGGATGTGGAGAAGGGAGGCCACGCTCTTCTCAGTCAAGCACCATGACAGTACAGGAGGCAGCAGTCTCAAGCTGAAACAGGGGAAAATCTCTTTAAGATACAGGAAAAACATTTTGCTCTAAGTGTGGTCAGCCAGTGGAGTTTGTCCAAAGAGGCTGTGAAATCTCCGTCTCTGAAGCTATTCATAACGCAAGCAGACAATTCCCTGAGCCACCTGCTCTAACAGGATTCTCTTAGCAGAAAGTCGGATTACGTGACTCCCAGGAGGTCCCCGGCCAACGCGTTAGCCCTTGCGGCTATGACACCCAGACTAGTCTGCATTTTTGTCAGCAGATGGCAATGTCAGCTAAATTACATGTTTTGTTGCAGCAGCGCAACGTGCATTAACTGTCCGGGGAGGCAATAAAGTGTCGGGGAAGACAGCAAAGAGGTGGGGAAATCAGAGAGAAAATGCCTCACGCCCTGCTTTTATTGTGCCTCCTCCCAGCCAGGTCGCAAACTGACCCCAAACAAGAGTCCAAACAAGCAGAGCCCAAGCAAACAGACCCGCAAACAAAGGGAACGTTTCGGCAGAGCGCAGCCAGCGCTCCCGGAGCTGCTGATGGCGACAGCGGCGGGGCCTCCCGGTGTCCGCGCCCGGCAGCGGCCACAGCCCGGCCCGGGCTCCATTGCGGCTGCACGGTAACGCTACGAGGGGCTTGGAAATTGTCATTCGGCGACCCCGAAGCCAAATTAAGGGGCTTCTGCCAAAGCCAGGGGTTTTTAAAGGGACTTCTGCGCATTTACAAGCTGGGCGACTAACACTCCCGTGCCCACACAAAGCCGCTGCCCGGCTGTCGGTGCAGCCGGGGCGAGATTGCCCATCCTGGAGAGGCACGGCCGACACTTGGCCGAGCTTCCCGCCGCGGCCCCGCAGCCCAGCCCACCCCGCCGGGCGCCGCGGATGGGCCGTGGCGTGATGTGCGGCCCCGCCCGCCGCCACCGGGGGGGCGGCGCCGGGGGCGGG